>PYUH01000127.1:1328062-1482337 GCA_016808085.1 Suaeda aralocaspica
TATTATTATTATTATTATTATTATTATTATTATTATTATTATTATTATTATTATAAGATTATTATAATAATTCTGAAACCAACACCATATTTGGATACATATATTCATATCGATCATTTAAGTTTCATACAGTCATATATTTATATAGGAATGTATAAGCACATGTAATAGAAGTGAAAGAAACTCACTACCTTAGTATTATTTTAAGGGGTTTACCTAGTTACTCACGTGAGATGCAATTACATGTCAAAAGTGTAAATACAAGCAACTTTGAGGATAATATACGTATAAAAATACCATCGATATATGTATAAAAATGTAAATACCACCACTGATTCTTACCAAACACCACCACTTCACTTCCAACACCACCTTTGCACACAACCACACCTGGCTAGGCCACCTGCACCCGTACCACCACACCACGACCATGATCACACCCTAGGAATCACCACCACAACCAACCCAAGAACTCAAACCGAAACCCCACACCCACCACTTCGACCTTCAAAGCCACTGCTACACCCCCAAAACTCAAACCTACAACCAGAACCACCACCCAACGAACCCAAAACGAACTAACCGAAACCCGTATTGAAATGCAAAATGAACCAATTGAAATCCAAAGCAAAGCACGAGCCCAAATCGAAACCTATGGGAGATGGTAATGCACGAAGAGGATGCGCGTGATGGTGGTGGTTCATGCGAATAGGGTGGACTGATGGTGGTGACGATTGGTTGAAGCGGTGTTGTGGTTTATATTGTGTAGAGGGTAAATTATAGAATTTTCAATTTAATACATTGTAAATTGACGAAAATAACCTTATGAGATATTTATCCTAGTTTCTCAAGTGAGAAACTAGGAATTACCCCTTATTTTAACCACGGCACTGTATGAACCGACCTCGACGCCACCTCTTTTCTTTTTACTCATCACTCCCTTATGTACTCCCTCCCTTTCTTATTCAGCTCACTCACTCAATTGGGTATTACATGATAAACACAAAAACCCGCGATGGGAGGTTTGTGAGAAACAAACATGCCCAATGGTATATAAGAAGGATCAGAAGCATGAGCATAGAAATTAGGGGTGTGCAAAAGATTTCGATTTTGAATTTTCGTTCCCAAAATCTGGATATCCGGTCCGGATTTTTTTTTATTCGGAAAAATCAGACTAGAACCGGATACCGGATCAGAACCAGAATGGAATTTAGAAAATTGTAATTCTGGATTTTTATGGAAAACAAAAACCGGAAAATCGAATATCCTGTCTTCCTATCCGATTTTTTAAAGAACAATGAAGTACTTAAGGCCTGTTTACTTCAGCTTAAAATCCATCCAGTTCAGATTAGTTCAGTTCAGTTCAGCTTCGTTCAATTTAGTGTTGTTCAGTTTTGTTCTGTTCATCTCTTCTCTTATTTTTCTATTCATTAATCCTTCATAAAAAACTTTCAGTTCAGTTCAGCTCCAATCAGTTCTGTTCAGTTCAGCTCCAATCAGTTCAGTTCAGCTATTTTCAGCTGAAGTAAACAGGCCCTTCGAAGAGATTTGTTTTAAAATCTGGATTCAGAATTCTAGTTTTCCGATCCAAATTTGCCAGATATCCGGAATTCAGGTTTTTCCGGAGCGAATACGGAATAAGATTTTTCTATTCCAAAAATTCTAATATCCGGTTTTCCGGATCGGAAAAATTTCGGTGTCCGATTTTGCACACCCCTAATAGAAACTAGGCACTTATTTATGTGGCTATTTTAGGATTCAATTGTTGTTTAGCCACATAACTAACTAGGTACATCGAATGGAACCATGAAGGCATTAAGTAAATTTAAATATAGATCGAAGTTAAAATTGATGGTTCTAAAATCCTATCATTAAGACTACAATTTAAAAGTTTATTGGAGGCGAACAATAATTAGGAGAAAAATTCATATGTAGTATTTATCTTTCTATTAGCAACTATTATAAGTACATTTTAGGAGATTTATCAATTTTTTACTATGAGAATTAAGAAAAAACTAGTTTGTGTCCAAGCGTTGCCCGAGTTATTGCATGCATATTACTCTTGTAATTCAAAATATAACATCAATTTCAATTACAACACATGGTTAGTTAATTCCGATTTTAAATAAAAATCACACTCATAGACTACTGGAAACTGAATTGAAAGTGTCTATATCACCTGATGTTGAGACCCTATGTGAGATAACTGAATTTTTAGAAATGAAGCCATCAATTTACTTCAAATCAAAACTTCTGGAAAAAAAATTCAGAAGAGTGTGAAAAATTTCATAGATTAATTTGTAAATAATTAGTTGACAATAACAAAGAACAAAGCAGTATAATTTTGTGGAAGAAGATAGTATGTGTCATATCGAATGACGATGGGATGATTGCATGATAGAGTGACTGTTTCATACTCCCATATAGATAAATGATTGTTAAGTAGTAACCATATGATGACTATTACAGAAAAAAAATTAATATCAATTTTCAATCAAGAGCACCATTACAACTTACAAGTAATTAAGAGAATAGTGCCAAGAAATAAAGTATTAAGACAATTTATTTTTACTTTATCTTGTTTAAACGTTTACCAATGATTTATAAATTTTTGATCTCCACATGTTATCATAACCTTGTTAATGGATCAACGAAAAAAACCTTGCATTAATTCTAAGAGGTACCGAATTCCAACCCTCATAGAAGAATTTTTGGAGGTGAGGGAATTAGTAGCAAGGCACTACGTAGCGGATTGCCTCGCCTTGTGTTTTAATAATAAGGGTTAAACTTGCTAAATTCAAACCCACTAAATCCAAACCCATTATGGGTTAAACTTGACCCAACCCATTTGGACCCGCTAAACTCGCTATTTCCTTCTTTTCCCTTTCACACTCTTAAACCCTAGACACTTAACATTGAGCAGCTTATTTTTTTCTTCTTCTTTTCAATTCCTCAAATATTCACTACTAATAAGCTTGAATCTTTCATCCAAAAAGAGTAATTAATAAAAGCTCTTTTTGTCAATACCTACCTAAAACTTAGGTGTTTTTGTCAAAAACTACTTACTTTTAAGAAAAATTACATAACTACCTACATGTTTCATTTTTTTGTTATACCACTACCTAGTAATGTTTTCCATCCAAACTTCCATTATTGGGTCCCACAATTTACTAATTTTATTCTATTCTTCTAAGCAAATTACAAAAATACCCTTGCAATAAAATGGTCATTGAACCTCTTTTCTAAATCCCACCATTCAATTCTTCCTTCTCCTCCTTTCAATTCATTCAATTCTCCTTCATTGTATTAACGGGTGCTTAATCCCAACATTCCCAATGAAAAATTTAGTTGCGTGCATTTTGTTACCTTAGTGGATGATGTTCATAGATCTATAGATTAGTTCTTAACCCATAATTGCTATTACTAAGTACCACCTCAAACTCAAAATTGGATAACTTGTGTTTTGAAATTGTTGAATTTTAATTAAAGTTCATACTTTTTGTTAAACTTTAACTGAAACATTTAATTTGGATTTTTTTAAAAGCAAACCTTGTTATTTCGTAGTACGAGTGCTAATTGAGTGTCCTTGAGACCAATATTTATCCTCAATTTCTTTCTCTTGACTTCATTGTTAAAGAATTCAACTCAACCATTTTCCAATTAGAAGAAAATTTTCCATATCAACTAAAAACCCAACTTTGAATACACCTCAAGATCCCACCATCTTTCGCAAAATCCTTTTTTTGGTTGAAATCAAACAATTTTGGATGTAGTTAGGTGCGTGAGAGAAAGGTCAGATTAAATTAGTGAGTAGCAAATTCAATTTGTTTTTGGCTTTTTTTTTGGATTTGATGAGCCATATAGAGGAATGAAATTGAAGGAATGATTGAAGGTGAAAATTGAGGAAAGAGAGAATTTTAGGGAAGAAACCCTAGTTTCCACCATTACCAAAGGCCAAAGGAGAGATGATTGAATAAGAAGAAAAGATACCCAACAAACATAATAAGAGAGAATAATAAAACTGGAAAAAAAAAAAAAGATAACTGGCAAGATTGTAAAAATTATAATTATTGGGGTATTTTTGTATATTCTTATCATTAAAAGGAAGGAATAGTAGGGAATGAGACCCAATAATGTAAAATTTGGATGGGAAAGTTAGATGGTAGTGGTATACAAGAAAAAATAAACAAGTAGGTAGTTGTGTAATTTTTTTGAAAAGGTAGGTAGTTATTTACGAAAACACCTAATTTTTAGTTAGTTGTTGACAAAAAAAGTTAATAAAAATACTAAATATAGCTTGAGCGAATGGTTCATCGCCGGAGTCGTTGAGATTTAATTGGAAGGGGAACTTTTGAGTTGTTTGTTTCTTCATCTTCATTTCTCACTCCTCAATAGTTAAGAAGATAATTTCCAAGTTTTTCTTTTGTAAATTTGACGATGTACAAATTGTTCACCATTGATTGTTCTAAATGTGATGGGATTGAATATATTTAACTTTATGTAACTCACTTGGAACGTGTATTGAGGAACTGGAGATTACTTTGGACGACAAATTACATTTAATATTTGATTTTGTTTAATTTTGAGGAACTGGAAATTACATTTACTTTGGACGATAATTTTTGGTCATTGATGTAATTAGGTTAAATAAAATGTGTCACCTAACCCGTTTGGTCAACCCAAACCCAGAGACCCTGAGTCATGGATAATATATTGTTAACCCGAACCCGCTACAACACTAACCTGACCCGGGACCCTAACCCGCCAACAAAACCATAACCCAGCCTGACAAGTCTAGCAGCAGCCGCTTAGTATAGGATATAGATATAGATATAGATGTAGATGTAGATGTAGATAGATTGTTTGAATAGTTTTTTTCAAGTGTGTTTCCATTTGTTTTTGTATGTCTATTCATTATGCTGAATAATAGATACTCATGTTTCATTTTTCACTGTTCTTATTGCAGAAAGTGGCGCTGAAAGATGAAATAAGTGGAGAAGGAATCGTTTCCAACATCAATTAAAAGAAAAGGATCCTCTTCATCCTTAACCAGAAATGAAATGTCATCACTTCCACCAAAAGTAGGTGCTCCTTGTCAAAGGAAGAAAAAATGAGTACATGCAATACAATCATTATCATGTTGATGAGGATACTCCTAACGTTGTTAAGTGTAAAAATATTGTGGTGCATTGATCAATTGTGCATTAGACGACCAACTCACCCAAAAACTAATTAAGCAGATGGTTGACATCTAGGATTAGACAACGTACTGGCTAATACCACATCAAATTACTAACTCAACAAAAAGTTTAAACTAATAGTTGAGGCCTTGGATAGGTTTTATACTCTATTGCACAGTAAAATCAATGTTCCTCACAACAGTTAGGAATTATAACTTTTTAATGCATTTAGAGGTTAAACATAAAGTAGTGCACTGAGAAGGGGGTACTAGGTGACGTAGATAAACCCAAATCATTATAAGTAGGCCTCTTAAGAACTTGTAACTAGCATAAAAACTTGCAAAGTTTCACAAAACAAACAAATTAAACTAAATAGATAGAATTTTACATAGTGGGGGCGAATCAATCTTTAAAGAATGGCTAATGTCACTCTAATTTCTAGCAGCATTAAGTGGTTTTTATGTCTTTCTCTGATTTTTCTTTTTGTTTCAAACAATTACAATTGTTTTGTCATAGCAGAAGCATTTGCAATTGAAGGTGATGAGCAAGATTTTCATATTGTTGACGTTGGCTCTCTTCTTCCAACTACAGATGAAGAGAGTTGCAATCCCTCAACTAAAGGTATATTATTATCTCTTTAATTTCTGTTATTTACGATACATGCTAATATGCTATCCAAAAAAATGATATTGGACATAGCATGATGTTTGGGTACCCAAGTAACTACACTTGGGCCCAATGGAATTCAAATGGGCCAAGCCCAGAAAAATAAACACAAACAATTGAACACATTTTATATTAAATGTCAAGGGCCAGCCCACATTAACATATGGGCTGACCCGTATACTGTACAAGCAATTATTACAAGCGGCCCAAAAGCCCAAACTATAAGCCCACTACAGGGCCTTCGGCATTCTTAGCCACGTGGCATTAAACCGCCATACAAAAGGTGACATTTGTCTATAAATACAAGCATTTATGGGCCTCTTGAGGTAATTCAATTCTCACGCTATTTGACATTTACTCTCAAACTAATACACTTTTAGACTTGAAATATACATTTGCTTACTTTAGCATCGGAGGGGCGTTCCTCGGACACACCCCCGAGGCTAGTAACTTCTTCGACTTGTGCAGAACCTTCGGATATCATCTTCGGAACTTGCACCTCTTTGATTTTGATCCTTTCCCATTCAATCAAGATTCACACTTAGGATCATATTGTTTCTACCCGGAACAATTTGGCGCTGTCAGTGGGGAAGAGAGACATTTCAAAAATACTTTTTTACAGAACTGTTTGTCAAAATGGCTAGAATTAGTTAAAATATCCATTCCACAGACTCCACAGGATCAGCCGCTTCCTATACACAGGAAACGGATTCAATATGGTATGGGAGACGAGCAAGGGCCAGCGGAGACTCCCGCCACCATCGGGATTCTTCGGAAAACACTTTGGTATCAACTTTACCAACTCCATCACAGCTCCAAGAAGCGGTTGCTACTCTCAACCAATTCCTTTACATGAACGGAATTAGAATGTCACACGCCCAAGCGGGATATAGGCATGGGTCTGAAGCCTCCCACTCTTTGTCCATCTCACGGGCAAGGGAGAGGGGAAGTAAGAATTATGCCTCAACCAGCAGAAGGCGTGGACAAAGGACCCCAAGCGGAGCGGTGACACGCGATGCTTCGGCAAACGAGCCCAACGTGCCACGAAGGACAAACAACCCTTCCCAGCACACAGGGAATCGCCGGGAAAGGAACTCAAACCCTTCCCATGGACAAATGATTCTAAGCATGACAGGACGGGAAGGGACGGTTCATCCACAGGCACACGTAGCGGAAACGTGCACGATCGAATAGGTGCACGTCAGACCATTCACAGCAGGATCGGGAGGCGTATGTCCCCAATCCCGGAAGACCTACGTCAAGAGGGCCAGAGGGAGAGAACACGCTCTCCAAGAGCAAGACGTTCTCCCCACCAAGAGCCTTATGATCCTAGGGTGTATGAAAATTTATGATCCCCGAAAGATCGGCATTCTCACCCTGGATCCTCGAAGAGAGGATTTTGAATGTGAAATTACCATCATCCCTTCGGTACAACGGAACGACTGATCCCAACGGTCATGTCGCCGCGTAAGAAGGACAAATGTACCTAAGCCTGTACACCGAAGCAACTTGGTGTAAAATCTTCCCAACCACTCTAGTTGGAATAGCACAAAGCTGGTTCTCCATGGGATTGGAGAGTGGGTGGGTTTCGGGGTGCCACGACCTCGTAAACAAGTTCTGAGCTAAGTTTGTTAGCTCGAACAGGAGAGAAAAGACAACAGCCGAACTCATCGGCATCAAACAAAATGACGGGGAAAGCCTTTAGGATTACCTCACTCGCTTCAGTTCTGAAGCAGCTATGATCACTGACCTCCGTCAGGATGTAGCAACCTTTGCACTCCAATCTGGACTGCGAAGGGGAACATATCTTGACCACCTGGTCATGACAGCCCCGAAAACTATGGAGGATGCCCTCCGTGGATCCGACGTGTTTATCAAGGCAGAGGAATGGAACAAATGCATGTCCTCGAAGAAGGATAAGAACAAGACCCAGGGTGACAAACCAGATGGGCAAAAGAAGGGCCAGAACAAAGATTCTGCCATTAGGTTGGAATGGAAAAAAGTTAAGCCCAAGTACGACAATTACACTCCACTGACTACCACGCGGGCAAAAATTTTTGCCACGCACAAGGAGGATGGCCAGTGGAAGAACCCGAAACCTCTGGCTGCTAAGAACCAGAGGAACAAAAAGAAATGGTGCGACTTCCATGATTCTCATGGACATGACACCGAAGAATGCTTTCAGCTGAAAGACTAGATAGAGGACCTAGTGAGAAGAGGATACCTCGATCAATATCTGGCTAACAGGCGAAAGGAGAAACAGGTAGAGAAGGACAGTAGGGAACTCGATTATTCTCGAAAGGGAAAAGCACCAGAAGGAAAAATTGTTATTCATGTCATTTCAGGAGGGACTTCCTCCCGAAACGCATGTACGCAACACCTCCGAAGTTTGACCGACGAGGTCAACTTCAGTGCACTAGGTGGACCTTCTGCGAATGAACCAAATATGACGTTCACTTCTGACGACTATCAAGGGGTCTCCTTCCCGCACGATGATCCGTTGGTAATTTCTTTGGATGTCGCCAATCACACAATTCATAGAGTCCTGGTGGACGGAGGATCATCTGCAAACATCCTCTTCAGGGAAGCCTTTGACGCAATGAGGTTAGACAAAAAATAACTGATTCCCGTCAACTACCCTATCATCGGGTTCAATGGCTCTTCGGCCATTCCCGATGGAAAAATAACATTGCCAACGACCTTCGGCAATGGAAAGGCAGCGAAGAACATTATGGCCGAATTCCTAGTCATAAATGTACCTTCAGTGTACAACATCATCATGGGGAGACCCATGATCCACCACATCCAAGGAGTCGTGTCCACATATTATAAGATGATGATCTATGTTTCGGACGATGGCTTTCCTGAGAGGCTAAGGGGCAACCAAGAGGCTGCCCAAAAGTGCTACTATGCTGCCATCAAAACCTCGAACTACAAAAAGGAAAGGGACGATGGCAACGGCGCTGATAGAGAGCACAAAAGGCCGAAAGGCATGGGGGCTTAAAATGTCGACACATATGATATTGACAAAAGGCCGAACCATGAGGAGTCAGGGAATCTGACCCCTGACCAAGACATGCAGGACATTGAATTGTCCTCGTAAGCCAACGAGGAATCGATGCGAACCCAGACAAAGTGCAAGCAGCACTCAGCCTCCCCGAGCCAAAAACAAAAAGAGACATTCAACGGCTAACTGGAAGAATGGCTGCCCTATCCCGATTCATCTCTAAAGCATCGGAAAAGGGTTTACCTGTCTTCAAAGCTTTAAAGCTCCAAAAAGACTTGGTTTGGGGAGAAGAGCAGAAACTGGCATTCGGAGCCCTCAAAGAACACCTGGCTAACTTACCCACATTAGCCAGGCCATCGGAGGGAAAAGCGTTGTTTCTGTACGTGGCTGTCAGCCTTGCGACGGTCAGCGCGGTACTTTTAAAAGAAGAAGACAAAGTCCAAAAGCCAATCTATTTTCTCAGCCACGCATTGACGGATGCTGAAACGAGGTATCCACTTCTAGAAAAGGTCGCCTACGCGGTCATAATCGCGGCTCGTAAGCTTCGACCTTATTTCGAAGCACACCAGATCTTCGTTCTAACAGACCGACCCTTGGAAAAGGTGTTGGAAAAAGTAGAAAATCCGGACGCTTGACAAAATGGGCATTCAAACTAACCGAGTTCGGAATTTCATACACCCCAAGGACGGTTTTAAGACCCAAGCCTTAGCTGATTTCTTGGCCGAATGTTGTTACCAAGAACTATCGGAGGGGGAGCCGAAAGTTTGGCAACTCTTCATCGATGGTTCTTCAACGG
Organism: Suaeda aralocaspica; assembly: GCA_016808085.1. Classification (NCBI taxonomy): domain Eukaryota; kingdom Viridiplantae; phylum Streptophyta; class Magnoliopsida; order Caryophyllales; family Amaranthaceae; genus Suaeda; species Suaeda aralocaspica. The sequence continues at coordinate 1,337,712 of PYUH01000127.1, forward strand.
TGAATAGTTAGGGGGCAGGAGTGGTGTTCATAACACCCGACGAACAATCAATCGAGTACGCACTCAAGATCTCTTTTAAAGCCTCCAATAACGAGGCCGAATACGAGGCAGCCATAGCTGGTATCGAGCTCTGTATAGCTATGGACGCTGAAGATGTTCATCATAAAACAGATTCTCAACTGGGAGCAAATCCAGTCCAGGGCGAATATGAAGCCAAGGAGCCAAGCAAGATTTTATATTTGGCAAAAATTAAAACTTTAATTGCCACATTGAGAAGTTTTGAGGTGGAACTAATCCCAAGAGTCCAAAACACTCAAGCCGATGCTTTGTCCAAATTGGCTAGCTCGACTCTATCTGAGCTTAGCCGATCGGTTTACTTGGAGGTACACACCAAAAGGAGCATCGACATTGATGTTGCTGAAATGAACTCAATCACATTGGAACCAAGTTGGATGGATCCGATATACGCATACAAACAACATGGAGAACTCCCGAAGATAAGAGTCATGCATCCAAGCTTAAAAGGATAGCCTTAAGATTTATCATTTTCCACGGAGAGTTGCTTCAGAAATCATTTTCTCTACCCCTATTACGATGTGTCGGGCCAACAGACGCCGATTACATACTAAGGGAGATCCACCAGGGGATATGCGGCAACCACATTGGGGGCCGAGCCCTAGCACACAAGGCCCTTCGGGCAGGATACTACTGGCCAATAATGATAGCCGAAGCAAAGGAGTTGGTCACCAAATATGATAAATGCCAACGCTTTGCTCCCGTTATTCATCCACCGACCAGGGACCTTCAACCAATCTTGAACCCCTTGCCTTTCGCGCAATGGGGACTAGACATCTTGGGACCATTTCCACAAGCAGTTTACCAGAAACGCTGGCTGATAGTTGGTATCGACTACTTCAGCAAATGGATTGAGGCTGAAGCCATATCGAACATTTCAGAGCCAACGGTCCGAAAGTTCATCTGGCAGAACATAATCACCTGATTTGGCATCCCAAGGGTTTTCGTCTTTGATCACGGAAAGCAGTTTGACAAACTCCCTTTGTGAAATTACACAAAGCAATTAGGGATTAAACTTGCTTATTCAGCTGTTTGTCACCCACAAAGCAACGGGCAAGCCTAAGCGACAAATAAGCTAATCTTAGGAGCATGGAGGAAAAGATGTGAAGAACTAAAAGCCAAGTGGCTGGATGAGCTGCCTGGCACTCTGTGGGCGCTTCGGACCATAGAGAAAGAGGCAACGGGGCAAACTCTGTTCAACCTTGTCTATGGATCCGAATCAGTTCTACCGGTTGAAATCGGTACCGACAGTCTAAGAGTGACAACCTTCTCTGCTGACAATGAAGAAAATCAAAAAGAAGCCCTTGCTTTCCTGGACGATGTAAGAGACGAAGCAAGGCAGAAAATGGCAATCTATAAACAACGCTTTAGTAGGTAGTACAACCGAAGGGTTAACTCTAGACCTGTCCAAGTAGGAGACCTTGTGCTACGAAATGTGGCAGCAGTCTAGAAGAACAAGATACATGGCATGCTTCTGGTAAACTGGGAAGGACCTTATGAGATATATGAGCAGCTCCAACTAGGGACATACCGTTTTCGGGATTTGGCAGGCAATGAAATAAAAAATCATTGGAATGCTGATGTCTTGAAGAAGTCCTTTGTATAATCTTGTAAGGAAAACACCGAAGCGTGTAAAATGTATACTCATCAATAATAAGACATTTTCATTAGACATATGTGTACAAGACACGCCTATGACATTTGACTACACAAAAATGTTGTAAGGGTGAAGGCTGACGCTGGAAACAACAGCCTTTACCCCATCAACTATCCTTTCGGATTACACCCGAAAGGATTACAGGACTTGGTGTCTGATCTTTGTTGATCCAGACTCACACCCAAGTCTAGCTTACAAAATGTTGTAAGGGTGAAGACTAACGCTGGAAACAGCAGCCTTTACCCCATCAACTATCCTTTCGGATTACACCCGAAAGGATTATAGGACTTGGTGTCTGATCTTTGTTGATCCAAACTTACACCCAAGTCCACCCTACAAAATGTTGTAAGGGTGAAGGCTGACGCTGGAAACAGCAGCCTTTACCCCATCAACTATCCTTTCGGATTACACCCGAAAGGATTATAGGACTTGGTGTCTGATCTTTGTTGATCCAGACTTACACCCAAGTCCACCCTACAAAATGTTGTAAGGGTGAAGGCTGACGCTGGAAACAGCAGCCTTTACCCCATCAACTATCCTTTCAGAGTACACCCGAAAGGAAATGCTAAAAGGATGAAAGATAATGCTGAAAGCACCAACTTTCATCCCATCAGCTATACTTTCAAACATAAGGCAATGAATATAAATGTACGTACTTATTCAAACATAGAATTGAAATGCAAATGAACGTATATTAATATCCAAGTTAAACAAATGCTTCGGTAAAGCCGAAACTTTTACAAGTAGAAAAAAAGCGAAAATAATACGAGTTCAAATTCGGCAGCCGTCCACAAAGGGACAAACAGCCACCGAAGTACAAATGCGACAAATTAAAACTAAAGCTACCAAAACGCATAATGTTTGTAGATGGGAGACTGAAACAAAAACTTAAGCTAAAGATCAGAAAGGACGTTCAGCTTGAGGCACAACTTTCCGAAGACGACTGCCCGAGTTCCTATGCTTCAGTCTTAGCCTTTTCTTGATGAGAAGCTTCGGGCATATGAACATCCGAAGGCCCAGCAGCAGAAGAACTGTTGGGGGCAGCAGACTCTTGCATAACCAACTCAGCAGCCTTGGCGATTTCAGCTTCGGCGACTACATGGATGGCTAAGTCAGCAAGCTTGGACATTTCAGCTTCAGCAGCTTCCCTTCTATCAAGTTCTGCAATCACCTCCAGTTCACGAGTTGAAGGCTCGAGAACTTCCTTACCACCCTTGGCCAAGAGGTCTTCGACATCCTGCCAAGGGAATGTTGAGTCTCGATGCAGAAAGAGATGAAGGGCCACATCCCAACCCTTGGAGAACCCCTCCTCCTTTTCAGCTTCAGAAGCAGCCAACTGCTTTTCAGCTTCGGACATATGAACATCCGAAGGCCCAGCAGCAGAAGAACTGTTGGGGGCAGCAGACTCTTGCATAACCAACTCAGCAGCCTTGGCGATTTCAGCTTCGGCGACTGCATGGATGGCTAAGTCAGCAAGCTTGGACATTTCAGCTTCAGCAGCTTCCCTTCTGTCAAGTTCTGCAATCACTTCCAGTTCACGAGTTGAAGGCTCGAGAACTTCCTTACCACCCTTGGCCAAGAGGTCTTCGACATCCAGCCAAGGGAATGTTGAGTCTCGATGCAGAAAGAGATGAAGGGCCACATCCCAACCCTTGGAGAACCCCTCCTCCTTTTCAGCTTCAGAAGCAGCCAACTGCTTTTTAAGTTCAGCAGTTTCGGCTTCAGCAGCTTCTTTGGCCTTAAGGATATCAGAGTTCTCCTCTTCCTTCTTCTGAAGCTGTTCACTCATTGTGTCCAGCTGTGCCTTTAGTTTGATGGATTCATCACCGGCTTTAGAAGCCATCTCGACGCCGATCTGCCTATAGAGGGCTAGCTCCCTCATATTCTCTTCTCGCCACTCAGCCAACTTTTGCTTCGTCCCTTCGGTATCGCTCTTCAGGGCATCGATACCAAGACGAAGCCGAAGGACATCATCTTGGTCAGACTGGTTGAGTTCAGAAGCAATGGCTTGATAGCGGATAGCCTGCATAGCCAATGGTTTCAGACAAACCGAAAGAGAAAGAGTTAAAAAAAAAAAAATGAGAGGGAGGAAATGAGCTGAAAATAAATAAGTACCTCCATCATGTAGAACTGAGCAAGCCTATTGGGATCCTTCTCCAGCCTATCAGGCACGCCGAAGCATGCAGAAGACTTCAACGCCCAGTTCTAAGTGCGTTCCGATAGGGACTGGACAAGAAGATCCCCGAAAATTTTTGAGGACGAAAGCGTCAACTCAGCAAATTTGTCCCTCACAAACGAAGGAATGGAACGTTAGGGAACATCATAGAATTCGCCAGCAAATCGCTCTATGGACGAAGTGTTAACGTCAAGCGTGGTGCCCTTGGGCTGTTGATGTTCCTCCTGTTCCAGTTCCTTCAAAACCTCCTCAGCAGCAATGAGGATGTCATCCAAGTTCATAGGAATGACATCCTCAGTAGTTAGGACTCTCCCCTTCGGAGAATCAGGTGTGTTGACCGATGGATCGACCTCTGGGACGACCACATCATCAGACTTTAGCTTCTTCAAAGCTAACACCTGCCTCGCAGGAGTGGCAGAGGCAAAAGCTGAAAAATTTTTCTTCACCATTTCTTCGGCTTCGGGAGAGGAGGGGATTTCAACAACTACTGTCGGCTGCTGATGATCGAACTCTGTCTCTGGCAGATGAGACAAATTAAAGGGGGGTTCTGCTTCTTTTCTTTTCCTTCGGATTACCAAAGGAGCTTCGTCTTCCTAAACTTCTTCTTCGGACTTTTCCCTTTCGGGAATGGGATCGTTTTGGATTGGGGGGAGGGAGAAGGTTCGTAATCTAACTCTTCCGAAGAGATAGAAGTACCAAAACCCTACAAAAAGAAACACGTTGTTAATAACAATAAACAAAAGAAAAGTCCGAAGGAAACACTTGTACAAATTTAACCAAAAAGTTTCGGAACTTACTGATGCGGTGCCTTGTGTGAGATTGACAAGTCTTTCTACACTCGGCGCGTTATAACCTTCTACAGAGATGGAGGATCCCTGTGCAGCAAGAACGGACCGAACACGCTTCATAGATAAAAGCCGATACATCCGATCAGACTGAGAAAACCGAAACCCCCCATAAACTATAAAGCTAAGAACGAAAGATGAAGCTAAACAGTTGGGGAAAAAGGGCGACTCATACCTGCACACTGACGTCGATCTCTGGGACGTCTGCTTCGGGAACGTCGAAAGGATCAACCTTTTCCCAATAAGGCTTGCTTTTCTCCAGAACAGCAGGAGGAATCTGATGCTTTCGGACGTTGGGAATGTTGATTGATCGCTTGCTGACAGAAGGAACAACCTTTGTTATCACTCTGTCCTTCCTCATTCTTAGCAGCCCGTAATCCAGACCAGCTTCAGCTTCGGAAACTGCACAAAGGAGATGAAACATTTAGTTTCGGACAAAAAAAAAAATGATGATGGTGACAAAGAAGAAAGAATATGGAGCAATATAAACGGCCCCAGCTTCGGCCTTCAAGTAATCACCTTCAAGCTTTCGGCTGAGACCGCATACGGCCAAATACTCTTCCTTCATTATAAGATTGTTGTCACGAAGCCAGTAGTTGGGGACGGAATGTTTGGTGTCGCCAAATCTATCGGCAGAAAAGAATCTAATATGTACCATCTCACTTTCGGTCGGAGTCGACCCATTTGGAAAGGAGGCATTAGCATCGGGCTTCACCAACCATCGGGGCTCCCCGAAGCGTTTCGGGTGGCCTGGTTTTGTGGGCACCCTCAAGAACAAAAACGCCTTCTTCTACTCCTTATCGGAATCTGCATAAGAGTGGAGGACGGTTTTCTCGTCCCTGTTGGAGAAACTATTCCAACCACCACCCTCCACAGCTTTGTTGTTAGGGGACAAGAAAACCAAGTGGTCCCAGGCCACAAGTGATGGCCTAAAACCGTAAAACGTACACGCCCATATGTACGAAATCATCCTCTTTATACTGAGCGGTGTCAGTTGGGCAAGGCTTATGTTGTAGCAGTTGAGGACCTCAACTATGAAAGGATGGAGGGGGAAGCGCAGACCATGCTCCAACTGACGAAGATATATAGTAATATAATCTCCGTTAGTTGGGGGGGAAGCAATAGAGGCCGAAAGTCTGGGAAGACGAAGCCAATAGCCATCGAACTCCATAATCCCATATAAGTGTTCGGCAGCTGCGACATAATCCTCCTAAGTGGCCTTCTTAAGCCATTTCGGGTTAACCTTGGACAAAATGAGACCACGATTCTTTACAGGCGAGTCCCAAAATAACTCCCTGTCATCCAACGGTCTTTCGGGGGTCACATCCCCGAAACCACCTAAAGTGCTGGTCTCCCCACTAGGACCAACACGTCGGATCGGAATGCCGGGATAGGGCATTCAGCAGTCCTAACCCCACCAGCACTAGCCCCCTCATCCGAAGTACCTAACCGGGGCCTACAAAGCAACTCACTCCTGCGGGCATTACGAATCTCCTCATCAATAAGGTCACGTTTGAAGGGGTCCGAAGATGAAGAATGTTTCTTAGTCTTGGGTTCCATTTTAAGTCAAAAAAAATACTAATAATTGGAGCTAAAGCCTAAAGGTCCGCGAAACAGTTCAATCGAACTAAAAAGGGATAAACAGGTAAAAAGCACCGATAGAAAAGGGAAAAGCCGAACCAAATTACCTTTTCTAGTAGAGAAGTCGAAGGCGCTCAAAGTCTTGGAATTTGTTTTTCAGAAAAAGTTTCGAAAATTGCAATGGAAGTACAAGTGTGATTTTCAGAGCAAAGAAAGAGAGAGAGAGTTTGTGAGTAAAACTTCTAAATTCTCTCACTCCTCAACGATTTATAGGGGCAATGATTGAATCTGAACAGCCACGCTTTGAAAACCGCACATTCCTATTCGCGACTTTCAAAAGAAGTTAATGTTCAAATCATTACCACCCAACAGCCATTCAAACCCATTCAAATTCCCGCCAAAAATTAAAAAAAATCCCAAGTGTATTTTCGGATTTTCTGAACACCTACTTCGGATTATTTTATCTTAAAACAGGTATTGGGGGGCCAGTTGTTTGGGTACCCAAGTAACTATACTTGGGTCCAATGGAATTCAAATGGGCCAAGCCCAGAAAAATAAACACAAACAATTGAACATATTTTTTATTAAATGTCAAGGCCCAACGCACATTAACATATGGGCTGACCCATATACTGTACAAGCAATTATTACAAGCGGCCCAAAAGCCCAAACTATAAGCCGACTACATGGCCTTTCGGCCTTCGGCATTCTTAGCCAAGTGGCATCAAACCGCCATACAAAAGGTGACATTTGTCTATAAATACAAGCATTTATGGACCTCTTGAGGTAATTCAATTCTCACGCTATTTGACATTTACTCTCAAACTAATACACTTTTAGACTTGACATATACATTTGCTTACTTTAGCATCGGAGGGGCGTTCCTCGGACACACCCCCGAGGCTAGTAACTTCTTCTACTTGTGCAGGACCTTCGGATATCATCTTCGGACCTTGGACGTCTTTGATTTTGAACCTTTCCCATTCAATCAAGATTTACATTTAGGATCATATTGTTTCTACCCGGAACACATGATATAAATTACTACCCTGTTTAATATATTTGCAAGTAATCCCAGTAATTAAATTTTGACTATTATACAAGTAACCCACTTATTTTTCCATTAGAGTAATTCATCTTCCGATCCATCCTATCTAATAATCCCATCATTCTATTATGATAACTCTACATATAGAATCATAAGGTATATATGTATATTAGTGGTCTAATGGTGTGGCCAACCAGGTATAAGAATTTATCTATTCATAAAAAAATTTGTTTTTTGTTTTTTATTTTGTTTTGTTTTTCTTTTCATCTAAGGTTTAATCTTTTTCTAGTCAATACTTGGTCCAAACTCTGCACGAATTCCGCAATTATAATTAAATAATGGTTTAATTGCACTGTTCGACTTGTGAAAAATAAATACCATTTATTTTTGTTTTCAATAACTTTTGTAGCCTTCTATATGAGATCAATACATCTAATCCTGTCCTTCGTTTATTTTTCTTTGATGTTTAAAATTGTAGGATGTTGAAATGGACATATGGACAGGAAACATACTTTATATAATTTTTTTTTTTACTACCTCCATTTTCTATTAATTGAAACACTTGGGTATTATTTGTGAGATACAAAATATAAGAATTTATTACATACTTAAAGTATTATGCAACATTTAATTATCTTTAAATAATTAAGATTTTTTTAGCATTGACATAATGTTCTTATTTTCTTACATGTGATTTTTGGTCATAAAAAGCACCAACAATACTTGTAAGCTAGTTTATAAGGCCCATCTTCATGGAATCTCTCTGATCGAGCTTCTAATTAAATTCTCAGCAACGGTTCTGTATTTGTAATTAATTATATTACAACAGTGATAATTTAAATAATCAAATTATCACTATACATACTACATACTTCATAAAAGGCTATGTTCAATTTCAGCTCAAAACATTGACTGGAATAATTGAGTTGCTATAAAAAATAACATCTCAAAAATAGGTGCTGAATAGTAATTTGCACTATCGGTTCCGTTTCAGCTAAGGAGTTACATAGCTTATGAATTTTAACTACCAAAGATAAACTAAAGAATATATATATACGCATATATATATATATACAGACTTTTAAAATTAATATATAACTTCTTTTATTTTTAAATTTTTTTAAGTAGAAGTTATTAATTAATAATAAGTGATTCAACATCTACAAAAGCATTCAATTCTAACAAATATATGATAAATTGAATAAAAAAAATCCTTCATCAAAACCACGACTATCGTCGATTAGATCTTGCACAGTAGACCATTAGCATCTCCCACTTACATCGCTGGAAATATACAACTTTTCTCGAGAGACAATCTAACGATGTGTTGTCGCCGTGAGGATGATCTTCATTCGATCTATCTTCATGTATCCGGTAAAAAAAATTGCGCACCCGTATAAACCGTTATCAATTAACCAAACTTACTACGGCTTAATAGTTCTACGAACATCACGAACACAAACAACAATAACCCCTCTCAAAGGAGGTAGGACAAACCATTTTTTTCAAGCGAGCAACATTCGTCTCTAATGGATGAAATATTATTGAGAAATCAAAATTAAAACACATAAATGAAAACAAAGAAATAATAAATTGGGGATAGAAAGCTAGTCCCTTCGGAATTTAAGGATGGAGGTTAAGATTTTTTAGGAGAGAGAGAAAAGAGGGAGGAGAGAGGCAAAGTTAATATTATTTATTAATATCAAATTACAACTTAAAATAACAATACATTATATATATTGAATAAATGATCATTTAAAGGTGATTTTTTATTATGAACTTGCAATATCAATATATTTGAACATGATTTTTATCATACTAGTCGTTTCACCGCGTGTGGTGCCCCAAGTGGAAAATAAACAATATAAAAATAATGTCTAAAAATGATGTGTTGTTCTAAATTGGTTTGCTTTACAAGATTTTTGCATAATGTGATTCAGCAAATGTACATGCTTTGTTATTTTTTTTGTTTTTTTTTTTACAAGAATAAAAATATACAAGCACTTTATAGTTGTACTATTATCTCTACAAACTGTAGAGTAGCTAAGGCAATGTTTTGGTAATGTGTTAGAATGTTACATCTAGCAATTTAAGGGGGAAATAATCCGCAATCATAAAAAAAATTGTTCCGCGTCATAAAAATTACTCCCTCTGATTTCTACTTGCTAAAGAATCTCTCAGATCGGATATTTATACAAGTGAATAAATGTATAAGGACTACAACTTTATAGAATCGTTGAGAAAAAAAGTGAGGTATTAAACAAAAAAAATGACAAAAATTAAAGGTAGGGTACGAAGAATATTAATAAGAAGATGATAAAAGTAAGGATAAAGTTATAAATGTTTGTGTGGGGACCATAATCCAAAAACGGAAATGAAGTAAGTAATTTGACATGGAATAATTTACAAAAATAATCCCAACTTTTGGTGGTCACCTATTAAAAGACCAAGCTATTGATTATCCAAATTTGGACCCAACTTCATTACGTATTTTCCAAATTTGGACCCCATTAAAATTTTACCTACAAAAGTAGGTAACATGAAGTAATTAGCCGGTTGGGGACCCCACAGGTATTTTTTTTATTATTCCATAAGTTTGACTTTTTGTTTTTTTATCCTTCTCATAAAAGACCTTTCTTCCATCAGTTTTTCTCTGTTTCTTCTTTCGTTCTTCATTTCTTCTACTTCTCTGTTCCTCTCTGCTTCCTTTTCTCCTTTTCAATTTTTTTTTAATTTTCCTTTTGAAGCTTTGTCCATGTCTTCCTCTAATTCAGGCTCAAGGTCTCGTTCAAATAGTTCGTCATTGCCTCCTCTCCGATGCTTCCACAACGAAATTGCGCCAATTCGTACAATTAGATTCTGAAATTTAACATAGTCAAATTCGATACACAGAATAGGCGAGGATGACTCAAATTCCAAAGAAAAAATGAATGATCAACAGTAACATTCGACAAAATACAACGTTTACTCTACTCAGTCACGTTGTGCAAATCTGGTGGATACTATGCATCTATGCAAGCTACGCCAAACTGCGCAAGCCCAGCAGACTGTTCACACCTTGAGGCACTAGAATGCAGATATACTTGATTTTGTATACTAAAACAAAAACGAAGGCTATTCGACAAAATACAATGTTTACTCTACTCAGTCTATACTACTAAAACTAGTTATAGGAATCGTAAATGTATCATGTATATTACACAACTCATCTACAAATTAAACTTCAGTAATTTTTAATAAATCGAACAAACTTCAGTAAAATCGAATAATCAGCCAAATAAAGAGAAAACAAAAACATTGACCAAATAAAGTTTTCCGTATANGAAATAAAGTTTTTCGTATAGTTGAAAGTTTGAAATTGATATGAACAACATGAAATACATACCTAATGGAGCTGAATATGAATATCAAGACTCCAATAATCAGCCCAGAACATCAAATAACTGAAGAAAAAAAAACTCAATTACTGAAATAAAAAGCGAAATTAGTTGTATGTCACATACCCAGAAAATATAGCAAAAATAACGAAAGCAATTGAGGCGAAAAAATCGAAACTAAACTATGAATGCTTCTCATATAGGCAAAAAAAAACCCATAAAATAAAATTCTATACTCAAAATATACGAGATGAAAAAGAAATAAAGAACACAAGATGAAAACTGACTAACCTAGATCTGTAAGTGACGATGGTGGAGAACAATAAGGGTTGTAATTGCTTCAAGGACGGAAGAAGTAGCAGTATAATAATAGTACGGAAGAGGAACAAACTTCAGTAATTTGAATATTGAAATAGTAATTAAATAAAAACTTAAAAAAAATAAATGAAAAACAGCAAAAAAAAACCAACGTTACCAATTTAGTAGGTAACCAGTTAAGTAGTCCAAATTTGGAAAATACGTAATGAAGTTGGGTCCAAATTTGGATAATCAATAGTTTGGTCTTTTAATAGGTGACCACCAAAAGTTGGGATTATTTTTGTGAATTATTCCTATTGACATTTCACTTTCTGCTATATGTAGCAAGTAAAAGAAATGGATGGAGTTTTTGTTTATGATAACAATGGATATCATTTGCAATTGTGTACGAAGTATATAAGTTTTGTCATCGAACATAAACAAATCAATATAAGTTTAATCATTTGCAAATGTGTACGATCTAATCATGGAAACCGACGCACCAACTTTGGTCGATGGAAATGCAAATATTCAGGCCTGTAAGATTCTATGGAGTGTAGATGTTGGTTTTTATTGGAGCTTCGTTTTAAACCAAGCATACTCACCCTACGCGATAACCTTTCTTAGTATCTAAATAACAATACACTGACTGGTAAAAACTTAATTTTAGGTATCCACAAATAGCAATCATTTTAAGCAATATATATAGTAACAATCAATGAAAATAATTTTTTATCTAAAAGTACATATTAGTACCATTTTTCTTGAAAAAAACATTACTAGTAGCTGCACTATTAGTACCATTTTTTTTCTCTAAAAAACGGTAGTAATAGCAAGACTATTAGTACTAGTATTATTTATTTATATATTTATTTACTCTCTCTGTTTTTTTAGTTGCAACAATTCACTGTTCATACTTGCAGAGATACATTTTTTAAAATTTGTAACTCTAATTATATATTTGTATAAATTATAAAAACTATATATTAATAAAGTGCATGCTAAGACGAATCAAACGAGATCCATATTGACTATATTACCCTTTATACATTGATCATAAAATTAAATTAAAGCTTTAAAAATGAATAGTGCAACTTTTAAAATATTACAACTAAAGAACCAGAGGTAGTATTTATATTTATTTTTTTATTTTGAGATCTTATTACCGTTTTTTTTTTATTTAGCAGCTAAGTTACTTTGAAAAACAACATGAATTACACAGTTGATCCAACATCCAAGTGTCATTAAACCCACCAAATTCACAAAAGAACAACGACGTGAAAGTGAAGAACTAAAAATCAACAAATTTAGAAAAAAAGGGAAACAATTAATTTTAATAAGAAGAAAAAATTGTCAAATCAAACCTTTTAAAAATATTTTTTGTGAAAAGAAACCTTTTAAAAAAATTGCCGCTTAAAACCTTAAAATAATTTTTTTTTGCCAGAACAAACCTAATGTTACTTTTCCGATGTTGATCGACTTTTTCAGGCATTGACCAGTCTATTTTTCCTAATTGCACTCTTTTTTTTTTTTTTTTGCATATTTGCATTCTCCTTCCTTTTTTCTTCAACCTATCCCTCTTAATCTATCTTTTTTTTCCTTTTGTTTGTATGGAAAAACACAAATGATCAAGTAACCTCTCTCAATCTATACACCGCCACCATCACCACACCGCCATCACCACAAGTGCTCATCATTATGTTCAAATTTTGGGGATTTTTGGGTCGTTTTTAATTAGTTCGAATTTTGATGATTTCATTTGGTTTTGATTTGTTCAAATTTTGGGATTTTAGGTTGGTTCGAAATTTTGGAAAATTGGGTTTTTGAATTGATGTAGATTATTGTTTGAAAATTTTAGGAATTGTAGAAAAAATTGAAACTTGGGTTTTCTTGCTTTATGATGTATTGTACAAGAGATAGCTTTGCATATCAACCAATCTGAGTATCCTTAACAAGTTGTAAATTCAAATTTGGTTTCAATTTTGTTCGAATTTTTGGTCTGATTTTGGTACTTGAATTTGGGAATCGAAAACAATTTGAATTGTTTTGGGGTTTTTGGCTATAACTCAGAATGAGGTGGTTGTTTGATAGTTGTGGTGTTAGTGCGATGGTTTTGGACGTGCGTGGTTGTTGCTTAGCGAGATGGTTTTGGAGGTGGGTATTGCTCATGGTAAGCTAATTATTGTTGGTTATTGATACAAAGTAGGAAGTAAATAAACAAGAAAATGAGAAACGAGTGTAACTAGAAGAAAATGGTGAGTCAACACCTGAAAAAATTAGTCAACATGGGAAAACAACAAATAGGTTTCTTCTAGCAATTTTTTTAAGGTTTTAAGTGGCAAAATTTTTTTTTAAAAGGTTTTTCTTAGCAAAATTTTTTTTTAAAAGGTTTCTTTTGGCAATTTTTTCCTAATAAAAAAAACAAATCTACTTAAATTGAGGGTCCGTTTGGTAGGGCGTAAAACATTTTCAATGTAAAATGATTTTCATTGAAAATAGTTTTTCATGGAAAACAATTATCATGGAAACAATTTTCCATTGTTTGGTTGCATGGAAAAAACTAATGAAAATAGGGAAAATGAAGGGGGTGGAAAGAGGTAGTGAGGAAAGAGTGTATAATGGGATGGGAGGAAAATTGTTTTCCTTTCATTTTGGAAGGAAAATGGTTTTTCATCATTGTAAGGAAAAATTTACTCCCATGGAAAATGATTTTACATTCCATTGTGTACCAAACAATGTAAAATTGGAAAAGGGAGGAAAACACTTTTCATGGAAAATGTTTTACGCTCTATCAAACGGAGCCTGAGTGAAAATAAGTATAAGAAAATGCAAAAAAAAAAAAAAAACAAGCAAAATTAAGGTCAAAATCTGAATTAAATCACACAAAATTAAAGATCCCATCTAAAACACTCACAACACCACCGCATCGCAACGAAATTAAAACCCCACATTTTAAAATTGGATGATTGATGAAGATGGGATGAACAAGGGTAGCAGTCAGGCAAGTGTGAATGAGAGACAGGCGTTATTGAGTGGATTAAAGGGTTGATGGTTGATGGAGAAATGGATGAGAGAGTGTGGGAGGAAGAGGACCATAGGGTTTTAAGTTGTGGGGAAATCAACGGTGGAATTGAAATTGAACAAAGATCAACGGCTGTTATTAGATGTTGCAGTACTGTCCGTTAGTGTTCACATCAACAGTAATTCCCCATCCATTTTTTAACTTGTATTGGTAGATATAGATACAAATATTGATATAAATATAGATAAATACACGTCTAGGTTGCACGGGTTCAAAAACGGGGACAAAAACGGGGAAGGGGACAGGGACGGAAAACGGCAAAATCAAAATTTCTAAAAACAAGGATTGCAAGGAATCATCAATTAAAAAATCACAAAAAAATTTAAAATACTATAGTCTTTAATATTTAATGTAACAATAACATAATAGTTAATTCATAAAACCTTAAAGTACAACATTATCATTGATCAACTCGTTCTCTAAATCCGCCTCATCAAGTAAAAGTTTCGCAAATTCTAAGAATCCAACATCCTCCACTAAATCAAATGTTGAGGGAAGAATTGAAAGAGATGAAGAATTAGTGAAACAATAAACCCTAGAGGCCTAGACTTTGTTTTGTCTTTTGAGTGGTATTTTTCATATTGTTGGGTGGTTGGGCCTTGTTTTTCATATTGTTGGGCGGTTAGGTCTTGGGCTCTTACTTTTAATTGGTCTTTTATCTTAAAAAGGGTTGGGACGCCTATGTTGTATCTTAGCCAACCCCGAAACGTCCCCAAAGTAGCACACCCGTCCCCGAAACGTCCCCAAAGTAGTACACCCGTCCTCGCCCGATTGATGGCGACCCGAGGACGTTTTTTAGTCGTCCCCCCGCACCGTCCTCGTCCCCCAGCCATCCCCAAGACGGGTTTTCCACTTTCCCAGCCGACCCCGTGCTTCATAGATACACGTAGTATATAAAATACCTAAAATAGGAGAAAATTGCTTCTAATAATCCATTTTTTACAAATTTGAAAATAATAGTTTCACCTTTTGATTATCTCACAATAGTCCCACCTTTATACCTTACTTTCATCTAATGGTCCTTAATGGTAAATAATTTAGTTAACAGGTTACCTAAACACGTGGCATAATCTGTTTGGCGGAATGTTTTTATATTAAAAAAATAGATAAAATATTAATAAACACTCCTTCTCTCCTGAACCACCACCGAAATAATTTCACCAACCACCACCACCCAAGATAATTCTGACCCACCACCCCAAGAAATTGACACATAACCACCCAAGAAATTGACCCATACCACCACCAACCTGAAAACTCGACCCATCACCACCACCAACCTGAAAACCCGATCCATCGCCACCACTACCCAAAGAAATTTGACCACCTCCGCCCTAATAAACCTCAACCACCACTACCAAAAAAACTGTCAGCCACCACTATAATCCTTACAAAATAGATCCACTGCTCACCCCCAACATATTCTTCTTTCTCTCTCCACTTGGCAGCCACTACACCTCCACCGTCTTCACAACCATCGCCAACCCAATCTTATAGCAAATTCAAACCCTAGTTTGTACCCATAACCCCAAAAATCCAAAGCTTAACCTTAATCTTGCACCCTTATTACTGCCTGTTAGAGGGAATGGTTGTAGTGCGTACTATAAAAGCTTCAAATTGCTCTCTAATGGTTTAATTTCAAACTACTCAAAAACAAACGCAAAACCTCCATCAATAATCAATTCAATGCTCATTTCCAAATCTTTGAACAACAATATTTCCATACCTCGCCTCCTCTCCTTCGTGGTCTTGTGTTGGAAGAGGTATGAGAGAAAGGAGGTGCGAGAAGTGGGGGTAAAAAGTGGAGAGGAGTTAAAGTAGAGTTCGGATTTCAGGTGGTGGGAGTGGTGGTTGAGGTCGTGGTGGATTAGGAGGTAGTGGACGTTGAGGGAGGAGACTGGGGTGGTGGGATCAATCACTTGTTTAGGTGTTTGAGAGAAGATTGTTGAGTTGATTTTGGTGGTGCTATAGGTTTTTCCACAATCCGAGGACTGTGCTCTCGGGTGTATATCTAGAGATATACACCCGTTTTTACAAAAATAAAACATCAAGTATTTTTCAAAGAACATTGATCATATTACAAAACAATAATGTTTTCTTACAGAACAATATAGAAAACAAAATAATAAGTACAATTTGTAAAACATTAACTGCTACAAAACATTAACGTATGATAAGAAAAACATGAATAATATATATATATATTTATATATATATAAGTTATAATGTTGACTCCAAAATATGAATCTGGTACAGAAATCTGAAGTGTAAAACTTGGATTGCTTGAATGACAAATAGTTGCATCATCTGCTGCATTCATATACTCCTATTGAAAAATAATTAAAATTTAATTAGTGAAAAAAATATCATAAAACAATTATGTTATCTAATAAAACAATAGATGTATATAAAAAAACACAATTTCTAAGATAATAAAACAATACTGTTGATTTCTAAATTAATTAAATTAAACATCTTCAGTTAAACAAAAAACAATCGATATAATAATAAAAAACTTAACAAGACAAAAATTTTATCTATAATTTTATAAAACATCATTTTACATTTATAAAACATATAGTCAATTTTATAAAACATCATTTTACATTTTTTTGATATTACTCGTCTTCTCCAAAGTACTCTTTGGCCTTGCATTTTTTGTACCCTTTTTCCTTTTCTTCGACGGATCTTTTACCTCAGGCTCAGGTCGATAAAGCATGTTCTCCGCTTCTTCTACTGTAGTTGATTCATCAACATCTCCAACAAGTGTAGCTACTGCGACCTTTAATTCCTTATAATTATTACTCACAACATTCCTTGCTGCAAGTTGATATTGACTACTATTCACCAATGTAATGTAATTCCTTATAAATCGTATTCTCATAATAGAAGCATCAATAGAATCTTTCTGTTTGATTTGTTCATCAAGAAGCCTTGTTGTATTCTTAGTCCACCTTCCAAGTATATATTTTTTAGGAATGAAATGAACATTGTTCACATGATAAACACGTAAACAATGTGAGCACAAAATTCCTACCTCTGTGAACTGTTTGCAAGTACAACTCACAGTATTATCATCAATACAAAACTCAACCGTATGTTTGATGAAATCTTCATCTGGATGACCCAACAAAAACTTCATTATAGGTGGGATGGAGGTAATAAGATTACAGTCACATGCAGCTCCTTTGATGAATTTTTGCTCAAACTCCAAATACACAACTATTGTATATATACTTTTTGCATGATCAAGAAACTTCACTCTTTCAAAGCAAAGATGTCTATTCCCAGAAAGTGATTGGTAATCTTTATCATTTTTCCTACGCCTCCAATCTTCTATAAAAGAAAGAAACACTTTATACAACTCACACAACCCTTGAGTTGGATACAATTTCCTCCTCAATGAATTATTTGTGGACTCACTTCTTTGTGAAGATAACACACCACCAGAAAAAATGTCTTTAGAATAAGCAACACACCACATCCTTCTTAACTTGTACAATATTTTCAACCATTCATTATCTTCACACATGTATTTTAAAATCATACTGCAATAAAACATACTATACTTGAGATAAAACATTCAGTATATTTTAAAGAACCTAATAAAGAAAATATAATCATTATGATCTAGATTAAAAACAAAATTAAAGATTTATAAAACATTAGAATTTAATAAGAAATATATATATTTTAAAAAATAAAACAACTACAACTACAAATACTTTAAATTATTAAAGCCATAAAACATATTATGAATGATATAAAACATTGTGAAATGTAGAATAAAACATTAGGCATTAAACACTGATAAGTGTATTTTAGTCTTTTATTTTACCCTCTTTTCTGGTTTATTTTGACTCTAACCTATGCTCTTTGGAGCTATTTTGGCTAACATTTGGTGGCATGGAGTTGTTTGTGCTTGTTAGTGACTTTTTGCAGGATTTCGGTGTTTTTGCATTGATTCCGAGGCAATCATATGAGTTACAACTAGATACTAGAAGTCATGGGTTAGAATTGAAGTAATCAGGAAGCTATGATGAAGCCTGGAGTAACACAAGACGAGCTGACTTGATTTAGGCGAGAAAGTCATTTCGCCCGGGCAGTCGGGCGGATTTTGCCCGATTGGTCGGGCGGTTTGTCCGGAGCCCGTTTTTCACTCCTTTTAACTCGAGCATTGTACTTTTTATATAAAGAGTTCTTGTGTTAGGTCTTTTAAGACATGAGAGACTAGATTAGAGATTATTTTCTCTCCTTAGGGTTTTTCATTCAGTTTCTCTCTAGAACTTACTTTTGTCAAAACTTAATCATTCATTCAATACAATCGCAATTTCAGGTTCTTCTTTATTTCTTCTCTTGTTTTTATTAGTTTAATTATTTTCCTTAGTTTTAATTGTTAGTAGTATTTTAATTTTAGGTCTTGCTTTTGTTTTAGTTCTTACTTTTGAGTTATTTTTGTTCTTGTTAATTAGTTTAATTGTTGTAGTCATGTTTTCAGTTTCAGTTACTATGATTAAATTGGTTCCTTTAGTTTCTTTTATGCGTGAGTAGTTCCCTTTCTAGGACTAGGGGATCCATGGTTTGATTTTGATGATTTGTTCATAATTATAAGTTTGGTTATTAATGTACTTGAATTCTTGTTGTCAACTTTTATTGCTTTCAGTTAAATACTGGCCAGGTTTAATTGTTAGTTTGATATTGTTGAAATCGATGCCGAGAGGTAAGATTACCACAATTAGATCATAAGGACAATAGGCAAAACGAGTCTAAGTGAGCGAGAGCCATTAGAGGAGTTTTGAAGGGGACTAGATTCGAGAGAATTAGTGGACCTTAATTCAAGGAAATTGATAATCTAATTAATTAATTGTGTGCAATTCATTTGTTAATCTATGGTGAACCGATGTCCTGGGCTTAGTCATAAATTCATTCCCTTAATCAACTTTATTCTAGTTTTAGTTAACGTTTGAGTCTTATTCAACATTCAAAGGCCCTTTACATAGTCTAAACTTTTTAGAACTAATAGGTTTAATTGCTTCACTGTGGATTCGATCCCTACTTCCCTACCTATATTAGTTAGAGTGGTTCGGTTTACTTTTGATAGGTGTGCGATAGCCTCATCAAATTTTGGCGCCGTTGCCGGGGAGGCAATTTTTAATTCTATTAGTCGGGTTTATACTGTTTTNATACTGTTTTCTTTTTATTTTTCTTAGTCTTAAAGAACTATTCAGTTCTTTGGGGCAGCTTCTTATCTTTGCTCGGAGTTTCCATTGTGTGCAGGTTCATAGGTTTATGCAAAACGACCACGAGCCTGATACTTTCATTTTCCCTGAGCCTGAGCGAGTATTTTTGAAGCGGTTCAGACGTAGTAGACGACGAATTTTTCTTCCCCGATATGTGGAGGAGACTGTTTCTGTTTTGTCTCAGTTTTTCGAGTTCACCTTCAACCCGTTGTTTGAAGGGTATTTAGAGGTCAAATTGGCAGCCGAAGGAGAAGGATAGGGTAGAGGACCACCACCTCCACCACCGCCACCTGCGGCCCGTTCGTTAAGAGACTATTCCTTGCCTAGTACGGAGTCTATGGCTGGAGGTTATTCAGTACCTGATACCGATGCTGCTAATTTTGAACTGAAACCGGCTCTTGTGAATATGGTTGAACGAAATCAGTTTTCAGGGACATTGAAGGAAGATCCGAACTTACACTTACAGAATTTCCTTCAATACTGTGATACTATCAAGCAAATGAATGTCTCTAAGGACTACATCAGANTTCTAAGGATTACATTAGAAGGAGAATGTTCCCGTTTTCGTTGAAGGACAAGGCTAGAACCTGGTTGAATGATCTTAATATGGCCACAATTACTTGTTGGGAGGACTTGGCTCTTGCTTTTCAGAGGAAGTACTATCCACCACAAAGAACTTCCTTATTGAGGAGTCAAAGTACTAATTTCAATCAGGAAACAGATGAGTCACTTTATGATGCTTGGGAACGGTTTAAAGAGTTATTGAGAATGTGTCCTCATCATGGGCTTGAGAAATGGTTTCTGGTTCAATCGTTCTACAATGGGTTGGGTAATGAGAGTAGAGCTTTGTTAAATTCTGCTGCTAATGGTCGATTCATGAACCGGGAAGTCAATGCTGCATATGAACTAATTGATGAAATTACCACTCATAATTCACAGTTTGGTAACCTTAGAGGGCATTACAAAAAGGGTGGAAAACATGTAGTTGATGATAAGTATGAGAGTTTAGCTGCACAGATCAATGCCATAAGTCAGAAGCTCGATAAGATTGGTACTACAGCTCCTCCACCATCACCTGTAGCTGCACTTTCGGGATGCACTGACCCTTTCTGTGATTCCTGTGGTTCATTCGGTCATAGTTCCCAGTCATGTACCAGTTCAGTAGAGCAAGTGTGTGCTTTTCAAGCCTACAAGAACAACCCATTTTCCAATACATATAATCCAGGCTGGAAGGATCACCCATACTTCTCCTACAAGAACAATAGCAATGTACAGAATCCTCAGCATGCTATATCACCTCAGCAGGCACCACAGCAGATGCAGAGATATGTACCACTACACCCACTAGGTTTCAGCAGGCCACCACTATCAGCACCACCATTGCCAGTTCAACCTAGTGGTGAAATTTCAGAGCTGAAAAATATGATGTTGCAGATGCAGAAAAATATGGAGGCAATGCAGGCTCACAACAAGCACTTGGAGACTCAGATAGCTCAGATTGCACAATTAACTGCTCAAAGGCAACCAGGCCACCTTCTATCACAACCTACACCTCCAATATCACAGGAATCACAGAATCCCTCGAGGGACCATGTCAATGTCATCACTTTGAGGAGTGGAACTGCTTATGAGGGCCTGAAAATGCCTACTGATGATGTTAATTCTGATGTTGCGGGTGAAGCTAAGAAGACCAGTGATGTGGTGATTGAAGATTTGGAGACAGTTCCAGCTAAGGAAAGTGAAGCACCTAAGGAGAAGGTAGATGACACATCGATTGATACGATCCCGAGGTCACAGGTTAGGTTGCCCTTTCCAAACAGGGTGACCAGAAGTAAGAATGATAATCATTTCACTAAATTTTTAGATATTGTGAAGAATTTGCAGGTTACTGTTCCATTTACTGATTTGATCACTCAAATTCCTACTTATACTAAATTTTAGAAAGATATTTTGAGCAAGAAACGTGAGTTGAATGTGGTGGAGACCGTAGAACTTACGGAGGAGTGCAGTGCAATATTACAAAACAAGTCACCACTTAAGCTGAAGGACCCGGGAAGTTTTTCTGTTCCGTATAACATTGGCCCACTGTTTATTGACAAAGCTTTATGTGATTTAGGGGCTAGTGTTAGTGTCAAGCCTTTGTCTATTTGCAAAAGGCTTGATATGGGTGCTTTGAAGGTCACTAACATTACTTTGCAGATGGCCGATAGGACAGTGAAATACCCAAAAGGTATTTTGGAGGACGTCCCGGTAAGAGTTGGGAAGTTTTTTATTCCCATTGATTTTGTAGTGTTGGACATGGAGGAGGATGCACACATCCCCATTATTTTAGGTAGACCATTTTTGAACACTGCAGGTGTTGTTATTGACGTGGGAGTCTAACTCTTTCTGTAGGAGATGATAAGGTTACTTTCAACCTTAATGATGCTTTGAAACGTCCAATGATAGAACAATAAAGTCATGCAATTTATACTCTTAATGAGATTGTTCTTAATGACCTGCCTCGATCTCCTAATAAGGATCTTCTGGACGCTCCTTTGTGTTTGGATTCTTTTGCAGGTGACGGAGATAGTGATGATAACAAGATGTGTCAGGATCCAAAGAAAAAGAAAACACGTCGTAAGAAACTTCGAAAGCCTCGGAAGTCATCTCAACATGTTTTTAAGGTGAATAAGATAAATGGCGAAATTCCATGTAAGGATCATGAGACAATTGAGCGAACGGAAACCTCAAGCCTCTTTGAGTTTTTAACTACATGGGGTTCACGTTCCCTCTTTGACCCTCCTTAAAGTATTGGGTAACACAGTCAAGCTAATGACCTTAAAGGAGCGCTTTGCGGGAGGCAACCCGTAAGTAGTCTAGTTTTCTTTTCACTTTATTTTGTTTCCGTAGTAGTAGTTCGTACCTCAACCAATTTTTATCTATGTTGGTGAGTGAGAGTGAGAGTACTAATGATTTTGGTCAAGTTCGGTTTATGAGTACAAGTCTCTGAACGTTGCTAAGGTGAAAATTTGCAAGGAATTGAAGCACCCATGCTACCGCGGGCTTCGCCCGAGCACTCGGGCGCACGGGGCGAGTCAGGAAGGCATGAATTACAAAGGCAAAATTTTCGCTCGAGCAGTCGGGCGAAATCCGCCCGATCGGGCGCGAATGGCGTTTTTTGAAGAACGATGAAAAAATTTCTAAGTAAATTTCGCCCGAGTCGGGCGAAAATCCATCTCGATCGGGCGAATAGACTTGTCCGCGACAGGTTCATAGGATCATTTTCAAATGACCATAACTTTTCTTCTAGGACTTTCCACGGGGTGTATGACCTGCAATTGGAAAGCTCTTTGAGTTTACTTTCCAATGAAATAAGAATCGTATTGATCCTAATTTTAATTTGTGAGATATGGTCGAAACAGTGAGAGGTGGTCAAATTTCAATCCATGTATGCTACACGCAATATCGTCTACCACTCACGCCTTTTTCTTATCTTTGCACAACTTCATCCTTTTACCCATTTACATCATATTCCACCCTCATTACCCCCTAACCCTATCCACCATCTCTCTTCTCTCTCACTTTACTCCCTTCCAGCACTGAGGACATTGTTGAGTCCGGCTTGGGGGAGGTATGATTCATTGCTTTATTAGTATAGATTTATTGCTTTCTTAGGATAGTCATATGGTTTGTACTACTTGCTAGAAGTAGGAGTTTACATATAACAAAAAATATTGTACTGCTTTCCTAGTTTAGTTTTTATAGTTTTTTAGATTGAAAGGTTTGAATGAATTAAGTTTATTTTTGATTTACGAATTACTGAATGATTGAATGATGACTTCCCTGTGCCCCGCGTTTTATTTAAAAATGTTTTTGATCGATTTAGGCATGTGATGAATTATGTTTTGGGAATTGCCAACTTGGACATGAACTTGACTTAGCTTGAAACAATTTCTAATCTTGCCATTATAGCCATGTGTAGAGTAGAGGCTTGAACTGTGTTAACGGGAGGATTTGAGCCGCATACGTTATTTATATGCTTGTTTCTTTTCATGTGTGCTTAGTTCCTGGTGCATGTATGATCCATGTTTTGGCATTTAATTCTAGTAGCTTGGCTTTGGTATGTTACATGTCGCGAATGATAAAAGGCATTCATTTTCTAGGAGCTTTCAGATTTTAGGCATTCATTCACAAATTTTCCCTTGATCCTTGTTTTGAACTTTTTACCCTTCATTTGCATTTTAGCCACATTACAACCTTATTTTGCCTTGTTCTAATCATTTTGATATATGCCCAAGCTTGGCTTGGGGGAGTTGAGGAGTTGTTTTGTTGTTGTTTTGCATTTGTTGGAGGTTTTGGAGGATTGAAAAATTGTGAAAAGGTTGTGGTTAAAGTTTGATAATAGGTCTCACATTAAGGCTCTGCATACCAATGTCTAGGCTAGTTTTAATGAAGAATTAAAATGTCATATCTTTTATTGGCCTAGTTATGTATGTGTGATGATTTTGTCCTTGACATGTCATTAAGAGTCGTGAGCCTAAGTTGAAAAAAAAATCTTGAAAGTTAGAAAAAGAAAAAGAAAAGGAAATGAAAAATGAAATGAAAAAAAAAATAAAAGGAATTGAAAGATGTTGAAGAAGAAAAGCTTGTGATATTTGGAGTAGTTGAAATGTAAGTTTTAATGGTGTAATGTGATTCCATGTGAATTGGTTTGATGTTGGAGTTGATGTTGGATTTTTGATTGTTACATGCGTATAACCCGCATTTACCACCACATTATCCCAAATTCTATCCTACCCATCACCCTAGCCATGTTACAAGCTTAAAAAGACCTTTTTGATCGGCATGTACATATTTTTAGTTCTTGTGAAGTGAGTCAATTGCCAAAGCTAGTGAGTATTACTTGCATTTCGAGTCGACTTTCACACTAGGATTGAGTGACTACCCTTAAACACTTGCATGAGGTGTGAGATGTGGGTTTGGGTTCTCAAAATTTGCATTTAAACACTTATTGCACTTGCATTCTTATTTGGGATTAAGGGTGAGCTTCACTGTTTATGCTCAATTTTATGTGTGGAGTGACACCGAGTGAGCTACTCTAGTCATCGACTTCTATTTCTTACATGGTTGGCTTATTGATTTTGATTTAAGTGGATTGCGGTCAAGGGATTTTGATATGTTGGTATAGGAACTTACATGCTCGGAATTGCTTGAGTTGATTGTATTTTCAAAAGTTTTGGGGTGAAGTCATTGTTCAGTTTAGTTTGTTTGCTTGAGGACAAGCAAAGGTTTGGCTTGGGGGAGTCTGATAAGTGTATTTTAGTCTTTTATTTTACCCCCTTTTCTGGTTTATTTTGACTCTAACCTATGCTCTTCGGAGCTATTTTGGCTAACATTTGGTTGTATGGAGTTGTTTGTGCTTGTTAGTGACTTTTTGCAGGATTTCGGTGTTTTTGCATTGATTCCGAGGCAATCATATGAGTTACAACTAGATACTAGAAGTCATGGGTTAGAATTGAAGTAATCAGGAAGCTATGATGAAACCTGGAGTAACACAAGACGAGCTGACTTGATTTAGGTGAGAAAGTCATTTCGCCCGGGCAGTCGGGCGGATTTTGCCCGATTGGTCGGGCGGTTTGTCCGGAGCCCCTTTTTCACTCCTTTTAACTCAAGCATTGTACTTTTTATATAAAGAGTTCTTGTGTTAGGTCTTTTAAGACATGAGAGACTAGATTAGAGATTATTTTCTCTCCTTAGGGTTTTTCATTCAGTTTCTCTCTAGAACTTACTTTTGTCAAAACTTAATCATTCATTCAATACAATCGCAATTTCAGGTTCTTCTTTATTTCTTCTCTTGTTTTTATTAGTTTAATTATTTTCCTTAGTTTTAATTGTTAGTAGTATTTTAATTTTAGGTCTTGCTTTTGTTTTAGTTCTTACTTTTGAGTTATTTTTGTTCTTGTTAATTAGTTTAATTGCTGTAGTCATGTTTTCAGTTTCAGTTACTATGATTAAATTGGTTCCTTTAGTTTCTTTTATGCGTGAGTAGTTCCCTTTCTAGGACTAGGGGATCCATGGTTTGATTTTGATGCTTTGTTCATAATTATTAGTTTGGTTATTAATGTACTTGAATTCCTGTTGTCAACTTTTATTGCTTTCAGTCAAATACTGGCCAGGTTTAATTGTTAGTTTGATATTGTTGAAATCGATGCCGAGAGGTAAGATTACTACAATTAGATCATAAGGACAATAGGCAAAACGAGTCTAAGTGAGCGAGAGCCATTAGAGGAGTTTTGAAGGGGACTAGATTCGAGAGAATTAGTGGACCTTAATTCAAGGAAATTGATAATCTAATTAATTAATTGTGTGCAATTCATTTGTTAATCTATGGTGAACCGATGTCCTGGGCTTAGTCATAGATTTATTCCCTTAATCAACTTAGTTCTAGTTTTAGTNAATTCTAGTTTTAGTTAACGTTTGAGTCTTAATTCAACATTCAAAGGCCCTTCACATAGTCTAAACTTTTTAGAACTAATAGGTTTAATTGCTTCACTGTGGATTCGATCCCTACTTCCCTAGCTATATTAGTTAGAGTGGTTCGGTTTACTTTTGATAGGTGTGCGATAGCATCATCAAACACTAAACACATTTGTAGTAAAATATAAAGCAATTTAAATAACTCGCATTATAAAACAGCATACTTTTCAGAATAATACATATGCAGTAAAAAATAAAACAAGTAGTGAATTACCTTCTCCATTAATGTTCGAATTCTGAAATTGTGTCTGTATATTTAAGCACATAATCAAATTAAAGATTATAGTGAAACCATCTTTCTTCCTTAATCCTTTAATCTTCTTCTATGCATTTTCTCCAATGTGCCAAGTGCATAACCTATGATTACCTTCAGGGAAAACAATTGATATTGCCCTTGCTATTGCTGCTGATTGATCTGTCATTATAGTTGTAGGCTGAACATAACCAATACTCTTTAGGAAAGAATTAAAGAGCCAAATAAATGAATTATTTATTTCATTCAGAAGAAAACCAATCCCAAACATTACATTCCTTGTGTGATGATTCATTCCAACAAATGGACCACAAATTTGATCATATTTGTTTGTCCTATAAGTTGCATCATGCACAACCAAATCACCAAATACTTGATAATCCTTCTTCATTCTAGCATCTCTCCAAAAGAAATTCACCAACTCATTATTCTCATTAGTTAGAATATCAAAATAAAAATCAGGCTATGTTGCTTTCCTTTTAGCAAAGTACTTAATAAGTTGATTACTATCACAACCTTCAAGACTCTTCTTCTTCTCCCTAGCAATTGCATCATAAGCATCTTTGCTTGTAAAACCCATATTCTTATCTCCACCAACTTCTGACCTTATATATCTTATAGCTTGGGAGATTTTTGCTCCACCTTTTCTAAAATTATTTATAATACACAACTGCTTATCAGTAACCTTTCTTTGAGATCTAAGTAAATGTCTTTTATCCACAGGAACCATTGGATGATTGTGAACCATTACATGCTTCACTACAATAAATTTTTCACTTACTAAGTCAACATCAAACTGAATACGAGCTTGACGATTAGTCCTATAATCTAGCTTATTGTAATCCTGCAAAACAAACCAAATAAAAAAAACACATCATTAATTCTATAAAACAACCGTATTATAAAACAATACAATCTTTTGAAGTGATTGAACACCTATTATAGTAAATTAAACAATAGAATTGAACATCCATAAGCAAAACATAACATAACACACAAAAAAACATCTATTTATATTTATAAAATATCTTTTTATATCTATAAAACATACTGTTGATTTCCAAAAAATAAAAAAATAAGTTTTCTATGTTAAACTTTTGTAGTTTTAGTAAAATATCTTCATTGCATATATAAAACAATCACTTTGAGACATAAAACATAAATGAACAAAAATATTGAGAATAATAAAACAAAACATTCATCAAACATGTTTATGAATTATTACTTGATAATTATGATTAATATAATTTATTTTAAAAAAATATCTATAACAGTATTAAATTCAACATAAAAAAGTAACTTCAATTATAACATTATTTTATAAAACATCATTTCATATTTAAAAAACAAATGTTTTATTGCATATTTTAGGTAAAACATCTTCGTTTTATAATAAAACAATATATAAAAAACATAAAACATAACAGTACAAAAATAAAACAATACATTCATCAAACATGTTTATGAATTATTACTTGATAATTATGGATAATATAATTTATTTTAAAAAAACAACTATAACAGTATTAAATTCAACATAAAAAGTAACTTCAATTATAACATTATTTTATAAAACATTAATTCATATTTATAAAACATACTTTGATTTCTAAAAAAACAAATGTTTCATGTTAAACTTGCATATTTTAGGTAAAACATCTTCATTTTATAATAACAATTTATAAAAAATATAAAACATAACAGTACAAAAATATTAAGAATAATAGACCACAAGTTCAATCTACCAGAACAAAATTTTCATAATACATCAATTCATATTTATTGAACAATACATATAATCTATAAAACATACCTTAGTTGATGAACTCTTGTTGCTTTTCTTCAATCCTTCTCTATGACAAACAAAGAATCTTTGTCTAACTGTTACATTGTCAAATCTGATATAACGCTTCCCTTTTCTCACTCCAAAACCATATTTAAAGCCATAATCATTGTAAAGATTGTAAGCTTCTTCGTCATTGTTAACTTCATAAAATAACAGCTCAGATTTCTCATATCCAATAAATGAATCTGAATCACTACAACACCTTGTATACAATGTCGGGATTCAAAGTTTTTATCAACTTCAACATCAGAATTTTGAATATGAACAAAATTTTGAACATCTGAAACTGAACTTTGAACTGAATTTGAACTTTGAGCTGAATCTGAACTTTGAATTGAAACCGTCGTTTGAAGATCAGTAACTTCAATATCAGAATAAAAATCATCGAAATAAAAAAAATAGTAGGACCAAACATCTTCTCATCATCTTTATCTTCGTTTTGAACTATTTCATCTTCTTCTAAAACTAATTTTCTGGATAAAATATCCAGAACTTCAAACATTGCAAGAGATTTGTCCATCAATGAAATTGTAAAGATATTATAGAAGAAAAAAAACAGAGAGGAAGAAAAAAAAACAGAGAGAAAGAGAGAGAGAGAGAGAGAGAAAATTAGAGAGAGAAAGAGAAAAAACGTAGAAGAGAAATAATAAAAGTTTGAATCAAATGATATTAATTTATATAGGTTGTAAAATATTCATGGAAAGTAGAAAAATAAAACTGATAAAACATTTACATAAAATTCTAAAACATGAAAAACAAATAAAACATGTAGTCAAATATAATAAAACAGAGAGAAAGATAAAAAAAAAGTAGAGAGAAAGAGAGAGCGAGAGAGAGAGAGAGAGAGAGAGAGAAAGCTAGAGAGAGAAAGAGAAAACAAAATGAAAAGAAATAATAAAAGTTTGAAACAAATGATGTTAACTTATATACTTTGTAAATTATTTATGGAAAGTAGAAAAATAAAACTGATAAAACATTTAAATAAAATTATATAACATGATAAATAAATAAAACATGTAGTCAAATATAATAAAACAAAGAAAAAGATTCAAAAAACAGAGAGAAAGAGAGAGAGAACTAGAAAGACAAATAGAAATAAAGAAGAAAAGAAATAATAAAAGTTTGAATCAAATAATGTTAATTTATATAGGTTGTAAATTATTTATGGAAAGTAGAAAAATAAAACTTATAAAAGATTTAAATAAAATTATAAAACATGATAAATAAATAAATAAAACATGTAGTCAAATATAATCAAACAGAGGAAAAGATAAAAAAAAAAACAGAGAGAAAGAGAAATCAAGAAGAAAAAGAAATAATAAAAGTATATAGATTGTGAATTATTAATCCAAAGTAGAGAAATAAAAATAATAAAATATTTAAATAAAACATGTAGTGTAATATAATAAAACATTCAAAGAACAAATAACCAAAATTGAATAAAAATTATTGAAAAATAAATAATAAATTTGACAAAGAAATTTAATTTATAATTAAACAATAAATTTTTTATTGATTATGTAATGTTCTGTTCCTATATAATAAATTATTTTGTAAATAAAACATTAGATACCATAAATTTATATTCAAAAACCACAAAATGCTTTGATAAATTTCATTAGAAATAAAACATTGCATAGTATTCATATAACATCATCATATTAAAAATAAAACATATCGAAAAAAAAGGAAACAAAACAAAATTTGTTCAACACAACGTTAAATAATATTATATATACCAATAAAACATCTTCAGAAATTTACAAAACATTAATACATTCTAAGAAAACAAATCTTCCAAACTATCCATCCATAAAAGTTGTTTCAGACTACACACAAAGATTTAAACCAAAACATAAAACAGTAATATTAATATGCAGAAGAATCTTAGATTCCATAAAAGTCTAATCTGTACTATTTTTCATCTTCAGAATTTTCTCCATTAACTCTTTCTTTCTTTGGTTCTTATTGCACATTAAAATCTCCTTGCAATAGCGAAGCCTTAGAAACAATATAAAAACATCCTGTATTATAAAAAAACAATAGCTTTAGCTTTCCAAAAACAATTTAGATAAACCAAAAACACATTAAATAACGAAACATACATCATTCACTCCAAATCCAGTATCCCATCCTTCAAGTGAACCTATGTAAGTCTCCATATGTCTCATGACATAAATGCCACAGTCATTGACATTACCATTATCCCTCCAAGACATTTCCAACAAGTTCACTTTCATTTTTCTCACTTGAGTAACCTTTCTAATTTTTTTAGATTTCAAATATTCAGCAAAACCGTTTTTATGCAAAATAAAATAGTAATTAAGATATTTCAAATAATTGAAACAAATAAAATCTCCCAAAGTTTGAAAAAATACCTATTGATCATGGAAGTCTGAATATTTTGAGTTGAATGGAATATCTTCTTGCAAAGATCTATTATCCAATATATAAAGAGAGATTTGCAAGAAATTAAAGACAAACAGATAGAAATGTGCTGCATGCCCAACAGGGAATAAGACCTACAAAAAAGATTAACAATTCAAGTCACAAATCATAGAGTAAATATATATTGAAATAGAACAACATAAAGAATATAAAATCCATTGGTTAGTTAAAATAAAACAAACAAAAACTATGAAACAACTAACCTAACAATATAAAACATTACTAACAGAATAAAAAACAATAGCTATTAAACATAAAACATTGTAAAAACCATATAAAACATGTAATTATTAAAAAACAGACAAAAACAATAGTTAATAGAATAAAATATTATTAACAAATTAAAAAACAATAGCTATAAGACATAAAACATTTTTAAGACCTTATAAAACATTACTAACAGAATAAAAAACAATAGCTATTAAACGTAAAAAATTTTAAAAACCATATAAAACATGTAATTATTAAAAAACAGACAAAACCAATAGTTAATAGAATAAAATATTATTAACAAAATAAAAAACAATAGCTATAAAACATAAAACATTTTTAAGACCATATAAAACATTACTAACAGAATAAAAAACAATAGCTATTGAACATAAAACATTATTAAAAAACCTTACCAAATCATAGTCAGCAACAGAAGTAATATTCATTTCCGTCAAATCATTATCTATAACTTCCTTAAATCTTTCTTGTCTTAGTTCAACATTGTACTCAGGACTAGATCCAGTTGAAAATACTCTAAACAATACAACAACAAAAAGTTGAGTTAAATACAATATAAAAAAAAATTGAAAAATTTATAATTTATAATGTTTTCAAATATAGTACTTACAAATTCAGTGATAGGGAAAAATAATCTGTGAGGATAACCTTTGGTTCTGACTCTATTTTTATCACTCAATATAAAAGACCAGGCATCTATTATGTTGTTCCAAACATCTTCTTTTGGACATAAAGATTGCATGTTCACTCTATCAATGAGCACTGAACATGCATCAAAAGCAGGATCCCTGAAAAAAAATAACAAAACATAATCCATCATAAATAAAACATATATTGCATATAAATAAAACAAATCAATCATATTATAAAACAATAATGAAAAATAATAGAACAATAGGCAAAAAAAAAAAAAAAAAAAAAATCTTACTCATCTTTTATATCTGTTCTCAAAACATAGTCCATCATCAACTCAGACAAATCATCATCATCACTGTTATCACTTTCATCCTTCAACAGATGTGAATACTGAACAAGGAATGGAGATTGTAACCTTGTTGGAATCAACTTTTTCCTTGGTGTTCTCTTATATTCAGCAATCATTTTATCATATGGAGTTTTATCAGAATCCTCTTAAGAAGAAAGAAATGTTGTAAGAGATATATGTTCAGCATTTTCTAACAAAGGATCAGTTTGAGTAGATTGAATTTCATCTTCAACAATGCCTTTATATACACTAGATATTTTACGTAAGACCCTAAAACAAAAAGATTTCATATATTACTATAATTAAACAATAGTAACAAATAATATTTATTAATAAATAATATTTATGCAAAACTTAAAGATCAAACCTATCAGCTAAAGCTTCATCACTTTCATTGGCAAATTGCTTCTCAACATTAATAGGAACATTAAATTGCTCACCAACAATACTAAACAGAAAAATAAAACAATGAATAATTATTCTGAATAAAAACATAATATACAACTAAATAGACCAATAGGTAATTTTTTTTTTTTTGTAAGAAAATATACCTATTTGTAGTAGAAACACCATATTCATTTTCAGCTTCACCAATTTTGTCACCGGTGCTTGTAAAGCTGTACAACAAATGAAATAATATACAAAACAATCTATTTAATTTAACCTATTTACAATTTAATAAAAAAAAATCATCAAAATTTATAAAACAACTGAACACATTTATAAAACAGAAGTTTCAAATAAATTAATAATAACAATTAAATCCAAATCATAAAATTTCAAACATAACAATAAAAAAAACAATCAACAATATTAAATAAAACATATAAGTTAAAAAAACAAACATGACACAAACTTACATGTTATGATTCAGAACATTAGCATCTACATTGATAAAAACTTCATTTTCAAACATATCTTCAATGGCAATATCTTCAGGAACTTTATGAGTTATTACAAGAGTGGTCTTTGGCAGACCAAGAGAAAGGTCCAATTTAGGACTTTGAGGATCAGTGCAAGGAAGGTTTGGAAACAACTCAGTTTGAGAATCTGTAAACTTGATTTAATTTTGCTTCTTTTGCTCTTCAGCTTAGTTTTTCTCCAATGCTTTAGCAATAGTTTCATCAACCATAGCTAAAAATCCAGCAGAGGAAAACAACTCCACATCTTGACTCAAACCAAGTGGAGTATTGTTTGGATGTTTTTCTTGTTGTGCTTTAACCCAAGCTTGTTGTAAATTATTTGCCGTCTCTTCTTTAATTTTGTGCCCAGGAAAAACTGTTTGTGCATGATCAAGTAATAAATTCAGCTTCATCAAACTATCAGTTATAGTTGATGTCAATGATCTGTACACATAATTCAACTCCTGTTTCATATAAAACATTGAATAATTATATTAATTAAACAACTATACCACAATTCAGTTACATATAAAACATTAATAATAAAATAAAAAAACAAATAGATTAATAGAAAAAACATTACCTGGATATTGTTAGGCAAAATAAAATCATCATCATCTACATTTATTGGTTCATTATCATTTTTTTTTCATCTTTTTCTTCATGAAGCTTTCCCTTACCATCTTTTTGCTGAGAAATGTTCTTTTCCTTATCATTTTCATTTCCAATATTAACTTGAAGTCTCTCAAGTATTGTTCCTCTCCTAACACCTTGTTGCATCTCTAAAACAATTCTATCAGATATCATGTCCTTATTCCAACAAGAAAGAAGAGGTAATACTCTTGGAGGATAGATTGTCTGCCTCTGCACTCTATCAAAGTAAAAAATCTACGATGCATACAAAAAAGTCAATCATTAGTAAGGAAACAACTGAAACATTTGATAAAACAAAAACAAGTAATAAAAAAACAATAGACTCATAATATAAAACATACCATTAAGAAATGAATTGGACCAAAAAAATATCTTCTGGGTTTTCCTTTCCAATAAGCAGTTGCCAGAGTAAGACTCTCTCTTGTATATAGAAACCAATTCAACTTTGGAATATTCTCAATGTCAATACATGAATACAAAAAGTCAACCCTTGGTTGCTGATTAGTAGTTGACTTGATGAAAGTATTCACTAACACAACTAAGAAAGTTCTTTTCCAATTATCACAAACACCAATCTCAATATCAATCAAAATACTAACAAGATTTGGAAGTTTTGGTACACCAATTTTAACATGAACATAGTTTCTCCAACTAGTCATCATATCAATATGATCTTGCAAAAACTCCTCATGCTCCTCAATATAATCTCCATTATTATTCAGTCCATAAACCAAATTGACATCAACATCCTCAACTTTGATTCTTTTATCCCAATCCAAAACTAATTCAGAACTTTCTTCATCATACAACTTTATCAAATTTGCAAGAAACTCAGGTTTATACCTAGGAATGTCTAAATTCAAAAACACACCAAATCCCATATCAGCTATAGCTTGTTGTTTCTCAACTTGTGGTTCTTCTTCATCATTAATAGCAGCAAGCAATCCTAAAAATTAACTTGTACTATGCCTAACATTCAAGAAGTTAAAACCTTCATCATCTTCTATTTCTACAATTTCTTTATCGCGCTTTGCTGCTTTCTTAATTACATAAGGTTCATCATCTTCTCGTTTAGCCTTCTTCGGCTTTTCAACAGGAAGCTAAAAAAAAAAACAAGAAGGTTGTATACACAAAACAATAGTCCAATACAAAAAAACAATATCTAAATAGAATAAAACATGATATCAATAAAACAAAAATATACAAAAATATAACATTAAGCATTGTATGAAAGCAACAGACAAGAATATCAATAACACAAAACAAAAATTAGCAAATATCAATATAAGAGTGAAACAAAACAATTTATCAATTTGAAAAAACAATTTATCAATAAAAAGAAACAATGCATCAATACTATAAAACACAAAGCTTAAAATATCAAAACTAGAAAAAATCCATTTTTCTTACTATTTTTGCTCTCGTCTACTTCAGTGTTAACACTGCAAATCAAATAAAACAAATATTTTTAGCTATAAAACAATCACAATTAATAACAAAACAACTTAGATCAAATAACCTTACATCAAAGACACTTAAATTACAAAGAAAAATCAAATTTAATGAAACAATCAAATTAAAAATAGAAACACATGCAATTGTGTAGATCTAAACAAAACATCAAATATATCATAATAAGCAAATCAAACACTAAAATACAAAAAGTGATTAAATAACACAATCAAAACAAAAACAAACACTAGAATACAACAACAAAAAAAAAAAAATTCAGAGCTGCAAAGAAACAAAAATCAAATAGAGATTCATTAATAATACTAAAAGAAACAATAAAAAACAAATTAAACTACATGCATTAAGGAAAAAACGGAATAAACAAATGAAACAATTACTCGAATAAATAAAACAAATAATTAACAAAAAAGAACATCAAAAGCAAAACAACTTTATATAAAAGCGAAATCATACTTTTCAGATTTTCCTTGGTCTTCCTTTTGTTTTTGCCTCTTTAGTTTAATAGATTCAACCATTTTTTTTAAAGAATCTTCTTCACCAACTGTTGAAGACTCTTCAAGTTTTTTCCTAAAAATTAAGAAAAAAAAATCTCAATCAATTTATGCAAATGACCAAAAACAACAAAACTAAACATTTGAAGTAAGAGCTTACTTTGATTTCGGCGGCATTTTAATTCCCAAATAGTCCAGAATATTACACTAAATTTAAGTAGAATTGTAAAATTTTGGAAGAGAATAAACTTAGGGCTTGAAAGAAATGTAATTGTAATTGAGAGAAAAAAAAAAAGAGAAACGAACTTTTAGTTTATGTAGAGAAATGAAGATTGAAATGAATTTATCAAAATTTAAACCCAAAATAAGTTAAGTAACTGCCTTAAAAAAATTATTTAAAAAAAAAATTTTTTTTGTAATCTTTAGAATTTTGAAAATATATAAATGGATAATTGTAAAAAAGAATGTGAAAAAGTTATATCTTAACGGTTATGAATTGTTTTATTTGAAACAGTTAATGTTCTATATAATTTAAAATAATTGTCTACCTCAACATGTATTGTATAATTTATAAATTGTTTTATCTAAAAAAAATTCGAACCAATGTTTGATGAAATTCTATAAGTGTTTTACACTTTTATATGACAAATATTTGAACTAATGTTTTATAATATTAAGCAAATGTTTTATACAAAAATTATTTGAACCAATGTTTTATAACTTTGAACTAATATTTTATAAGTGAAGATTGAAATGAATATTATTTTAAAAATAAATTTTTTTAAAAATATTTAAATGAATAAATGTAACCAAAAAGCAATCTACTTTCGACATGTTCTTTTTCATCGGATAAATGTTCTACATAATTTTATAAAGCAATCTACTATGAAATTCATCTAAAAATTGTTTTATCTAAAAATTATTACAACCAATGTTCTATCACTAGTAAAAAAATAGCTTATTAGTATCGTTTTTTTGCACCTATTTGTATCGTTTTACACACGATACAATTGGAGGCGTAATAAATAGCAAACTCTATTTGTATCGTTTGTTAGAAACGATGTTAATAGCTTCTATTTGCTTTGTTTTTTTGTAAAAACGATACAAATAGACCACCTATTTGCATCGTTTTTTTGGTGGAAACGATACAAATAGGTAGTCTATTTGTATCGTTTTTACAAACAAACGATGCAAATAGGGGGCCTATTTGTATCGTTTTTTAAAAAACGATGCAAATAGGTTGTCTATTAGTATCCTTTTTTTAACAAACGATCAATTTATTCAGATATATACAATACACTGAATAGTTTACATCCAACAGGAGGTTAGGCTGTTAGGCTGTACAGATGACTGTTGATCATGAGCCAAACGTAGACAGAGCCACTGAAACTATCATGAATCCACAGTTAACAGATAGGGGTGAAATCTAGGGAATCCAGCCAGTGAAATGTAAAGTCATAAGCTTACCATCTCCTACTTTTAAACTTAAAACTATCAACTTGCCACCTAAAGGCTAAACCAATCAGGAAGGCACAACACCTCATCATCCCAAACTTCATTTTCGCCAATGTCTTAGGTGCATCAGCTGTCAGGACCAAAAGGTTCTCTGATACCTCCTATCTTATCTCAGTTGATCCAGGATTTCCCATCTCAAATTCTCTTCCAGCTGATCCCAAAAAGTATACTTCACACTTTAACTGGACCTATGTCTACAATAGACCTAACTCACAACTTAAGAATAATATAAATAAACTATCTTTCGTATTGAAACTCGACAAGAATATAGATATATGGATAGAATTGAATATAGGATTATGTGCTTAAGCAAGAAATAAAATCTCCCTTAAAGCATCACAGATTCCACTGCTAGGTGTATAAGTCCTGCACGCTCAGGCAGATCTGGTCAAATGGTCAATGTACGATTGCTTTGGTGATTAACGGCCTATTAAAAGAACAAAATATCAGCCCTACTCCCCAAGTGAATTCAAGTATCCCAACTTATGAGCTAAAGATGACTCCAAATGGAAACAAATTAACAATGCAACTGCAGAAAAACTGAAGCACTCAGTAGTTCTTTGACAGTGGAGAAAACATACATCAACACACCTTAAACTAGCATTCTAATGCGATAAATGGACATAGATGAGGGAATCATATGCCTCGTATGTTCACACTTCACAGCGAAACAAGTGATGCTTATTAACTTTTCTTATAATGTAAATAAAGAAGCAACACATAGCATCATTGCATAGAAAAATAATATACACGAGATAGGAATATCATTATATCAGTCCCCACATAGATTAGGAAAAATGTCAAAATAAAGAAAAAGTTAATGTAAATTATACCTAATCGAAAACCTTGCGTATAAAAGATGATGGTCCAGCAAAAATGTGTCCTTGCTGGTGCATCTTGCTCAGTGATGGATCTTTGTGAATGAAAGGTTCAGAGGGTATCCCCAGAACAGCTTGCTTTTCTTTGTGAGTTGCCCAGGTGACCAAGTATAGGCCAGCAATAATGAATGAGCCTCCTAGGACACTGCAAAGATGATCATTCTTTAGATAGTCCTTTTTTCTTAAGATGAACAGAATACACAAACATTTAAAGGTAGAAGATAAACTTAAGCTTAAAACAGGCAAAATCAAATTTTAACAGTATCTTTCAAAAATTCAAAACCAGTCTCTTCATAACTTGATCACTGTTATAAGCGGAAATTAGAACCGAACCTTCCCAAGTATACGGGGCTCCCCAAAAATATAAGCGACAAGAAGGTCGATGATGCTGGTTGAAGTGGATTGTAAAGAGAACCTAATGCAGGTCCTATGATTTTATTGGACCATGTGATCAGTCCATAGTTGATGGCAGATGCAACAGTTCCCTATTAAAAACTTTAATAATTAATAAATAATAATAATAATAATATCAAGTACTAATCCTCATGCCAGATAGAAAAGAAGAAAGCAGTGAAATTTTATGCTAGCTATAGAAGCATGTGCAAACACACACACTCACAATCTTCCTTGGTTCTAAAATTTGACTGTATCTTATCTTAATTACCAAGCCTCGTTAATATGAAGTAACATAAGACTTTTCTATTCTTCCTTTTGATTGGTTAATTGCAGGCATGCTATGTACAATAATCGTAACATTTTATGAGTTTGGAGTTCTGAACAGACCACCACCAGGTTGCCTCAAGACGTTAGCATTCACAAAAATATAAAACACACAAATGATGTTATCTGTTCACTAAATCATTTTATGAACAAACAAATAAAGCTAATGGATTTGTGCTTTGTTCTCTTGTCATTTTCTCAATTTCTATTTTTAACAGAAAGCAGGAAAAAGAATTCTTTAAGGTATATAGTTAAACAATTTCATGTCTGTTGTTTGACCAAGAATTTGTCTAAAACCCAAGAATTGGGGGTTAGAGTGGTGAGGTTTTGCAAGTTGTTATCAAATTCATAAGGCTCTACAGAAAGGCAAAACCCCCAACTTGTCAAAGAAATTTGAATCCATAATTTCTGGGATTACCACATCAATGCTTTAGCAGTAGCCGTAGCTCCACAATTAAACCTCATATCATCAAACTCCATTACATTCATCCAAAATCATAGCAATCAATCAAATCACAAGTAATAAGAACACAACACAATAACTCAAAATACCAATTTATTCCATTAATAAAGCAAAATCACCCATGACTCACAATGCTAATAATTGCTCCAAAATCTAATTCAAAAACATACAATTTCAAACATAGAAACATAGAAACAAACAAACTAAGAAATAAGAAAAAACTGAATCAAAAATGAATCGAATATAACCTAACAATTGACCAATAAACTTGAATTAAATTGTATTTGATCGAAATGCATAATAAGCCTTAAAAATAGGACAAATAAAACAAATTAAACAAAAAATTGAGAAATTTACCTTCGACGATAGGAATTCAATTCATCTTCGACGGAATAAGACCACCCCAAAAGTCTAATTCGAATAACCTAACCTCTAGAAAAAGCAATTCGAAGACCCTAACCACAAAAACCCTAAATTAAAACCTTCGAATCGAAAGCCCTAACCACCGAAACCTCTAATTCGAAAACCCTAACCACTCCAATAACCCAATCATAAAACCTAGTTATCCCACCAAAAACCCAATCAATAAACCCTAGTTATCACACCAAACACCTAATTCAAATAAAAAACCGAGAAAACCTGAATTGGGTTTATTGATAGAGTGAAGAGACGAGATAGTCGGTTTGGTGAGATGAGATGATAGAGTGAAGAGTAAGAATCTGAGAGAGTTGAGAGTGAAACAGATATGATTAATGAGAGTGAGAGACTTGATTTTTTTA
Source organism: Suaeda aralocaspica (assembly GCA_016808085.1). NCBI lineage: Eukaryota > Viridiplantae > Streptophyta > Magnoliopsida > Caryophyllales > Amaranthaceae > Suaeda > Suaeda aralocaspica. Next base: position 1,377,247 of record PYUH01000127.1, read on the forward strand.
AGGGTCTCAAACTCCCATTAGCATCATTTTTTATTAAAAACGATATAAAAGCTTCGTGTTGTGTTTTTTGAAGTTTCTATTAGTATCGTTTCGTGTAGAAACGATACTAATAGAGAAGTATTAATATCGTTTATTTTAGAAACGATACTAATGGTTGACCTATTAGCATCGTTTTTTCTAAAAACGATAATAATGGAGACATATTAGTGTCGTTTTATTAGAAACGATACTAATATAGACCTATTAGTATCGTTTTTCTCACAAACGATGCTAATGAGGCGTTACTAATAGCCATTTTTTTTACTAGTGTATGAAATTCAGTAAGTGTTATATTTGAACCATTGTTTTATAGAATTAAGCAAATGTTTTATCCAAAATAATTTTGAACCAATATTTTATATTTTTGAACTAATGTTTTATCCGCTTAAAAACAGGAATATATCAAAAGATATACTCCCGGTAGCACCATCGAATTTGTATTTTTCCATGGGGTGGTGGTGGTGATTTAAAGAAAAAAAGGAAAAGCTAATATTAAAACAAAATAAAATCAACACTTAGGTAACTTGAAGGGTAGGTACTAGGCCAAAAGGATTAATAATTGAATAAAATACATGAAAAAGTTGGACTGTTGTGAGATAAACAAAAAGAGGAATTGTTATTTTTAAATTTGTGAAAGGGGAAATTATGAAAAACAATTTTTCCAATAAAATATATCAATAGTTCAAAAGGCAAAAAGGCCAATTAGATCATGAAGGGCAAAAATGTCATTGTACTGTTCAAATGAACAGTAAATTGTAGGATTAATACATAAACGTCAATTAGATCATAAAGCGAAAAAATGTCATTTCGCAGTTCAAATGAGCAGTAAATTTTAGGATTGACACTTTTATATCTATATATATATATATATATATATATAATAAAATAAAAAGTGTTTTGAAGCATGTCTACAAGCCACGTGGCACTCTCCCATATGTTAGATATCATTCAATATCATCATGTATTTAAACGAAATATGAGTTGTATGAGATTTGAACTTATGATCACAAAGTCAAGCACTAATAAGTTAACCGTTGAACTAATAACATGTTATATATTTTTTTTATTGCAATAAATAAATCACACGCAATGAATCAATAGAGATAGAATAAAATCATGTTTTATGTACTCCGTACAATTAATTTTCACACATGCACTAAACTGTATACCGGAGGCATCGACCAAGCCCAACATCTAGTTATCTATAGATATAGAACCATTCAACTACTTTCACCACGAACATTTAATACGAGTATCAAACTTGAAAGCACTATAGTCGTATAGGTAAAGCCTATCTAATTTAAGGGGCTCTTCCTAATTTCATGTATTAATAGATATTATTTTACTAGAATGAAAGTCTAAAGTTGATAGTAATACATTTTCATATTTTTGAGAATGGTAATTCATTTATGTGCTATAATAATATTTTTGTGAATGATAATTCACTTATATTTTAGCTTCATTTCTTGAATGAGATTATCATAATATATTTTTTCATGAAAATTATAAACTGATAAATATATATACTATAATATGAAACAAAAGGAATGATGATTAATATATCAAAAAAAATATTTGTACACAATAATAATATTACGAGCAAAATAAATCCAAGTACAAAATAATGATAATATTATGAACAAAAATATTATGAAGTATGAAGAAAAAAAATGTTATGTACATATATATATGAACAAATAATATTATGAACAAATAAATTAGCAAATTAAAAATTAGCGAAATGAAAGAAGTGTTGAAGTGAATTGAACTGAAATTATGTTGAAGTAAACATGCACTTAATGAGGTGTTGACAATTGTCACTCTTTCATTATTGAAATGTGTTTTAATATTTCAGATTTTCAAATAATTTAATATAAGAAACACGATATTAATCTATTACTCCCTACGTTCCCTATTTTCCTTGTCCGTCACAATTCACCTCTTCATTATGAAATATGATATAGTAATAGTAGTGAGGTCAAATTGGGGTAATAATTGATGAAAGAGGAAAAACTCCCAACTAATGAAGTGGGTGATATGTAGGGTACATCTTACTAAAAAAATATTATAAATCTAATAAAGTTGTTTGATAAAGAAAAATATGAAATATCACAAAACAGCATATGTAAAGAAAAATAGGGAACGGAGGGAGTAAATTATTTTGAGAAAAGATATGAATCTATTATATTAAAAGGTGTTTATAAGTCTCAATCTAATTAACAAAGCAAATCAATTTTAAACAAATTATTGCACGAGATTACAATATTAGTTTTTCTTCCTATTGTTATATAATTATTGTACAAGCCATTTGAAATAGACAAACTATAAACAATTATATCTATTTTTCCCGCTAATGTTATTGGTAATATTTTAGTAGAGTGGTTTCACGCTATTTTTTTCTTTTTAAATTTACTGTCATTGCATAGAACCTTATATTATTATATTGTATTCCTTTTTATTAAAAAAATGAAAAATAATTAAATGACCTGTTTTTATAATTTCATAAGTTTGCTATCATTGTATAAAATTTCAATATTTCGAATTTACATTTATTGTATGTACGAGATCTCAATATATATTTTAAACTTGGCAATTATATTATTGCAATGGGATTTTAATAACTCAAATATAAAACTATTGCATGAGATACCAATAGAGTCAAAAACCACTATATTTGCATAGGATCGCAATGATGCAATATAATGGTAATATACTAGTTATTAAACTAAAAACATTAAAAGTTAAATACAAAAATTAAAATGTTATTAAATTGCATAGCAGCCCACCTTTTTGTTAATTAAGTCTCAAAGTTGAGTATGTAAACTTATTAACATTCTATTGGCCTTTCAGGACTGCTAAGTTTAGATACTAACTTAGCCTATTTGTATTATATTCTTTGTAAAAAATATTCTCTCTCCCCTAAAACAACCTCAATGAGTCTCACCATTAAAGAAGATTTAAGGAGGATAAAAGATATTACTCTGGAAATCCGAACAAATGTGTAGCATAATTTTGTAGTAGAGTATACTAGAATGTTTCTTGTTTATTACAAGTTATTGGGATAATTCACGACGATTATTTTATTTTATTTTGTTGGTAAAAGGTAATATTTTATTAACTTCCAAAACAAATCTACACAAATATGATCACTAGGCACCTCACAACAAACTAGACAACTTGCTCAAGCTTAGATAGCTACACTTAGGCTATTCAACCATCTAATGTAACATTGCTAGCACTGTTGAAAATTTAGAGTATTGGATGGATTTTTCCATGTTTTTTCGCTAGTGTTATATGGTTAAGGTGTTTCAGCATTGGATGGATTTTTCCATATTTTTTTGCTAATGTTATATGGTTAAGGTGTTTCGGCATTAACAAACAAGAAGTAAACGAAAATGGAACAATTCTATTTTGCCAGGTTTTTACGGGTTTGATCGTTTTGTTCCAAATGTTGTGTTGGTTCGTTCCTTTACAAGTATGTTATATGCATATGTTGGATGTCGGAAAAATGAGACATTCATAACGTCTTCTTTATGCAAATATTTTTTAGGGTATATTGTTAAGTGTTCACATCATTATTGCAAATATCCACAATAAACTTGTTTTCGTTGAATATTGTTAGTATCGAGCGCTACTATTGTAGTGTTTTTGTTATATGTGTAAATCAAACTCCGTGAAACCCGATGCTCAATGATAGGGTCGGAATATTATTTTTGGCAAAGTATTATCCGCCTCGAATTGAAGTGTTATTTTTTTCCCACAAATTTGATCTTTGTGACCCTTGTAAGTATATATAATTTTTTTAATAAGCACTAGTTTTCCCAAGAAGAATTTGCTTAATCCTATCTAAAACTTCAAAATAATATCTACCACCATCACAAAAGGAATAACGGTCACCTTATTCCACAAGGCATTATTCCTTTGCTTCTAGATTCCATACACAAGGCCAGCAAGGCATTATTCCTTTGCTTCTAGATTCCATACACAAGACCAGCAACGGAGCAACCACGCTTTGCAGCACAACCCTCTTGGATATTAAGAAACGTTAAAGTAAGACTCTTCATGTTTTGATGCAAAACACTTTCCATGAAAAATAATTTTCCAAGAAAAATTGTTTTCAATGGAAAAATAAAATTGTAAAAGAAGTTTTCTTTTGTTTGTTTTGATGCAAAAAAAAAAAAAAAAAAAAAAAAAAAAAAAAAAAAAAAAAAAAAAAAAAAAAAAAAAANTCACAAAGAAAAGAAAAAATTGAAGGGAAAAGGGGGAAAAAGATGTTAGAAGAGAAACAAAAGAGTAAAGAATAGGAAGAAAATGTGGTATACCTAGTTTACAAAAGGAAAATGAGTTTTCTTTTTTAAAGATAAGTTTTTCACCTTTGAGAAAAAAAATTCCACTCTTTACCAAAACAAACAAAGAATAATGGGGAATTGATGAAAATTATCTTCTAGGAAAGAATGTTCCTCCATAACAAACACACCCTAAACCATCCTGAATTATTTATTTGCGCAAGGGAAGTAAGTAGGTAATTATAACATGAGTAGTTTTGCTAGAGTTGATTTGCTTTTTTCTTTCTTTCTTTTATTTTTTTTGGTGGAGATACTCAGTGTGTGTATTTACATTATCTTTGATTGTGTTACGTTAAAGCTTGAATAAATGAAAAGCGTTGTTATTGGGGAACAATAATAATTTCATTCAAATGAGATAGTCAAACCGTACTTATTACATTCAATTGTTGAAAATTTGAAATTCCAACACAAATACATAACACCTCAGAATTAGTTATTTCGCATATTCGGTCATAACACCTCTGATACCAACTGTAAATGCACCTAAGAGACTTAAGAGGGGCGTGAATTAAGTGATTTAACAATATGCTGAATTTAAAACTTTAACCACCTAATTTTGAGTTTCTTGTAGCGTTTTAAAGATCGGTTCAATTACCCTTAAATTATTTGCGTGAAACTAATCAACTGATATTGCTTGATTAGTCCCCCGAAACAAGTTAAGAAACGGTTTTGTAAGGCAAGGAAATAAAGTGCAAGAAATAAAGGAGACACAGGGATTTTTTATGAGGTTCGACCCAACTATGGTCTACTCCCCGCCTACACTCGTAGGATTTCCTAAATCTTCACTATTAATGGCACTTATAACCTACCTCTAGATTACAAGCCACTCACTTGTCTCTAACTCTAGAAAACAAGATTCAAACCCCAACTGTTTACTCCAACAGTTGCTAAAACCCGAGTACACCCGTACCTCAATCTTACCAAACTCTCAGTAAGAAAAATTACACAAGAATTATCTCAGAAAAACTTCAGAAGAGTGAAAGAGATAACAACTCAATCCTACGTAAGTCACAACTAGCAAACTTGAATATGAACTAGAGTCTCAAACTGTTTCCAAAGTTGTTTCTCAAGAAAAGATTTTTTCAATTTAAGCACACACTCTTTTTCTTCTCTCTTTTCTCTTAATACGTATGAGAAATAGTTATTCTGTTTATATAGAAGGGAACAACTTTCTTCTCCACGCAGAATATCAAAATCTCATAAGAAAATATTTGGTCAATCAAATCTCATTTTAAAAGTTAAGAAAATATAAATTTTCCTTAATTTGAAGATCATGAGATTATACAATAAAATCCTTTTCAAAAACTGGCATAAATAATATAATCATAAATCTTTTCATAAATAAAAAAGATACCATATTATATTATTCATTCCCAAAAGTTTAAAATCAAATCTTTTATGAAACAATTTAGGAAAATGTTTCCTTGAGAAATTTTATGAGACTTAAGCACGTATAATCAAATTTGAAATTGTGACATACTTACAAGAAAATCTAGAAAATAAAATAAACTGAAGCTCTTGAGATTTTCTTGCTTGTATTATGAACTTGATCATGTTCCAGCTGTCTTAGGTAGCTCAATAACTCTAGCAACCTGCAACCAACTTGTAAAACACAACCAAGCATATATGTACCAAAAATAATAATAAGCTAATAGCATATAGTACATAATTAAAATGTTTGTTATCATCAAAACTAGGGAGTCAACAATTTCCCCCTTTTTGATGATGACAAACAAACAACCATATATCCAGTTGGAACAAAATAAACCACATGTAAACACTACAAGTACTGAACACAAGGTTTCCAAACTTTAGAAACGCAACCTGGAAAATATTGAAAAAACAGAGAGAGTCATAACACATTTCTAGAAACAGTTTCTGATCCTATTTCAAGAACAAACAACAATTAGCTCAAAGTGATAACACATTTCAGGAAACGGTTTCTAATCCTATTTCAAGAACAAACAACAATTAGCTCAAAATAACCAAAAAGAAACAGAGAAGTGTTAGAAACAGAGCTAAAACAAGGAGAAAAATAAAGATTAAAAGAGACAACTTCAATATCTTTTTCCCCCTTTTGACATCATCAAAAATCATCAAACACAAGAATAGAGTTAAGCAAGACTAAAAGATAATAACTAGCCAAATTCACAGGTAGTAGTCCAAAAAGTCATATTAGTATTCGTAGCTCAACCGCTATCTAGGGATGCTGGTGCTACATTAAAGTCCAACTCACAATCCACATCAATAATATTAGAACCTAGCAAAAGCATAAACAAAAAGATGTAAAAAGATCAATAAGGTTCAAAAGGCTTTTAGTACAAAGAGGAATAGGTTGGCTTAAGACAAAGGTTAATTTTGTGAATGTGAAGAGGGAGTGTGAGATAGGAGGGAGATGAGCTGATCAAATTTTGAAACAAGTTCTTGATGATGCCTCTTGTTGTCAGCTTGAATGGTACGCAAAAGCGAGTTACCAACGGTGGTAACCCTGTGAAGTGAAACCAATCTCCGATCAAGCGAATCAAGTAGCCCCTTCATAGTACAGTCAACCTCTCCCAGAAAGCCATCAGGATATTCACGCTCACAATCTTTCTTTCAAACATCCTTAAGTCGAACCAATTTATCATTGTCAATGGCTAAGAACATCATGTGAAGATTACTAATAGGCATCTCAGAAGCAGCCGTAATACTAGTAGAAGAGAATCCAGTTAAAACAACACCACACTTATGGAACACGGGAGTAAGCCACATGCCGTAAGGCAAGTCATGAGAAGAAGCTTTCGACACATGAAACATATGCAAAGTGATACTAGTAGGGAGATCGATAGGTGTCCCTAATGAAGGCAACTCCATCAAAACCAAATCCATATATCGTGCCTCATTTCTTCATTGTCCTCTAGGAATGAGAGAGCGAATAACAACAACCAACAACAATTTGTGAAAAGGTGAAAGTAACAATCCATCAACATCATCTGGGACTTCAATGTCAGCATTGATATTTCGTTTTTTTTTTCGTTTTTTTTTTGATTTTTTTTTTAAATAAAAAGACTATCAAGAACTTTTCAAATGACAAACTGTGAAAAAATAATCAGCTCTAGGGTGGCTTTTTAGGCTAGAATGTGGTTTGGGCCAAGATAGGTAGCAAAATATGACCCATTAATTTAGAAAGAAAATGTGATAAATAATTTAGCGAGGGGAATGGGAAAAGAAGACGTCTTGCTAAATTTAATCATGTAGGATCAAAAGGTTTTGGGAAATGCCTTTACTAAATTAAAATACCACACCCTTGGCAACTTAGGACTCTAATATCAGGACAGCATCCATAGACTTTAGGAGTCCTTCAACCATTTATTTCTCAAGGACACAATTAGTGAAAAAATAACTAGAAATTACACAGTCAAACATAAAGAAACACTCTAATCATGCATATGTGAGTAATCTAGTCAAAAATAGAAGAAAGCCAACATGTAATATGTCTCAATTAATTTTTATCATTCCAAGTTCAAGTCTTATTCTTTGAAATCTTTCTCTGCTCAAAGGTTTAGTAAAAATGTCAGCCCATTGTTGCTCAGTTGGACAAAAATCAAGACTTATACAACCTTTTTCTACATTGTCCCTTAGGAAGTGGTGTCTAACGTCAATGTGCTTAGTCCTAGAATGTTGAACAGGATTTTTGGAAATATTAATTGCACTAGTATTATCACAAAGAATAGGTACACGACCTACAAAGACACCAAAATCCAACAATTGTTGCTTAAACCATAATATTTGAGCACAACACAAAGCAGCAGCAATATATTCAGCTTCAACAGTTGAAAGAGCAACACAATTTTGTTTCTTAGAAGCCCAAGAAACTAAACAAGGACCAATAAAATGAGCCATACCTGATGTGCTTTTTTAGTCAACTAAATGACTTGCATAATCAGCATCTGAAAACCCAATGAGATTGAAATTTGCACCCTTTGGATACCACAGGCAAAGATCAGAAGTACCATTTAAATATCTCAAGATACGTTTTACAGCTTTTAAATGAGATTCTTTAGGACAAGCCTGAAATCTAGCACACAATCCAACACTGTAAACTATATCTGGTCTACTAGAAGTAAGGTAAACAAGAGATCCAATCATACCTCGATACATGGTTTCATCAACTTTCTTACCCTTTTCATCCAAATCAAGTTTTGAATTAGTAGGTATAGGAGTTTCATATATCTTGGAATTCTCTAATTTATACTTCTTCAGTAGTTCTTTGACATACTTCTGTTGATGGATCATTATGCCATTCTTGGATTGCTTAATTTGCAAGCCAAGAAAGAAACTTAACTCACCCATTAAGCTCATTTCAAATTCACCTGTCATCAATCTGGCAAAATCATCAGATAACATTTTGTTAGTTCCGATCCACCAAAAATTATATCATCAACATATATTTGCACAACTAACACATGTTCCCCCTTAGTTTTTATAAATAAAGTTTTATCAATTTTTCCACATTTAAAACCATTTTCCAATAAAAATTTTGAAAGTCTCTCATACCAAGCTCGAGGAGCTTGTTTAAGACCATAAAGAGCCTTATCAAGTTTATACACATGATTAGGAAAATTTTGATTTTCAAAACCTGGGGGTTGCTCAACAAAAACATCTTCCTTTAAATAACCATTCAAGAAAGCACTTTTAACATCCATTTGAAATAATTGAATATTAAAAGAAGCAGCAAAGGCAATAGGCATTCTGATAGCTTCAATTCTTGCCACAGGAGCAAATGTTTCATCATAATCTATTCCTTCCACCTGATTATACCCCTGTACAACTAATCTAGCTTTATTCCTTGTGATTATGCCATTATCATCCAACTTGTTCCTAAAAACCCATTTTGTACCAATCACAGTTTGTGATGTAGGCCTTGGCTCCAAGTGCCACACACAATTCCTTTCAAACTGGTTCAATTCTTCCTGCATAGCCAAAATCCAATCAGAATCAGTTAGAGCCTCTTTGTAATTCTTAGGTTCTACTTCAGAAATAAAAGCTGAGAAAGCACAAAAATTTTGAAGAATGGATCTTCTAGTTTGGGTACCCTTTTTCATATCACTAATAATTAAATATAAAGGATGTGAACTTTGGTGTTTCCATGGTTTAGGTACAAAGGGTTGAGTTGAGGAATCAGTTTGTGGAACTATTTCCCCACCCTCTTCCAAACTAGATTGCTTTTGTGAACGTGTTTCATTACCTGTTCCCCCTAATAATTCCAAATTATTATCATCCTCGTTGACAATTTCTGAACCTGTTTCACTAAAAGGTTCCAAGTTCACATTATGCTGTGAAACATTTTCAGACACTGTTTCTTCAGGATTATTAGAATTATCATTATCAGGAGGTGTTACTCCAGTAGATTCACTGTTACATCATCTCTGAATAATATTTTACCACCAATCGTCGAATCTCACACTTTATATCTTCAATCTAACCACAACTTGGTTTAAAATGTCAGTTTCATCAAAGAATGGATACTTTCTTCAACACACATAGTACGTTTATTATATACTCTATGAGCTTTACTATGTGAAGAACAACCCAAAAACACAGCATCATCACTTCTAGCATCAAATTTTCCTAAATTATTCTTACCATTGTTGTGAACATAGCACTTGCATCCAAAAGATCTCAGATGTGCAATACTCGGCTTCTTACCTTTCAAGAGCTCATATGGAGTTTTCTTGAGTATAGGACGAATCAAGGCACGATTTATGATGTAGCAAGCTGTATCTACTGCTTCAGCCCAAAAGGACTTTGGAAGACCACTAGACAATAGCATGGTTCTGGCCATATCTTCCAAAACTCTATTTTTCCTCTCCACAACTCCATTTTGTTGTGGAGTTCGAGGAGCANTTTTTGTTGTGGAGTTCGAGGAGTAGAAAATTCATGTCCTACACCATTTTCCCTGCAAAAAGATATAAACTTTGAGCTATCAAATTATGTGCCATGATCGGATCGTATTGATGATAATTGATGATTTGTTTGCCTTTGAACCTTTCTCGCATAAGTCAAGAATTCATCAAAGGTCTCATCCTTAGTTGTAAGGAAGATGGTCCATGTGAATCTTCAAAAAACATCAACTATAATCAATACGTATCTATTTCCATTTCTACTTCTAATGGTCATTGGACCACATAAATCCATATGTAAAAGCTCAAGAGGGCGTGACGTACTTACCATATTCTTTGGCTTAAAAGAGGATCTTACATGTTTACCCCTTGCACATGCTCCACAAACTCCAATTTTTACAAACTTTATCTCAGGTAACCCTTCAACAAGTTTCATGGATCGGAGTTTGTTGAGCAATACATAGCTAACATGACCGAGTCTTTCATGCCAAAGAGATGGGTCATCATTTGTCACACTCATGCATGTCAAGTTATTTTTAGGAAGACTACTCAAATCAACTTTATACACATTATTACACCTTTTTCCTTGAACAATTACTTGACCTGAATCCTTCTTGGTAATAACACAAGAATCAGAAGTAAATTCTACCTTGTTGCCTCTATCACAAAGTTGAGAAATACTGAGAAGATTATGATGCAAACCTTTTACATAGAAAACATTTTCAATAGAGTGTGTAAGTGACTTACCGACCTTTCCAATGCCAATTACCTCACCTTTCTTGTCATCGCCAAAAGTCACATTACCACCCTCAAAGGCGTTGAGTGAGAGAAATCGAGACTTATCTCCTGTCATATGGTGGGAACATCCACTATCAAGGTACTATATACTGCTCCCTTTATTGTTCCCCCTCACTCGTGCCTCAAGATCACTGTCAGAATCAACATCACTTTCACTTGTAGCAGCCATTAAATAGAGTTTATCATTGCTTGGAAAAAGTTTTGGTTGTTGCATGGGAAACGGTTTCCGAACCTGTTTCTCTCCCTTAGCCATTAAACACAAATTTGCTTCATGGTCAGGTTCACTATCTTCATCTTCTCCAGAATCTGATTCGCCCCACACTGATTCTCCTCTTACTGCAGCAACCATCGCCTTCTTAAACTCCTTTTTCACATTCTTTTTGTCCTTAGCTCTTTCAATTTCCCACATAGGACATTCATTGATGCGATGATCTGTATTACCACATTTAAAACAACCCTTTTTATTAGTAGAAACAGATTTATTGGATTTTGAAGTCTTACCATTACTTGAAGATTCCCTGTGAAAATTTTGCTTATATTTCTTGTAGAATTTTCTCAATTTTCTAGTCAGTAACACTAATTCTTCATCATCAGAATCTGTTTCATCTATCTTCTTTGAAGCTTTCAATGCAACTCCCTTATCCTTCTTTAAAGTGTCATTGTTTTGAGATTTCAAAACCATCTCATGGGTCATAAGAGAGCCAATAAGTTGTTAAAGAGGCATTGTCTTTAAGTCTTTAGCCTCTTGAATCGCAGTCACCTTAGGCCTCCAACTTTTAGGAACAATCCTCAAAGTTTTCCTAACCTGATCTTCTGTAGAATACACTTTCTCAAGGGATTTCAACTCATTAGTAATGTTAGTAAAGCGAGTAAACATGCTATTAATTGATTCATCATCATCCATGTGAAATAATTCATATTGTTGAACTAACAAATCAATTCTAGATTGCTTTACCTCACTAGTACCTTCATATGCAAGTTTGATCGTATCCCAAATTTCTTTCGCCGTAGTGCAAGCAGAGATACGATTGAACTTATCCGGGCCAAGTCCACATTGAAGCCACATGATAGCTTTAGTGTTCTTTTCCTTCTTTCGAATATCATCGAAAGTCAAATCTGATTCGAGCTTTTCAACCTCCTTTCCTTCTGCATCTTTCTTCTTGAACTTGAACGGACCGCTTCGAATAACTTGCCACACTTCATAATCCTGTGCAACAATATAATTTTCCATTCTATTTTTCCACCAAGAATAATGCTTACTATTGAAATAAGGGGATCTTTGTGACGAGTGCCCTTCAGGGTAGTTCTCAGGAGCATTCATGACAAACCTCTCTAGATGTTCGTCTTCGCGAGTAAACATCCGCCTTATACCAACAGTAAATGCACCTAGAGACTAAGAGGGGGTGGGGTTGGAATTAAGTGATTTAACAATATGCGGAATTTAAAACTTTAACCACCTAATTTTGAGTTTCTTGTAGCGTTTTAAAGATCGGTTCAATTACAATAAAATCACAACTAGCAAACTTGAATATGAACTAGAGTCTCAAACTGTTTCCAAAATTGTTTCCAAAGCTGTTTCTCAAGAAAAGATTTTTTCAATTTAAGCACACACTCTTTTTCTTCTCTCTTTTCTCTTGCTACGTATGAGAAATAGTTATTCTGTTTATATAGAAGGGAACAACCTTCTTCTCCAAGCAGAATATCAAAATCTCATAAGAAAATATTTGGTCAATCAAATCTCATTTTAAAAGNAATTTAAAAAGTTAAGAAAATATAAATTTTCCTTAATTTGAAGATCATGAGATTATACAATAAAATCCTTTTCAAAAACTGGCATAAATAATATAATCATAAATCTTTTCATAAATAAAAAAGATACCATATTATATTATTCATTCCCAAAAGTTTAAAATCAAATCTTTTATGAAATAATTTAGGAAAATGTTTCCTTGAGAAATTTTATGAGACTTAAGCACGTATAATCAAATTTGAAATTGTGACATACTTACAAGAAAATCTAGAAAATAAAATAAACTGAAGCTCTTGAGATTTTCTTGCTTGTATTATGAACTTGATCATGTTCCAGCTGTCTTAGGTAGCTCAATAACTCTAGCAACCTGCAACCAACTTGTAAAACACAACCAAGCATATATGTACCAAAAATAATAATAAGCTAATAGCATATAGTACATAATTAAAATGTTTGTTATCATCAAAACTAGGGAGTCAAGAGCTTGAATAAATGAAAAGCGTTGTTATTGGGGAACAATAATAATTTCATTCAAATGAGATAGTCAAACCGTACTTATTACATTCAATTGTTGAAAAATTTGAAATTCCAACACAAATACATAACACCTCAGAATTAGTTATTTCGCATATTCGGTGAAAAACCAATTTTATGAGAAATATCTGTGTGACTTCATTCAGCTCTGATTCAGTATAACATGTGTTGATTCTTTGTCATTTGGGTGAAAATAATTTCATAGATCTAGCTTTATACATATAATGTGAAACTTTAGATCTTTTTCCTTTCATAGATGAAAAAAACACGTAAATTGATTGAACACGCTCGAATATCATCTTAATGATGAGATTTATTTATTTTAGGAAAATAAAGAAAATTTTGGAAATGCTTCACAATTAAGGAAAAAGAAGAAGAAGAAGAAGAAGAAGAAGAAGAAGAAGAAGAAGAAGAAGAAGAAGAAGAAGAAGAAGAAGTGAACGAGTAAGAGAAAATAAGGAGAAGAATAAAGAGAAAAAAAAAGCAGGAAAAAACTAGGGATGGATGGTAGGAAAAAAACCCTTTCAAAGAGAAACCCTCCATACTATGTGATAAGAAATTCAATATAATGCTCAAAGCAATTGTTAAAAGCTACGTATGTGTTGATTAAGTTATTTATTTATTTATTTTTATCACATTTATGTGATAAGAAATGTATATATATATATACACACATACGATCATGTGAAAACTGTTTTCACCCTGAAAATTGTTTTCACCATGAAAACCACAAAAAAAGTACAATTTAAGTATAAAGGGTACACATACTTCATTGATGACATTTTCATACATAATAAAAAAATTGTTGTAAATGTACCTATATCATTTTAATCTTAATATATACCGCTTTAAATCTTATATGTACCCTTTTTTGTGGGTTTCATGGTTTTTAGCAAACTTAAGGTTTTTAGTGGATCCTTACTCTCTCTATATATATACATATATAAAGAGGATTATGTGAAAACTATTTTCACCGTGAAAACACAAAAAAAAGGTACAATAGAGGTATAAAGAGTACACATACTTCATTGATGACATTTTCATAAATAATAAAAAATTGTTGTAAATGTACCTATACCACTTTAATCTTAATATGTACCGCTTTAACTCTTATATGTACCCATTTTTTGTGATTTTCACGGTTTTCAGCAAACTTATGGTTTTTAGTGGATCCTTGCTCCATATATATACATAGAAAGTGAAAACTGTTTTCATCGTGAAAACCACAAAAAAAAGGTACAATAAAGGTATAAAGGGTACACATACTTCATTGACGACATTTTCATAAATAATAAAAAAGTTGTTGTAAATGTACCTATACCACTTTAATCTTAATATGTATCGCTTTAAATCTTATATGTACCCTTTTTTTGTGTTTTTCACGGATGAAGTAGAAAAATGAGAGAGTATATAGAGCGTCAGATACGATTTTGTCCATTCTATACCAATCACGTTCAACATAATTAACTTTTTTTTTTGTTTTTTTTTTATTTGGGTAGTATTCGTATCATATAAGTAAATTAAATCTTAGTAAATATAAAAAAATTATATGCCACATTACAGAATTTAGTCAGTGATATAAATGATAATAAATAAAAAGATCTTAATATCAAATAATATGAATATTAAAGGATAAGAATAAAAAAAATAATATCAGAAAGATTAATATGTATGTTGTGAGATTTTAAAAGATAAAAATCTAACCAAACTAGACATTAATAATACACACATGGAGACAAATTTAATAAGATACCACACATGAATATATAATTTTGTTTTACATATAAGTTGCAATAATGGTTCAAAATGACACAAGTGTAAAGAAAAGGAGGAAGTACATAATAAAATACCTTACTGCGTATAAATTATGAAATTACACCTAAGATATTTATAATATAAAACAATTATTTAATATAAAACAAATTAGATTAGAGACTGAAAAAAAATATAATTAATTAATGAGATAATTGGCCCCATATGATGGTCTTCACATATAATAAAAAATTATATAACATGTCCAATGATAGAATAAAGTAGATATAGTATGAACTTTAAGGAACGTACGTATTGGAAAACTGACATGAACTTTAAAGAACATCAATATGGGAAAAGTGACATGAACTTCAAGAAATGGAGAGAGTATAATAAGAAACTAGTTTTGTAGCCCGAGTGTTGCCCCGGGAATATTTTGTGTTGTAAAGTTAAGTAAACTATATTGATATTAATTAATCATATGAATTATGAAATATTTCAAATAATGATAATGATATCGATCATTAACGGGATAAGGGCATGATAAAACCGAACAAAAGAATACAAAAAATACTTTAGAATGAAATACAGTATAAAGAGATCTCAAAAAAAAAAAATACAATATAAATAGATAAATTTAGATATAGATTGTAGACCAATTATTAGAGGGCAACAATATGATTAATAGCAAAATAAAAAAGATCGTGACTAAAGTTTTTCTCAACTCCTCTCAACTAATGCAAATTCAATTCGCTACCACTTAAACGACACAACTGAAAATCATTCTAAGCTCTCACAAACTGAATTTCCAATCAAAGCTAGAGAATTAGAGCACCACCATTCACCTCGACATCATTATCACAATATCACGACAAAAAATGAGCATCTATCAAATTAAAATCATCAAGCACATAAAAAATTATTAACATGAACAAATGAGTAATTTAAAATTTTACTAATTTTAATTGAAATCAATTATTAGCTGACTTTGACAACATAGTTTCAGAGAGTTGCAATTCAGTAAATAGCAACCTGCAACCCAGAATCAATAAAAAAAATCATAAATCAAACCTTAATTAAATTGAAGTAAGTTACATGCAATTCCAACTTGAATGCAGTATGAGGTTTTGGAAAACAGATTCATAGAAAGAAAATAGGGGGAGCAAAGAATGACATACCAAAAAATCAAAGAGGGTTTGTAGATTTAAGGAGTGAATCCTCTAAAGGTTGGTAATATGGCTTAGAGCCGCTTGTAGCAACATCTTTCTCAATATCAGTTGCAAAGTAGCGTATAATACAATCGTGCACATTAATTTTGATGATTTATTTTAGTAACAAATTGATTGTATCGGTTACAAAAGAGATAAGATCAGAAGAAGAATTAATGGAGAAAGACAACCAGCAGTTATAGAGGAAGTTAATAAATAATTAAGATGGCTCAATTATCAAAATATAATAGTGCATTAAATTATTGAGATGTTTTATTTTCCAATGCACGTATGGAATCCACTATGCAAGAGAGAAGATCATGAAGTAATATAAGAATGGACATGCTATTAGAATTTCATTTTCTTGAGATGATCTATTTTTATGGGGGTTTAATGTATTTTGTTACCTAATTAATTCAAATCTAAACCAGTAAATCTGTTGTCCCGTTCATATTTTGTGTGACAACCAGTCTTATTGATTGATTTTAAACACGGCCCCATCACTTTTGAATTTCAAAATTAAAGTTACATATTAATAACCAATCAAAAACTGTGGCACATAAGTGGCGTATATATATATGAAGTAGGATGATAGATTTTTTTTTTTCCAAATAATTCTACTCATTGTTTCATATGCTTCGTATATTTATTGGTACACAATTAAGCTGATCTCATACTAAACTTGAATTCAAAAATGTGAATAGATTTTTTTGATGATTGATAGGATGATGTGTTGTCAATTGAAAATGACGTGTAGGCAAGCAATTGCTCAATGTTAGCAGGTGCTACATTACTGCCAAACAAAGTGTCAATTTCTCTTTAATATGAAAAAGTTGATTAATAACATTTCAATTACATTTTTAGCATCAGATTTACAATCTTCATAGTTATTATGGCCAATAACTTTTAGTATTGATTTCAATTTACATTACAAGTAGTTACATTAGATTAGGAATGTAAAAAGGCAACAACAAAAGGGAGAAGTTCATATATTGCCACCTAGGAGCCACGTCATTGTCCATGTGGAGATGGAGTGTCTTGTTATTGCATTTAATATGGTGACACGTGTCGGCTCATAATTTTTCTCTTGGCTTTTTAATAAAAAGGAGTTGATATTTAAGGTTTGATATAGTATAAGTTAGCCACACAAAATTCCAGGAAAGAAAAAAATAGGAAGATTAAAAAGATAAAGTTTGAATCAAGAATTTTTTTTCAATATTGTTATTATTATTATTTCTATTCTAATAGTATGTTAACAATATTTTTTTATCATAGAAAAAATATATAGAAAGGAGCCAAGAGGAAAGAAGCACATGAAGAACGTTTAAAATGATGAAAGATTAGGCAAAGACATTTATTTAAGTTATAGAGAAATTTTTGGTTGACTTGTTTGATCAACTACACTTTAATACCGAGCATTCATTTTTCCAATTTATTGATGTATTTAAACTTCTTATTTTTATCCCTATAAAAAAAAAACCCTTCTTTTTTCATTTGTTTATCAATATGGAAGCAAATTTGGTAAACAAATTTTGGACCAAAAATATTAAATACAGAAGCGAAAAAAAAACTAAAGCTTCATTTATCAATTCTTATTAGTACGATGCTGACCTTTTCTTGAAAAAATGCTTCATTTGTCGAACCTTAATCTAAAAATTGGTACAAGTGTTATCAAAATAACAACAATGAGCATCTCATTCTCAAACAATGCAGGAAAAGGAGGAGGGAATTCCCTAGAAGTAAGGCATAAACATGGACCATGTTCACCATCGAAGAGAAACCAAGGAGCCGCCTTACACACATTGAAATGCTGCAACTTGACGAGCAACGAGTTAAGTCAATTAGAAATTGAGTTAAGCCTAAAATGTTCAAAGTTGAGACAATGAGTCACAGACGGCATAACTCACATAAGAGGCCAAAAAAAGGTGGGGTTAAACAGAATATAGTCAACCTCGCTACTAAGAGTGGATCAGGCAATTTTGTTGTCACAGTTGGGCTTGGTACTCCTAAAAAGGACATCACCCTGGAATTGGACACAAGTATTAACACTTTCTCAAGAAGAAAATTTTATAGTTTAGTTGATAGTGTACAAGGAAAAAAAAAGTGAACTAAGCAAACTATTAATTGTAAGGGTCTGTTCTCTTAGGGATCTAAGAAGGAAACTTAATTAAAGTATTTAATTGGATTGAAATAAATTAAAATGATTGGAATGGACTGTAATATATAAAATTAATTGGAATAGATTAAAGGAAAAATTGACATAAATAATCCAAACTGCTATGGCTTGTCTTCTCAATTTAATCTAAACTAATATTTAAATTTGGCTAATTTTAACTATGAAGGGTATTTTCTCATAATAGTCAGATTAACATACATGCGAATCAGGTCTTCACGTGGGTCCCACTCTCCTTAACTTTACTTTCAATCTTACTTTTACAAAAACCACCCACCAACCAATTAGAACGCCATTTAACCACCTCCTAGTCACCACTAGCCCAACCCATAAATCAAACCACTAAACCATAGAAATAACAGGCCACTGAACTCATAATCATAACTGAACAAGCCACCACCAGGCCATGTCACTAAACTCAACAACCACCACTTAACCTAACTCATATATGATATACCCCCTCAATTTTAGTTTGGTGGCTGCATTTCCTTTTGTGGCGTTTCCTTTTGTTAATTACATTTAGGGGGTGTTTGGTATAAGATTAATAAAGGTAACGGAATGGAAATAAATTAGAGAGGGAAAGGGTAATGGATAGTGTTACCATTATTAGTTGTTTGGTATCACTAAAGAAACACAAACCATTTACAACCATCCCAATTTGCTCTATTTCTATGTCTTCTATAATTTGATTCCAGTAAAATGCAAAACATGACATTGCATGATGCAGTTCAGATACACCGCCTCCAAAGATTTTATTTCAATAATCAATTCAATCATAGAACATTACAAAAGATATGTGAATGGATTAAAATAATGTGAAGGAAATTGAAATTCGGGGGGAAAAAGTGAATGCAATTGGGAAAAAAATCACGGAAAATAAAAATAAGGTGAATGAAATTGAAATCAAGGAAAAATTTTATGAAAGATAAATCAAGAAAAATGAACATAATAGGAATGAAACTGAAATTGAAATTAAGAAAAAAAAGAGGAAAAATCAGAATAATAAGAATAAAATTGAAATCACTTCCAAAAATAAATCAAAATCACTTGAGAAAAATCAGTTGTAAAATTTTGTGTAAAAAGGAGCTCTAGGTTGAAGAAAAATCAAACAAATAAACACAAAATTCAGGAAAAATTGAGAAGAAACTATCTATCACCATTACTTTTTTTGGTAAGATCAATGATTGAAGAAGATTTTTGTGATGAATTGTGTTGTTTGGAGCTGTTTGTGGTCGTTCAGTTCAATGATAGAGAAAGGATAATAGAGTAGGGGAGGAAAGAAAAAGGAGGTGTTAAGCAGGGAAAAGTAAACTATATTCATAAATTTGAGAATGGTAACAAAGTAAGGGAATCTATTTCCCTTAGCAATTTGTTTCCATTTCCGAAATGCAATAACAAACAACAAGTAAGAGTATTTGTTTACGATTCCCTTTCCCAATCTGATTTTTGGTCATACCAAACAGCCCCTTACCATCATCTTTCCTTTCCTATCTATCCATTTGGACTATTTTGGTTAGTGGGTGAAGTTGTAAAAAAGCTAATCCATTACTTTAGAAAATTTTTAATGAGGAAAAAAAACAAGAACATCGTTGTTTTAAAGTACTTTAATCTTGCTATTTTTTATCCAATAAAAAAAAAAGATTCATGTCCAATTTTAATTTTCTTAATTTACGGGTATGATACCAAATGACAATAAACTGAGACGTAGGGAGTACTGCATAATGCATATATATCTTCTGTGTACGGTCAAACGATGACGAACATCAACATTAACAATGGTAGTAAACCACTTTTAGGATTGGATCAATTCCATTATTTGGAATAAAGAATATGGTTTGTTAATCTAGAGTTGATTTTTGAAGTAATTTAAATGATATTATTGAAAGCAAATTAAAATAATGGGCTTTACTGTTTTATGCTTGATTGGTTCCTTGTGTTGGTTAACCATCAATCTTCATAATTGAAACCCAGGAATTCAAAATATTGGTAGTTTGACTAGTTTCCAAACATCATATTTGAATTTGGAATCCAACAATCCAATTTCCACAGTTAAAACTACAAATTTGAAATGAGACTGTGTTATCAAATCTCACGTCAAATACGAAATATCTCAACAAATTACAATTCCCTATCTCGCACCTTACAATTCAGTGTCTAAAGAAAGGAATAACACATGGAAACTTCTGGTTGAACAAAGATGATGAGAGAGGAAGTGGAGTAGGTAGTAAATTTCAAGGGCGCCGATGATGTGTGATGACAGCAAGGTGGTGTTTCAGACTTTCAGAGTCTGTAGTCTGACTGAGGGTTTGACGGATGTGGGATGATGTCGAGATCTTGACTAATGACAGTGATGAAGTGTAGTTAGAAGTTTTTGGGATAAGAAAAGTGTCTGAGGACGGAGTGGACGACATTAAAATTTATGGTGATTGAGATTGGCGTGTGGCGGTGGAAAAGACAGGAGGGAGGATGGTGGTTGATGCATGGTGTTGGTGATGGCTGGAGGGAGAGTTGTATCGATTTTAAAAAAATATAAATTAATCATTGAGAATAAGGCACAAATTTTTTTTAACTATTTACCTTATACTCCGATAGTTGAGGTTAGCCAGATTTAAAGGTTAGCTTTGATTAAATTGAGAAGACAGTCCATATTGTGGATTTTTTATAGCAATTATCTCTGAATTAAAATGATTCGCATGAATTGAAACTTATAAGAATGGTTTAAAGTAGATTGAATCTTATTGTAACTTAAAAACATATTGGAACTTATTGAAATGGAAACAAATTAAATAAAATAGAATAGGTTGAAGGTTTTGGAATGGATATGAACTTACTGGAATATTTTGAAAGATAGGGTGTGTTTTGTTCATAGAAATTTTTTCCCAATAAGTTTTAATTCATTTCAATAAGTACCAAACTTTTCCAAACCATTCCAATAAGTTCCAATTAATTTTAAAACTTTCAATCCATTATAATTCATTACAATATATTTATATGTTACAGTAATATAAGGTTTAATCCTTTCTAATCAATAGTTATACGTTCTCATCTTAATGCACGAAAGAAACATATCTAAGACAACATAACTTACATCCCAGTTATAATTTGTATGTTCGTTACATATTTTTATGGCGTAATATTTTATAGATCTTTGAGTTAAAAATTGTGGGGTATACATAGTTTGAAGTGTCAAAAGTTATTATTAGTCCATTTTATATTAGTGTTATGTTTTGATATCTCAAATATGAAATCCAAGATATGTCAATTGTTATACTTATAAAAATGAACAATTACTTTACTAGATTATTTATGGCTTCCATGCACCCAAATTATTTATGTCTTGCACCATTTATTGTTCTATTATAATCACTCAAACTCTAGAATGTACATATTGTGGTCCATTAAAATTTGAGAAAATTAGTTGCCTGTAAAGGGTTAAATTTGTTGTTAAATTTTGATGATAAAGTACTTTGAACTTTTCTATACGTTTCAAATGCGCGTGTAGTCTGAACATGATATTTTTATCATTATTGTAGAATGTAGATTTTGATTCACTTTCATTTACTTGTAATTCTTTCCATAAATAATCTAGGTAGTGATTTCACTTGGACACAATGTAAACCATGCAAAAAAAAAAAAACTGCTACAAGCAACAAGACCCTGTGTTCGACCCTTGCAATCGTCGACATACTCCAACATATCATGCACATCAAAGCTGTGCTCTGAGTTGGGGTCAGCTATAAGTGTTAATCCAGGATGCTTGTCTTCCACTTGCATATACAAAATACAATATGGGGACTCATCATTCTCAACTGGGTTCTTTGCAAAGGACACACTAAGCCGAGGGCCATCGGACACTATTCCTGATTTTTACTTTGGATGTGGGAGAAACAATCAAGGTTTTAGTGGATCTGATGGGCTTATTGGGCTAGGTAGAGATAAACTGTCTGGTGCATCACAATGTGCTTCGAGATATGGCCAATATTTCTCTTATTGTCTACCTTTCGAATCAAGCTCTATTGGACACCTTACCTTTGGTAAAAAGAAGATGGTAAGCTCTTTATTTTCATTTCATTTTGACTCTTTCTTTATTCTTTGAATATACAGGAAATGAATCAACAAAATTACCATGAATCAACAAAAACATTTTTACTCCTACATTCAGCCAAAATAATGTATCATGATACAAATCACTAATCATCACTTATGTCTTTGATCAACAGCACTCAAAGATGTCCAAGTCCATGACATACACACCTTTACTCTCAAGCTCAGCAGACCAATTCTTTTACTTCATAGGCCTCCAAGGGTTATCAATTAGAGGCCGAAAGCTCCCCATTCCCATATCAGGTAAGACCATCATCAACTCTGGCACCGTGATTAGCCGCCTTCCACCAGATTCCTACAAATCGTTAAAGGCTGCATTTAACAAGGCTATGTCCGCCTACCCAAAAGCTCCACCATTTTCAAACCTCGACACCTGCTTTGACTTTAGCAAGGTCACCACACTAAAAGTACCTCAGGTTAGGCTTAAGTTTATTGGTAAAGCAGAAATTGTGTTGCCTCCTTCAGGAAATTTTTTTTTCAACAATTTGTCACAAGTTTGTTTGGCGTTTATGGGAAACAATGATTCTCGTGACGTGTCGATTTTAGGGAACCGTCAGCAGCTTACTTTTGATATTGAATATGATCTTGCTGGTGGTAAGCTTGGATTTAGCCCTAATGGGTGTCTCTAAAATCGTACTATATGTATAATAGTCATTTATTTTATATATTTGGATAACGAAATTCCTACATTTTTGTAGGAATAATAAGCAAAAGAGTAGTAATGCAATAATAAATTACTAATTAGTACGGGTCTGTTATAGTTCAACAGTGTACATGCTGCTTCTAAACAAAGATCAATATAATAGTATATTATACTTTATCTCAAGAACTATATTGCCAAAGAGTTTGGATCTGATTGAAGAGGATTGTGTCATTATTGATTGTTGTATACTTGCATACAAAGGCTTTTTATATAATGTTTTATCTAATTTATTTTTATCATTTTTCTCAGTTTTTTTTTTCCTTTTTTTCCTTGGATTTCTTATTTGTCAAAATTTAAATGTGACAAGGCTATCGTACACCTATAAAAAATAGACAACTTATGTAGCAAGGCTAATAAGGCTTGTAATGTGGCTAAAAATACAAATGAAAGGGATAAAAGCTCAAAACATGGGATCAAGGGAAAATATATAAAAGTAGGAAATGAAATTTTGAAGGCTCAAAAAGAAATGAAGGCCTTTTTTCATGCGCAACATACACAAAACCACAATTAAAGTTACTAGAATCCAATGTCAAACCCAAGATCATAATTGCACCAGGAACTAAGCACACATGAAAGAAAATTATGAATAATATTATACGCAAAAGTGGCTCAAATCCTCCCGTTAACATAGTTCAAGTCCAAGACTCAAGCAAGGTTGAGAAGAGTTGACCAATACAAGGAAATCAAGCAATAAAATTCAAGTCATAGCCAACAAATCACACATGTGGATCCATCCGCAGTCAAGAGTCATAAAGTTTTCAAAATAAGCATAAGGGTTATAGAAGTAGTCAAATCCAACAATAGAAATCAACTAGGACGAGAATAATCCATTAAACAAACTCTCTCTAGAATTAATCCTAAGAAAAACAGTACAAATTTTTTGGTCACATGTAAACTCCCACTCCTAACGAATGGTACAAACCATGCAACAGTTCTAAGAAAGAAATAAATCTAAACTAAGAAAGGGATAACTAAACACACCAAAAAGAAAAAAGAAAAGAAAAAGAAGGGCTGGGAACTACCTAAGCAAACCAAATACAATCTCTAACAGGAGTTCAATTAAGCACTAAATCCAAGATATATCCTGCTCGAAATTAAACCTGAAAAGAAAGAAACAAACCAAACTCCAAAGAAAAAGAGTAAAAGAAAAACTAAACTAGCATTTTTTGTATTTTTTTTCGTTTTTTCTGATATTTTTTGTGATTTTTTTTAAAGTAAAAAAAACTAAAACATATGTCCAATTAAAATAAACCCTCCCCCCAAACCAAATTTTTACCCGTCCCGGGATAAATAGCCTTGAAAAACAAAGAAATGAGGCAAAGCCGAGCTCTACTGGCCGGGGCCCCAGTACCTAGGATAATACTGTTCTTAGAATGGCTAGTAAGGATAGGAAGTAGGCTCTGAGCTAGGATCATAAGTGGGTGGCCAATTAGGATGGTTCGAGAAGCCTTGGATCGTCTTGGTCTCAACATTGCTCATATGCTCCTGCCACTGGACTCTCTGCAATAAATCAGCATCAGAACGAAGTCCTCGAAGAAAATGATCAACCTTGTCAAACCACAGCTGGTTGTAGAAGTGCATGTCATCAAGGTGGTTCATCAAGGGTGACATGTCAAAAGTGGAGGAGGAATGGCCTGCATAGCTGTGTCTTAGAGGCTCTGGTTGTGGTGGGGCTGGATGGGGCTGAGGTTGGCCGCATGCCTGCTGAATCAAGTTAACTATCTGAACTGCTCTCTTTTCGGAATCCGCCCTCTCCTGTAGTGGAGAGTTATTAGGTGGAATCCTATAGGGGTTCTGTCCATCTGAGTGCTCTTGATAGGTAAGGCTGACATAAGCATATGGCAAGTAACACCATGATATCTCCCGAACACACCAAACAAATCTCTCCCTATGCCCTCTCTGGTAATGTCTCAGAAAGTTTGCAGCTTTGAGGGCTGTGATGTCGAGGTAGGGGTTCTCCTCGATCTGATTTAACTGGTGGATATCCTCAATATGGCCTAAGGTATAGGCAAGCCATGTAATCATGCCACCAATATAGATGGTGCCGGTGTTAGTGATACATTCAGCAATCTCAGCGAACCGTCGAGCCAAAAAGAACCCAAAGTTGTAGTGGAGGGGTTGCATAGCATATCCTTCTGTAACCATCCAAAGTTTGATCTTATCAGGGTAAACCTGTCCAAACTCCCCTCTAGAAAACAAGCAATAGACCACATATCAGAGAAAGTAACGGAGAGCAGGACGCTGAACCTCCGATGCCTTAGCTGGAGTGGAAGTAAAGGTGGAACTACTGTATGTCATTCTCTCCCACCATGCTCCCTCAAAATAAGGTCCCTACTCATGCTCTGCCGTGGACTAGACTGCATTCTCGGTGTTCCATAGAAATCTCTCATTTAACTCATCCACATCCATCTCATAATGCTTCCCAAAGATGGTAAAACTAATATGAGTCTTCCGTGAAGCTGAGGGGGTCTCCTGAGTGACATGAAAGTGGTAACTGGACAAGAACTCAAAGGGTGAGCTCTCTATAAGTGTGTGGGACCTGCTGGGTTCTACCATCAGGACCTGTCATAATAGCATTAATCCAGTTGCCCCATCCATTGCGGTAGGCCATTCTCATAACTTGATCAGTAATACCCAGTTTATTACATGTTTCCTTGTGGAAAAGCCTTGTAGACCTGATAGTACAGTTGGAGAGCTTCTCATATCTTTTCTGCCTCTCTTGCCTATTTTGTGGCAGTGCTCTAGAAGATGCAGGTTGCTTCCCCTTGGAAGTCGAAGATGATGCCCCTGTGTTATGAGATTTCTTGGGACCTTGACCTGGAAGTTTTCCAATAGAATTCCTCATTTTCCTACAAAACATAAGCATGAAAAACAAGAATTAGAATTTGATTCATGCAAGTTTTAAAACATGAAAACCAAAAGCATGGCAATAACAAGTCATAGAAAAACATCTAATGCATCAATTAAGGCCTCATGATCAGCAAAGCAAGCAAAACATTGTAGTCATCAATGATCTAAATTAACAACTTCAAACATGATATTGAAGCATAAAAGCAACAATTAAGCATTCATAAGCAACAATACTCAAGTTTAAAATTAAAAATTAAATTGGTTATTAAATTACCCAAAAATTAGGATGTCATAAAAACTTCATAAAACTTAGTAAAATACGGATAAAAAGGAAGTTATACCTCAATAGATGATAGTAGAGCAAGAAATTGCAAGAAAATTGAAGAAGAAAACCCAAAATCAAGCACAATTTACTTTGAAATTTTCGAACTTTAGGCAATGTGATTCATTTGATTTTTCTGATTTTTAACTCCAAGAGATTGTTTAGATGAATGAGAGGAGTATTATGTCAAAATTTGGAGTGATTTGGTGTGGTGAGGGGTGAGTTATGGGGTTTTAAAGTTTGAGGTTTTGGGGTTTCAATGGTGAAGGGAGAAAGAAGAAGATAGAATAGAGGAGAGATATTGAGTAATAAGAGATTTAAAAATAAAAAAGATTTAAAAGTAGTAGTAGTAGTAATAATAATAATAATAATAATAATAATAATAATAATAATAATAATAATAATAATAATAATAATAATAATAATAATAATAATAATAATAACTGGGGGGGGGGGTGGGCGATCCAAAAAACGCGGTGGAAATAACTAGGCCCCACACAAGAAAAAGAAAGAAGAGGAAAAAAAAATGACGGGCTGTCACGGGTGTGACTTGCGCCCACAATGAAGAAAAACCAATTGAAGGCTCTGCCCGTAGGACGCGTCTGCAGAAAACCGTGGAGGGTGTGTTTTGAAATGCGGGTGGATAGAAGAAAGTGGCTTTGAGCGCTGCACCCGCAGGTGGTCTATAAAGGCCTATTTCGCTGATTATTCTCTTTTTCTCCCTAATTATCATCTTATATTATAAATTATTATTATTAACTAAACTTAAATTACATTTTAACTTCTAATCTCTCTCTAATTACCCCAATTAAGCCTGAAAATACTTAGACCCTTAGCTAGGCTTCAAAATTCAAAATAAAAATTAAACTAAACTAAAACACAAAAATAAACCGAAAACAAATCGAAAACACCCAATAAAAACTAAAAACATGCAAAACGAGATAGAAAGGGATAGAAAGCTCGGGTTGCCTACCGAGAAGCGCTCTTTTAAGGTCACTAGCTTGGCCATGGCTGCATTAGTGATCAAGGTGCTTCGGATCATCGAGTTGGATGACTTCAACCAAACCAATGACATCTCCTTCATAATATGGCTTCAACCTTTGATCATTGACCTTGAATACTTCACCTTTTTCTCTTTGAACTTCAACATATCAAAATTTGCACACAGTTTTTCTGTGAAGGACCACTCCATCTAGATTTCAGCTTTCCAAGAAACAATCGAAGCCTTGAATTGAAAAATAGAATTTTATCGCCAACTTGAAATTCCCTTTTCATGATTCGTTTATCGTGCCATCTTTTCGTCTTCTCCTTATAGATTTTGGCACTGTCATAGGCTCCCAACCGAAATTCATCCCATTCATTCAACGGAAGTAACCGTTTTTCTCCAGTAAGCTTTGCATCCATGTTTAACTCCTTAACTGCCCAATAAGCTTTGTACTCGAGTTCTACTAGGACATGGCACGTTTTTAATTTCCATAAACAAATCGATATGGAGAAGTACCTATTGGAGTCTTGAAAGCCGTTCTATATGCCCATAAAGTGTCATGAAGCTTACTACTCTAATCTTTTCTTGATTCGAAAGCTCCACATGACCACTGGTTTGTGGATGGTATGCCAATCCTGTTCTGTGGTAAACACCATACTTTTCTAGCAGCTTATCCAACCTCTTTTCACGGTAATGCGTTCCCCATCACTGATGATAGCTCTAGGGACTCCAAACCTAGGAAAATTAAGTTGCTTAAACAATCTCAATACGGTGTTAGAATCGCAATGGAGGGTAGCAATTGCTTCCACCCTCTTACAAACATAATCCACAGCAACTAAAATGTAACAATTACCATTAAAAGATGGGAAAGGACCCATGTAATCAATACCCCAAACATCGAAAATTTTAACTTCTAAGATACCTATTTGAGGCATTTCATGCCTTTTGGAGATATTATCTGTTCGTTGGCAGGAATCGCAAGAAGTGATGAAGTCTCTAGCATCCTTAAGTATTGTTGGCCAATAAAAACCTGATTTTAGTACCTTGAACATCGCTTTAGTGGGTCTAGCATGTCCTCTATAAGGTGATGAGTGGCAATGATAAAGAATTCCGTATACTTCCCAATCAGCTACTCACCTGTAATATAAACCATATGCACACTCACCAAACAAGTTAGGGTCATCCCAAAAATAACGCCTAATATCATGTAGAAACCTAGTCCGTTGCTGATATGTAAGATTGGGAGGCAAAACTCCTCCAACCACATAATTAACATAATCATCAAACCATAGAGTATTAGAAAGCACAACAAAAAGATGATCATCAGGAAAAAAATCATCAATGGGGGTTGCAATCTCCCCATTTTCATACCGAATTCTAGATAAATGGTATGCTACCACATTTTCAGCACCTTTCTTGTCACGTATTTCTAGGTCAAACTCTTGAAGAAGTAAAATCCATCTAATAAGTCTCGGTTTTTATTCTTTCTTTGCTAGTAAGTACTTTAGAGCTGCATGGTCAGTATAAATAATAACTTTCGAACCTATAAGATAAGAACGAAATTTATCCAAAGCATATACTATAGCAAGAAGTTCCTTTTCAGTTGTTGCATAATTAACCTGAGCTGGATCTAAAGTCTTACTAGCATAGTAAATAGCATGAAAAATCTTATCTTTCCTTTGACCTAACACTGCACCTACAGCATAATCGCTAGCATCACACATAATTTCAAAAGGTAATTCCCAATCAGGTGATTGAATGATAGGAGCTGAATTTAATGCTTGTTTGATCAAATTAAAAGATTCAAGACATTCATCAGTGAATTTAAATTCAGTGTCTTTTAATAGCAATTGAGTCATGGATTTAGCAATTTTCGAAAAATCTTTAATAAACCAGCGATAAAAACTTACATGACCTAAGAAACTTCTGACACCTTTTACACTTACTGGTGGAGGTAATTGTTCAATAACTTAAATTTTAGCCTGATCAACTTCAATACCTCTTTCAGAGACCAGATGTCCTAAAACAACTCCTTTTGTCACCATGAATGACATTTTTCCCAATAAAAGACCAAATTTACCTGTTCACATCTTTTAAGCACTTTAGTCAAATTAGCTGAACATGCATGAATTAAAATCAGTACCATACATGATGTGAATGTTGATCAAAGAAATCGCCACTCACAAGGATAGAAAACTAGTTCGGTTTTCTCTAAAGCCAAGCACCAAGAAAAACGATCTAGGTCGAATAATTTTATGAATTGATTAAAGCAATGCACCCTCAATTCCTAAAACTATCCTCACAAGAGTCTAAAGCCTAAGCACCAACTCTCACAAAGTGTTCGAAGATTTCACACACTCGAAATTTTTCATGACTTTCGGTTTTTATTTGTTTTGTAGAAAACAAGCAAAATTAAACAATCAATGTTTATTGAACTCTAATCTCTATTTTTTTACAAGCTAATGTTGAGATTATTTATAGTCATAATTATCAAAAAAAATCCTAAATTATCTAGGCTAAAATACACGCATAAACATAGGTAAATTAGGACTAATCTAGTGACTCATCAATGACTCACAAGCTAGGTTGCACGGGTTCAAAAACGGGGTCAAAAACGGGGGCGGGGACGGGGACGGGGACGAAAAACGGCAAAATCAAAATTTCTAAAAATGGGGACGGCAAGGAATCGGCAATTAAATAATCACAAAATTAAATAATTTAAAATACAATAGTATTTAATATTTTAATGTAACAATAACATAATAGTTAATTCATAAAACGTTAAAGTACAACATAATCTTAAAGTACAACATTATCATTAATCGATTTGTGGTCGTCGTGGTCTCCCTCAAACTCACCGTCGTTCGTGCAAACTTCACCTGGAATTCAGTCCAAGTTGTTGTCGCCTGACACTTTTTATTTGATGCTTTGATGAATGTCGAGTGAAAAGAAAAGCAAATAATGAATGTTGAGGGAAGAAGTCAGACTAAAAGAGATAAATGTTGAGTGAACAATTACAGATAATTGAAAGAGACTAGAGGAGTAAAAAATTTAGTGAAGTAAAAGGAATGAAAGAGATGGAGAATTAAAGAGTACTAGAGGAGTAACTGAGTAAGAAGGTTGGTGAATTAGTTTGTCAAACAATAAATCCTAGACTTTGGTTTTGAGTGGTATTTTTTATAATGTTGGGCCTTGGGCTCTTATTTGCATTTGGACTTTTGTCTTAAAAAGGTTGGGGACTTCTATTTTGTATCTAAGCCGACCCCGAAACGTCCCCAATGTAGCACAGCCGTCCCCGCCCAATTGATGCCGACCCCGAAACGTCCCCAAAGTAGCACACCCGTCCCCGCCCAATTGATGCCGACCCCGGGACGTTTTTCAGGCGTCCCCGCACCGTCCCCGTCCCCGAAACGACCCCAGTACAGATTCGCCAAGTTCTCAAAGGTACCCGTGCTTCATAGCTTACAAGATAAGAATGCTACATCATCACTACATGGCAATGCAATCTTGCTAAATATCCTAACAAACTCTATCTAATCTAAAAATTATCCTAACAAACTTATACTTACCTTGCTAGTCAAGGTAATCAACAAATTACAATCAGAATTACACAAAAATCAGATTTACCTAAATCTCCCAAAAATTCGTCCACAATGACGCAATCTAGGCTTCGTCCAATTTTGCGCATTTTTGTGAATTTTCTTCAATTCTTCAAGAAACCTTTCAAGATTTAATCTTTTAATCAAGAAACCTTCAAGAAGTCATTCTTCATGTGTATAAGGCTGTAAATGATGATTAAGACACTTCAAGAATAAAAACACTCAATGTCAAAAATGAGAAAAACCCTATCAAGTGAAGTGGGAAAAACTCATAGGCAAAGCCATCTTGTTCCCCTAATTCCACCATTCTTTCCCTTGCTTCAATGATCAAGTATTTTCATGTGTCACCATACACACCCATGATGATGACTTAGAAGATTCCAAAAGTCTTGAATCTCCATAAGCCATAATTTCTCCCATACTTGTATCATCTTCGGAAGCCATAATTAAACCTTCGAAGTTGCCACCTTGTTTCGTATCACCCTCCTCTTCTTCAAAAGAGTTTGTCCTCAAACCTCGAAGTTGATCATCAGGAACATAAGGAGATAAATCACCAATGTTGAATGTGGCATGTACAGCATAATCACCTGGTAATTCAAGTTTATATGCATTATCCCCAATTTTGCTCAAGATTCTGAATGTTCCATCTCATCTAGGCATTAACTTTTTCTTTCTTTGATTAGGAAATCTTTCATTCCTTAGATGTAACCATACCAAATCTCCTTCCTTGTATGTGTGCTTGATTTTATGCTTGTTAGCTCTTGTCTTATAAATATCATTCACATGCTCAATCCTTGCTCTAACCTGTGCATGTAACTTCTGCATATACTCAATCTTAGCTAAAGCATCTTTATGAACGAGCTCACCTTTAGGAATAGCCAAGAAATTAATAGGCAGCTTGGGATTGACTCCATAAACAACTTCAAAAGGTGAATGCTTAGTTGCATAAGTAGGTGAACAATTATAAGCAAACTCTGCATGAGCTAATTTCAAGTCTTAGTCCTTTTGTGTCTTGCTTACCAAACCACGAAGTAGAACGCCTAGGGTTCTGTTGGTGACTTCAGTTTGACCATCTGTTTGTGGATGATAAGAAGTACTGAAGAGCAATTTCGTGCCTCTCAAACGCCACAAAGTTTTCCAGAAGTAGCTCATGAATTTTGTGTCCCTGTCACTAACAATAGTTTTCGGAACTCCATGTAACCTAACAATGTCTCGAAAATATAATTCTGCAACATTGACAGCATCATCAGTATTGTGACAAGGTGTGAAGTGAGCCATCTTCGAAAACTTGTCAACGACAACCATTATAGCATCCTTTTGCCTTGCAGTTCTAGGTAAACCAACTATAAAATCCATAGAAATATCATCCCAAGGGGCTTCTGGCACTGGCAATGGTGTGTAGAATCCCTGATGGAAGGATGTCTTGGCATTCTGACAAACAACACATTGTGATATTACTGCTTCAACATCAACAATCATTCTAGGCCAATAGAAATGTTCCTACAACATTGTCAAAGTCTTTGTGGTATCAAAGTGTCCTGCAATTCCACCCCCATGCGCCATTTTAACATGTAATTCACGAATATTGCACTTAGGGATGCAAAGTAGATTCCCTTTGAATATGAATCCATCATGTAGCACATAAGATCCCATAGAACCTTTTGAAATTTGTGAATAAATAGGACCAAAATCTCCATCTTGCTCGTAATATTGTGTAATCAACTCCAAACCAAACAATTTGAAATTAAGAACACCAATCAAACCATACCTCCTTGATAAAGCATCATCAACCACATTAGATTTGTCTTCTTTATACTTTGATGAAAAGTGAAAAGACTGCAAAAATTCAACCCACTTAGCATGTCTTGGATTGAGTTTATGTTGGCCATTGATATGCTTCATTGCCTCATGATCAAAATGCAATACAAAGTGACTTGGACGCAGATAATGACTCCAATGATCTAATGCTCGAACAATAGCATAGAATTCCTTGTCATAGGTAGAGTAGTTCAACCTAGCTCCATTCAATTTCTCGGTCATAGGAGCTACTACAGAAGATAAATTTTTCACAAATCTTCTATAAAAAGAAGCTAAACCATAAAAAGCACGCACCTCAGTCACAGATTTCGGAACTGGCCATGATTTAATTGCTTCTACTTTTGAAGGATCAACTGTAACACCATCCTTAGAGACAATGTAACCTAAGAACGTCATACTTGAGACCATGAATGAGCACTTTTCGAGCTTAGCATACAACTTTTGCTTCCTCAAAGTTTCGAACACTTCTCTTAGATGCTGCAGATGATCTTCAACACAAGCACTATACACCAATATATCATCCAAATAGACAACCACAAACGTTCCAATGAAGGGCTACAAAACTTCATTCATCTATCTCATAAAAGTACTAGGAGCATTAGTAAGACCAAAAGGCATAACTAACCATTCATAGAGCCCTCGTTTAGTTTTGAATCCTGTCTTCCATTCATCACCCTCTTTCATTCGAATTTGATGGTAACCACTCCTCAAATCAATCTTAGTAAACACCTGTGATCCAAACAAGTCATCCAATAAATCATCTAATCGAGGAATAGGAAACCTGTATTTGATGGTGATGTTGTTCACAACTCTTGAAACAATGCACATTCTCCATGAACCATCCTTTTTAGGAACAATTAATGTTGGTACTGCACATGGACTCATGCTCTCCCTGACATACCCTCTTGCCATTAACTCTTCAATTTGGCGTTGAATCTCTTTAGTTTGTTCTGCATTGCACCTGTAAGCTAGTTTATTAGGAATCTGAGCTCCAGGAACCAAATCAATCTGATGTTCTATTCCTCTAATGGGTGGCAACCCTGGTGGAAATTCATCAGGAAATATGTCTTGAAATTCGTGCAACAGGGGGTGCAATTCACGAGGGATGCTCGTTGCTTCCTCATGCACTTCCTTAGCCATCAACACATAGAACTTCTCACAATTATTCATCTCTTGCACCATAGCTTTCTCATCAATCAACAAAACACCCTTTTTGTTGCTCACCACTTTCGAAAATTTCGAGCATTCCAAAGGTTTTAATGCAACCGGTTTGCTTTGTGCTTGCTTTCTGATGATGTATACATTCGTTCTACCATCAAACTGTACAAATCTATCATACTGCCATGGTCTTCCAAGCAATATGTGGCACGCATCCATAGGACATACATCACAGAGCACTTGATCATCGAAATTCCCAATTTTGAAGCTAAACAGGGCTTGCTTATTTACCTTGACATCACTTGTGTTACTGAGCCAATGTAACTTGTATGGTTGAGGATGTTCAGTTGTAGGAATTTCCAGTTTGTTATCAATACTGTAGAGACTACATTGGTGCAACTGCCTGAATCAATTATCAGATCACATAATCTCCCTTGAACATCACATCTGGTGAAAAAAATCTTATCCCTCTGGTTTTCTGTAGGTGGAGCAATTTTAGATTGCAAAACCCTTCTGAGAAACAAACTCTTGCCATGTACTTCAGGAGTAATCTCTTCAATCTCCTCTTCCTGAGTACCATAACCCACGCCATCCTCCTGTTGTTCATTCTCCTCTTCTTCAAAGTTTTCATCATCTGCCCAATTTCGAGTAGTATGAACCCTCGAATGAGGACAATCCTTCTGGATATGGCCTTGACCCTTTCACTTAAAACATGTGCGTTGATCAAGGAGTGGAGGCTTAGTAGCAGAGCCTTTATCCTTGATATATGGAGGAGGTTTTGAAGTAGAATCGAAATTTTGTTTAAATGAAACAATGGGAATTTCGAAAAAGTACTTGCTTTTTTCGAAAATTGCTTCTCAACCCTAGATGCAACCTTGCCAACTTCATCAAAAGTCCAGTAAGGTTGTAATTCCACCTTTTCTCTTATTCTTTCATCTAAGCCAGCAACATAACGAGCAACTTGATGATCCTCTTTCTCTTCTAGATCGCATATGGTGATCAAGTTGAGGAATTCAGATGTATATTCTTCAGCTGATTTTCGATCTTGCTTTAAAGTATGCATCTTTATAAAGTTGCCTTGCTCGTAATCCTGAGGAACAAAACGTCTCCTCATCTCCTTCTTTAATTTCGTCCGAGTGGCTACTTTGGACTTCCCATCCTTCTTTCTTTTCTTTTTCATACCTTCAAGCCATAGGCTAGCCAAGCCAGTTAATTTTAATTCCGCAATCTTGTATGATTTTCGATCATCATACTCTTTGTATTTGAAAATTCGTTCAATCCTTCTTAGCCAATCCAGGAATTTCTCAGGATCAAGACTTCCACTGAATTCAGGGATATCCAGTTAAAGATTGTGTTCATCATCCTTAGGCCTATCCTTTTTCCTGCGCCTACCCATAGTTTCTTCATTACTAGAACTTGATGAGTATTGTTTTTTCGGTTTTCGTGCACTCCTTGAACTTGCTTGCTCATCATCAGAACTAGAATCTGATTTTTCTTTGTTCCCACTCTTGGATTTGCTAGGTGGCCTCAATTTTTCGGCAAAATCTTTCATAGTAGCCTCAAACATAGCCTTTAAATCCTCTATGTCTTTGCGCAACTCCTCAGTGGTGATCTTAGGAGTGTTTACTTCATTAGCTGACATGATTATTTTTTGTTTCAACAACGAAATTGATACCAATAACCTTGAGGATTAATGTCCTCTCAACGAGAGCACCAAAAATTGATGTGAATGTTGATCAAAGAAATCGCCACTCACAAGGATAGAAAACTAGTTCGGTTTTCTCCAAAGCCAAGCACCAAGAAAAACGATCTAGGTCGAATAATTTTATGAATTGGTTAAAGCAATGCACCCTCAATTCCTAAAGCAATGCAATCTTGCTAAATATCCTAATAAACTCTATCTAATCTAAAAATTATCCTAACAAACTTATACTTGCCTTGGTAATCAAGGTAATCAACAAATTACAACCAGAATTACACAAAAATCAGATTTACCCAAATCCCCCAAAAATTCGTCCAAAATGATGCAATCTAGGCTTCATCCAATTTTGCGCATTTTTGTGAATTTTCTTCAATTCTTCAAGAAACCTTTCAAGATTTAATCTTTTAATCAAGAAACATTCAAGAAGTCATTCTTCATGTGTATAAGGCTGTAAATGATGATTAAGACACTTCAAGAATAAAAACACTCAATGCCAAAAATGAGAAAACCCTATCAAGTGAAGTGGGAAAAACTCATAGGCAAAGCCATCTTGTTCCCCTAATTCCACCATTCTTTCCCTTGCTTCAATGATCAAGTATTTTCATGTGTCACCATACACACCCATGATGATGACTTAGAAGATTCCAAAAGTCTTGAATCTCTATAAGCCATAATTTCTCCCATACTTGTATCATCTTTGGAAGGTATAATCAAATCTTCGAAGTTGTCACCTTTTTTCGTATCATTACGCACTAAAATCATCCATGAAAACTTCCATAATGGATTCTATGTACTCAGAAATGATAGCCATCATACATCGTTGAAAAATAGTAAGAGCATTACATAGACCAAAGGGCATTCTACGATAAGCGAAAGTACCACAGGGAAATGTAAACGTTTTTGCGATCTATCATCTAGATGGATGGGTATTTAAAAGACATCTGAATAACCATCTAGATAACAGAAATATTTGTTCTTTGCTAACCTTTCCAAAATTTGATCAATAAAAGGGAGAAGGAAATGATCCTTTTTAGTGGCAACATTTAGTTTTCAATAATCAATGCAAATTATCCAACCTGTAACTGCTCAAGTATGAATAAGTTCATTCTTATCATTACGCACAACAGTTGTTCCTCCCTTCATAAGGAATGCCTGTACTGGACTTACCCATTGAGAATCTGTTACGGCATAGATGATACTTTCATCAAAGAGTTTGAGAACCTCTTTCTTCACCACCTTTTGCATATTAGGATTAAGTCTCCTTTGTCCCTGTATACAAGGTTTATGACCTTCCTCTAAAAGAACTCTACGCATACAAAAATTACGGCTTTATACCAGTAAAATCATCAAGTGTATAACCAATAGCCTTTTTAAGAGATTTAAGAACAGTAAATAGCTTTTCAAGTTGACTATCAGTAAGCTTAGAACTAACTATGACTGGATACATCTCATCATCATCTAGGAAAGCATATTTCAAATTAGAGGGACAGTAAATGATACCTTGACAGAACATGATTGTTAGGGCAATAAATGATACCTTTGGCTTTCATCTAGAGTCATCTTCTCACTACTCAATTCATGAGCTATGGCATCCACTTCAGAATCTCCTTCTCCTACATCAGCATCCAAACATAAAATGGCCTCCAGAGGATCCTTTTTAAGGGATTGAGGCATGTCATCCAAAACAAATTTCATGAATAACATCAATCCTATAACATGACTACTCTATCAGGGGGTTTTTCATTGCATTATTAAGATTGAAAGTTACTATATCATCTGCTACAAAGAGGGTTTGACTTCCGCTTTTGACATCAATAACAGCACCAGCAGTATGTAAGAAAGGTCTACCAAGTATGATGGGGATACAAGCATCCTTATCAATGTCCAAGACAACAAAATCAACAGTAATGAAAAACTTTCTTACTCTAACAGGCACATCTTCCAAAATACCCATGGGATATATTACATTTCTATCTACCATCTGCAAAGTAACATTAGTAACTTTTAAATCTCCCATGTTAAGCTTCTTGCAAATTGATAAGGGCATAACACTTTTTATGGGCCCTGGATTTTAGGGTCCCAAATTTTTTGGTCACCTTCCCCACACCATCCATAGGTCAAGTTAAGCCTAAAAAATTGGCTTAAGGAAAGGTGAAATGGAGTTTTTTTGAAGTATTTCAGAAAAAACAAAGCGCAGGAATTTCAGGCGCGCTAGCGTGGTAGTGTCACAAACTTTGTCACGCTAACAGTGCAGTGCAACAAAGTTTGTCACGCTGCAGTAGTAGCGCTACAAACTTTGTGATGCTGCGATGTTAGCATGATAAAGTCTGTCGCACTACGCTATTTTAGTGTTTTTTTAATTTTTAATTTTTAATTATCTTTTTTCGAGTGAGATAATATCAACGAATATGGACGAAGCTAATAAGGAGTCGCCAATGAGTTTTAGGAATCAAACTCATAAACCGTGTATTTAGATTGATTACGAATGGGACACGAATACGGGACGATAATCTAAATTCCACGAATAACCCTTTCGATCCCATGAGGATGACTCCAAGTTATGATCTTACGAACCAAAAGTTGGATTCGGGGGTGAAGGTACTAATATAGCGGAGTGCGTCATATTAGCCTGTAGGTGGCCATTACTAGTTTTTGCTCAATCATACACAAGTTATACAAAGAACCAAGTCATTGATTTACAACCTAATACAAAATAACTATTACTAAGGTGAAACCAAATGAAACTAATTAATTTAGTCAAATCGTCGTTAACATTAATTCAAGGTTCCTAGCATGATACAATTTGTCCAAAACAATTATCTTTATTTAATGTGATACAATAATTCAAATTAAGTCCTTTAACAAAAATAAAATGATAAAAGCGGTAAATGATTCGGAAAACCAACAACAACAAATTCACAAGTTTGAAATTTATGGCTCTCAGGAAACGTACCACTTCTCGTATGAATATTGGAGTCGTCGAGTGTTAATTTGGGCTGAGTCGAATTATTGTTTCAATATTATCAAAGTCCGTAGCCACTTTTTAAATAAAATAAATAGTAAAATAATAATAAGTAACTATTTAAAAAAATGAAGATGATAGAAATGCAATATTTCGGATTATTTTAGTGTAAGGGAGAAAGTGAGTAAAAAAAGTTCTTAGAAATGAAGAAAATGAAGATATTTAAAGTAGTGTGGGAACCATAACTGCGCTGGCGTGCTAGCGTGGTACACTGAATCGCGCTGGCCTTAGCACGGGAAACCCTACAATGCTGCTAGGGTAGCGCTTTTAACTTAGTCATGCTAAGCTGTCAGCGTGACTAAATTAACCGCGTTGCGTTTTTGAAAGATTTTTTATTTTTTATTATATATATATATTTATTATTATTATTATTATTATTATTATTATTATTATTATTATTATTATTATTATTATTATTATTATTATTATTATTATTATTATTATTATTATTATAACTATTTATTTTAAAATAATAAAAAGCATTGGGATAATTAAAAAAAGTCCGTTAAATAAGAATGGGCCTTTTAAAATATCCGAAACTTATTTTTTATGCCCAAGTATACTCGATTATCCAATCTTCTAAAGAAATGAGTTTTTTTTTTATCATCACAGAGTCCTACCGCGGGATAGGGAACTAAATTAGGTGTCTACAGCTAGCCCCCACTTTCATTGAGTCTGAGTAAGACAAAAATCAAATTATGCTCGAATCTCTTTTCGAGACTTCCATATTCGAAACCGAGGGCTCCTTATTAACCAATGGGTACGGTGTATCAAGTTTTTAGAAAGAGTGGTTTCCAGAACTTAAAAAACTTTTTTTTGTTTTCGAAAATTGGAATAGTTATTTTCTAATTAATTGACTTTCTCACTTTGAAATCGACATATAGAAAACAAGTTTTAATAAATTCGTTTACTTATAAAATGTTTTAAATTCAATTTTATAAGCAAAAGTAACAAAATTAGTCTATTTATTAATCTAGTAAATTTGCTTATTTACTAAACTATCTTAACACAAAATGGTAATAAATTCGCTTATTTATTACTATTTTAGTAAATTCGTTTATTTACTAAGAATATTTGAAGAAAAGGAAATAAATTTGCTTATTAATTACTATTTTTAGGAAATTCACTTATTTACTAAGAATATTTGAAGAAAAGGTAATAAGTTCGCTCATTATTACTATTTGGAGAAAATTCGCTTACTTACCAAAATTAGTGATATAATGTAATAAATTTGCTCATTTATTACTCTTTTGAGTAAATTCTCTTATTTACCGAAATTATTGAAAAAGTGTAATAAATTCGCACATTTATTAATTTTTTTTTGAGTAAATTCACTTATTTACTGAAATTATTGAAAAATGTAATAAATTCGCTCATTTATTACTATTTTGAATAAATTCCCTTATTACCAAAATTATTGAAAAAAATTTAATAACTTCGCTCATTTATTACTATTTTGAGTAAATTTGGTTATTTACCGAAATTATTGAAAAATGTAATAAATTTGCTCATTTATTACTATTTTGAGTAAATTCGCTTATCTACCTAAATTATTGAAGAATGTAATTTTCTCATTTATTACTACTTTAGGTAAATTTTCTTACTTACTGAAATTATTGGAAAAAGGTAATAAATTCGTTCATTTATTACTATTTAGAGTAAATTCGCTTATTTACCGAAATTATTGAAAAAATGTAATAAATTCGCTCATTTATTACTATTTTGTGTAAATTCGCTTATTTACCGAAATTATTGAAAAAAATTTAATAAATTCGCTCATTTATTACTATTTTGAGTAAATTTGGTTATTTACCGAAATTATTGAAAAATGTAGTAAATTCGCTCATTTATTACTATTTTGAGTAAATTCGCTTATTTACCAAAATTATTGAAGAATGTAATTTTCTCATTTATTACTACTTTAGGTAAATTTGCTTACTTACCAAAATTATTGGAAAAAGGTAATAAATTCGTTCATTTATTACTATTTAGAGTAAATTCGCTTATTTACGAGAATTGTTGACAAAAGCTAATGATGTTGTCATAAAGTCACAAACCTCAACTCAATGTATTTTTCCTTTTGGGTATTTTCGATAAAGGAGTGAGAAAAGGGATTAACATAAAAAACAAGCTCAAAGCACTTGAAAATACAAAAAATCACAGTGAAGAATGCTAGCCTTGTAGCGTCACAAAGCCAACCACGCTGATGCGTCAGAGCGACAGTAGAAAAGGCGCTAAGACCTTTAGCGTAGTTGCTGCTATCACGCTCCCAAGTGAGCGTTTCTTCATTTGTTGTGTTTGAAAGGTTGCTCAAATTATAGAAGTTGATGTTCAATTGATGATAAATGGTAGTGTTGTGTAGGGACATTGGCGTGGTTTCATTGCTGGGCTTGAGTGATGGCGCTGCAGAATTAGTCGCGCTACATGTTGTAGTGTGGTAGAGTTAGTCGCGCTGTTGAGGTAGCGTGTTTGGGTTTGTGACACTGAGGTGTTAGCATAATACATTGTCTTGAGCTACTCTACTCTTTCCTTTAAGTGCTTCTTCTTTTGTAATGCAAGTGTCTCAAACATTCTTTACTTAAGATAATCTTGAGAAATATGAGATGAATTTGTGCTTACATGTTGATTTAGAGAATTGTTTGTTGTAACTTATTCAAATGTAGTCCTACAAATGTTCAAGCATATGAAATAAATTTGTTTTATAATAATTATTGAAGAATGCTGCAAGCATTGTAAGAGTAGTATCCTTTTATTTTTTTTTGAACAAAAGTGCTTTGGCAAATGATTCTCTAAATGATGTTATAGAATGAAGTATAATGCTCCATGAACTATTGAGAAGTGCTCTTGATTAGTATGACTTGTTAGCTTTTAAATGTCATGATTAATATATTTTGACATTTTTAAGAGTGGTAGGCTCCTAATTTAATAATTAAAAGTGATAGTGCTCTGATTTGTTTATTATAAGAGTAATGGGCTCTTAATTAATAATCAAAAAGTGAAAATGCTCTTGATTAATTTATTTTAATTATAAGAGTAATGAGCTCTTAATTTATAACCAAAAATGGAAATGCTCTTAATATTTATGAAGCAACGTGCTCCAAGAATAAGAAATCAATTATCCCATTATTTAGTATGATGAAAGTAAAAATGCTCTTAATGTACCTCAAATGACAAAGCGCAAGAAAATTAGTAGCGATGCTGCTGTAGCGTGACAAACTTTGTTGCACTACGCTGTAGAGCGCTGCGTAATTTGTTGCGCTTGTTAAGTAGCTCTGAAAATGTTGTGGCACTCCTCATTTAGCGCTACAAAGTGTGTGATGCTGCGCTTTTTTTTAATTTCCTGGATCTTTTTTTTTTTTTTTTGTTTTTTTAAAAGCTTTTCAAGTTTAACTTCATTAATTGTTCTTGTATTATTGATTAGACCTTGGGCCTTTTATTTTTGACATATAGCTAATGAGCTATATTTTGAGACCGAGGGTCTGAGAAGGGGAAAAATGGCAATATTTTGTGGCCGACTTACTCCAAAAAAAAAAATCGCCAAAATGAATGGTTTCAAGTGAGTCAACTTCCATGTTTTTTTTTTCATAAGGGGCAACAAGCAAATGTCATAAGCTTAATGAGATTTTGAAGCAAGTGGCTTCATAACTAATTTTGAAAAGAATGTAGTCCCCAGGGTGTATGAGGTGGTGTAAGTATGAAGACTTGTAGCAACAAGAAAGGTCACAAATATGTATGCAAAGCTAGCTAGAAGAGTATGTACAAGCTAGTTGTAATGTAAGTATGCTCAAATTAGCTACAAATAAGCACGACGAAAATAGCCAAAAATATGTGCAAATGAGCACGGAGGTGCCATAGCATGAGTTAGTAGGAAGCAAGGGATGGGGGTATCTCAACTTTCCCTAAATCAATTTTTTTTTTTTTTTGAAAAAAGAATGATTATTTTTTTTGTACGAGGAGAATGAGGAAGAAAGAATAGTAGAAGATAAGGATCCAAAATTGATTACAATTGTTGTATAATGTACTTGACAACGCTTATGATTCAAAGGGGAGTGATTTTAGCTTGCTCACTTGATCTTACATTATGAGCCATCATCTTATACTTTCGTGATTGTCTTGTTTGAGACGTTTGTTTCAAATTCAACTATTGGATATTAGTAATGTGAATCTCATTAGAGAAATAAGAGATCAATGTAATAAATGCTTGCTCAAGTTTTGAAGTATTGAATATGATAATGCTTGAAGTAGACGAGTTGCCAAGTTTATGAAGACCAAAACTAGAAGAGATAGGAAAGATTTTGGTGATGAGAGGATGATATGGAGTCAAAGTGATGCTTCATGCTGCCATGGATAGGCATAAGATAGCTATGAAAATTCATTCTTTAAGAGAAATGAAGAAGTTGGATGATTTTGCGGAATAAAAAGGAATGAGTAAAGGAAGTATGTGAGTGTTTGAGTTAAAAGATGACACTACAAGAGTTGATGATGATGAGCATGAGAAAGAGAAGAAGCTTGATGAAGAAGTGTATGTGTGAAAAAAAGGAAAGAAGGATGATATGTGTAGAAGAAAATGACTTGCTTTATATGACATTAAGGCAATTTTCTTTTAAGGACGTTTGTGCGTCCTAAAATAAAACAGTATCCAAGACCTTAGATAGGTCTTGTGTTCAAAGGACCTTTTTTTTCATGGGCCCTTAAAATTTTACTCATGTTACATGTCATTAAGATGTAGGAATATTAAGACCGCACCTTCTGAAAGGTTGCATACGTATCCAATTCGAGTTGGAATCAAGTCTTACGTAGCTCTTGCTTATGAGTTATTGATGTGTTAAAGGTAAAGACACAAGTTTTTTGCAATTTTGTTTACACCTCAAGGAGGGCTTTTTTAGGGTTGTATCGTGGCTAAGCTTAGGGTGTAAGAAAGAAATGGAAAAGAAGGCTCAAATACCCATAATTAACCCAATCTATGCTACAAACTTGTTCTTAGACTTGAGCAACTCTATTACTTAAAACTTTACTTGTTGACAACTTTTCATGCACTTCCATTTGCTTGAATTGAAAATCAGAGTTACTTTAACATTATTTGCTTTATGGAGTTGCATTTTAATTTATGTCCTCATAGCACTCCCATCCCTAGGCTAAGTTTGATGTAGGTTGAAAGAAACAAGCTATGTATTTAGGCACAAATGGGCTACCAAGAAAGTGGATCATAGTGTAGGTTATTCAAGATAAGGGAGACATTTTTAGGTTTTCAAAGGTGTCTCTTATGTTGGTGTATTGCATCTTTAAATAAACACTAAGTGGACTTGGAGTGAACCCCCAATTTTTGAGACTTAAATTGAGCCTCTGTTGAACTTTTAGGCTCTTGATGACTGGGCCTATGGTTAATAAAGTAAAGTTTGTTGCCCAAAAGAGAACTTATTTGAACCGCTTTGCTTTAATAACTTAATTTTGGAATTGACACATTTAATTTAAAGGATGTAAAATATAGAGTAAGTTGTTCAAGGTGTGGATGCGTGGAATTGAGGATGCATTTGATATGAACAACATAGTCTATATTATGCCAATTATGTTTTAACTTGTATATCATTGCCATGTTGATTAACTTAACTTGACGAGCTCATTCACTTGTAATTGTTTAAGCAATACATGAT
Organism: Suaeda aralocaspica; assembly: GCA_016808085.1. Lineage (NCBI taxonomy): Eukaryota > Viridiplantae > Streptophyta > Magnoliopsida > Caryophyllales > Amaranthaceae > Suaeda > Suaeda aralocaspica. Next base: position 1,421,643 of record PYUH01000127.1, read on the forward strand.
GAGTAGAGGGAGAATGTACAATTTGAAGATGAAATGAATTTCATTTTATTGATAGTCAAGATTAGTACATAAATGATAGTTGGCAGCATAAGTCTCAAACTCTACCATGAAAGAAGAAGAAAAGCAAAGAGAGAAATTAAACTAGGGAAGTAAATGGAGTTCTAGTTTTGGCCCAAATCATGTTCCTTGTATATATGCGTGTACAACGTCTTGAATTATGTTCTTCGGATTTTCTTGAGCTTGCATTTGACGAATTTTAAATAGTAACCATAACTGATTGAAACTTCATTATATTTCAGTCCAAACTATAGACCTTGGGTCTATTGTTCAACATATTCTAAATCAAACATTTAGGAGTAGGTTAAATCATGGGCTCGTAATTTAAACACTTAGAATGATGTGTTTGATGCAAATGTGGGATGGAGTGTTTAGAAAAAAAAAGTAGTAGCCAATATAGCACATATTATCACTTTCTAAAGCAAACATATTTTCTTTTGTTTACATTAGGCATTTTTTCATCATTTTGTATGCCAATAATATGTACAACCCTTGCAATTTCATATTATAATGGTTGCAAGTAATTTTGATGAAACCCTTTTGTATGCCAAAGTGGCTTTTATTGAACCATAACGGACTCTAAAATAACTTAAAACCCTTTTAATAAGGGTTAATTATGATTTAATTGTGTACAAGTAATTTCAAATAAATACTACATATTCATCAAAATTATTCAATATAACTTTTGAGCGCAAAAAAAAATTTTCTAGCGCTAGCTTTGTAGCGTGACAAAAGAAGTAGCGCTAGCAAGGTAGCGTTATTAAACTTGTGACGCTAACAGTGTAGCGCAGTTAAAAGAGTTGCGCTGTTTGTGTAGCGTTGTAGAGTTAGTTACGCTGCAAGTTTCTATTGATTTTTGCTAAGTTAACATTAAATTTGTATTTAATGGGTTTGGATTCATGACCATGTTGCCCATATATACGTTATTTAGGCCTAAATGGGCCTATTATTAGACAGAGCTTTTGAATGATTGATGATGACGTTATTTGTATGTGAGTCATTAAAACCATTTATAAAAAAATGTGCATTATCAAGCAATTAGTAAACTTCAGATTATCATTATTGGATCCTTACAAAAAGATGATGAGGGAAGACAAGATTCAACACTTAGAGTTGTAACAATCAAGGTTAATTGATGGGAAGCTCATAGGAAAAATAAAAATTAATAAAATAAAAAAATATTATTATCATGATTAACCTTGATGGATTTTTGTTTTGTTTTGTTTTTTTCATTTTTAATTCTAAGTGTTTGATTTTTTGAAAATAATACAAGGGAAAGTGAGATAGTTAGATTTATTAAAAATTTAGAATTAAACTAATAAAATTCTAAATGAAAAGAATTAATTAGTAAACTTCCAAAAGTTTCGAATTATATTAAAAATCACAAAAAGGTAAAGTATTTTTGAAATCGTTAATGTTATTTGAATTTTCTAATAAATGTTAAGTGCATAAGTTAGTTTCCATTTGATCAAAGACATTATTAATGATATCCTAAGAAGATCAAGGATTTGATTAACAACATCTTTTGCAATATTTTATTAACCAAATCAAATATATTGGTGCATAAAAATCTTCCAAGTAATCAAATGATATCAAAGAATATAATTTAACATTATGAAAAATATTTTATGTAATCAATTAATTTAGTTAGCTAATAAAATATTGTGATTAAAAGGATTTGAAAATCTAAATATGCACAAAATATAAAAAAGCAAAACAAGCAACTATACAAAACAAAAAGAAAGCAATGATTACAAAATAATGCAGTCAAACTACGGTCAGTCATGGTCGGTCAAAAAGGTCCTACATCTAAGGAGTGTGCTCCAACACTTTGCGGTATAATAACCGTTAGATATGAAGTTTCTTCCATTTAAGTACCATGGGCGGCTTAAAAATTGATTTAGTTGGGATCAGGTTCTTTCTTGCTCGGTTGCTTAGAGACCATGGGCCCCACCAAGTCAATAGTTCCTCCCCGAAATGTAGAAGTATCACGAAAATCATAAGGCATGTTTCAAACACATGGAGGCCAAGTGTATGTTACATGTATGCAATATGACTAAAAAAATTGCAAATGTTCTAAATAAAACAAGTGTATTATTTGAGAGAAAAGTTTCAAGTCTCACCCTCTTTTAGTCCCCAGCAGAGTCGCCACTGTAGGGGCACTGGATTTTAGAGTCCCAAAACTTTTTGGTCACCTTCCCCAAACCATCCATAGGTGAAGTTAAACCTAAAAAATTGGCTTAAGGAAAGGTGCAATGGAGTTTTTTAGAAGTATTTTGCAAAAACAAGAGCGCTGGAACTTCAGTCGCGCTAGCGTGGTAGCGTCACAAACTTTGTCACGCTGACAGTGCAGCGCAGCAAAGTTTGTCACGTTGCAGCAGTAGTGCTACAAACTTTGTGACGTTGCGACGTTAGCGTGATAAAGTCTGTCGCGCTACGCTATTTTAATGTTTTATTAATTTTTAATTATCTTTTATCGAGTGAGATAATATCAACGAATACGGCCGATTCTAGTAAGGAGTCGCCAATGAGTTTTAGGAATCAAACTCATAAGCCGTGTATCTAGTTTGATTACGAATGGGACACGAATACGGGACGGTAATCTAAATTGCACGAATAACCCTTTAGATCCCATGAGGAAGACTCCAAGTTATGATCTTACGAACAAAAAGTTGGATTCGGGGGTGAAGGAATTAATATAGCAGAGTGCATCATATTAGCCCGTAGGCGGCCATTACTAGTTTCCTCTCAATTCTACACAAGTTATACAAAGAACCAAGTAATTGATTTACAACCTAATACAAAATTACTATTATTAAGGCGAAACCAAATGAAACTAATTAATTTAGTCAAACTGTCGTTAAGATTAATTCAAGGTTCATAGCATGATACAATTTGTCCAAAACAATTACCTTGTTTTAATGTGATACATTAATTCAAATTAAGTCCTTTAAAAAAAATAAAAAATGATAGAAGCAGTAAGTGATTTGGAAAACCAACAACAACAAATCCACAAGTTTGATTTTTAGGGCTCTCAGGAAACGTACCACTTCTCATATGAAGATTGGAATCGTCGAGTATTGATATGGGCAGAGTCGATTTAATGTTTCAATATTATCAAACTATGTAGCCACTTTTTAAATTAAATAAATAGTAAAATAATAATAAGTAACTATTTATAAAAACGAAGATGATAGAAAAGCAATATTTCGGATTATTTTAGTGTAAGGAAGAAAGTGAGTAAAAAAAGTTCTTAGAAATGAAGAAAATGAAGATATTTAAAGTAGCGTGCAGTGGGAACCCTAATTGCTCTGTCCTGCTAGCGTGGTACGCTGAATCGCTGGCCTTAGCACGGGAAACCCTACAACGCTTCTAGGGTAGCGCTTTTAACTTAGTCACGCTAAGGTGTCAGCGTGACTAAATTAACCGCGCTGCGTTTTTGAAAGATTTTTTATTTTTATTATATATATATTTATTTTATTTATTTATTTATTCATTTATTATTATTACTATTATTATTTATTTTAAAATAATAAAATGCGTTGTGATAATTAAAAAAGTCCGTTAAATGAGAATGGGCCTTTTAAAATATCTGAAACTTACTTTTAATGCCCAAATATACTCGATTATCCAATCTTCTAAAGAAATGAGTTTTTTTAATCATCACAGAGTCCTACCGCGGGACATGGGACTAAATTAGGTGCCTACAGTTAGCCCCCACTTTGATTGAGTTTGAGTAAGACGAAAATCAAAGTATGCTTGAATCGCTTTTCGAGACTTTCATATTCGAAACCGAGGGCTCCTTATTAACCAATGGGTACGGCGTATCAAGTTTTTAGAAAGCAATGGCTTCCGGGACATAAAAAACTTTTTTTTTTGTTTTCGAAAATTGGAATAGTTATATTCTAATTAATCGACTTTCTTACTTTGAAATCGACATATAGAAAACAAGATTTAATAAATTCGTTTATTTATAAAATGTTTTTAATTCAATTCTATAAGCAAATGTAATAAATTAGTCCATTTATTACTAATCTAGTAAATTCGCTTATTTACTAAACTATCTTAACACAAAAGGGTAATAAATTCACTTATTTATTACTATTTTAGTAAATTCGTTTATTTAATAAGAATATTTGAAGAAAAGGAAATAAATTTGCTTATTTATAACATTTTTTAGTAAATTCGCTTATTTATTACTTTTTTGAGTAAATTCGCTTATTTACTGAAATTATTGAAAAAGGTAATAAATTCGCTCATTTATTACTATTTCGAGTAAATTCGATTATTTACCAAAATTATTGAAAAAATACAATAAATTCGCTCATTTATTACTATTTTGAGTAAATTCGCTTATTTACCGAAATTATTGAAAAAAATTTCATAAATTTGATCATTTATTACTATTTTGAGTAAATTCGCTTATTTATCGAAATTATTGAAAAATTTAATAAATTCGCTCATTTATTACTATTTTGAGTAAAATCGCCACTATAGGGGCGCTGGATTTTAGGGTCCCAAATTTTTTGGTCACCTTTTCCAAAACATCCATCGGTCGAGTTAAACTTAAAAAATTGGCTTAAGGAAAGGTGAAATGGAATTTTTTAGAAGTATTTTGCAAAAAAAAAGGAGCGCAGGAATTTTAGTCGCACTAGCGTGGTAGAGTCACAAACTTTGTCACGCTGACAGTGCAGCGCAGCAAAGTTTGTCACGCTGCTGCAGTAGCGCTACAAACTTTGTGACGCTGCGACGTTAGCGTTAAAGTCAGTCGCGCTACGCTATTTTAGTGTTTTTTTAATTTTTAATTATCTTTTTTCGAGTGAGATAATATCAACGTAACGAATACGGACGGTGCTAGTAAGGAGTCGCCAATGAGTTTTAGGAATGAAAATCATAAACCGTGTATTTAGAATGATTACGAATGGACACGAATACGAGACGATAATCTAAATTGCGCGAATAACCCTTTCGATCCCATGAGGATGACTCCAAGTTATGATCTTACGAACCAAAAGTTGAATTCGGGGGTGAAGGTACTAATATAGCGGAGTGCGACATATTAGCCCGTAGGTGGCCATTACTAGTTTTCTCTCAATCATACACAAGTTATACAAAGAACCAAGTAATTTATTTACAACCTAATACAAAATTACTATTATTAAGGTGAAACCAAATGAAACTAATTAATTTAGTCAAACCGTCGTTAAAATTAATTCAAGGTTCCTAGCATGATACAATTTGTCCAAAACAATTATCTTGATTTAATGTGATACATTAATTCAAATTAAGTCGTTTAACAAAAATAAAATGATCAAAGCGGTAAAGGATTTGGAAAACCAACAACAACAAATCCACAAGTTTGATTTTTAAGGCTCTCAAGAAACGTACCACTTCTCGTATGAAGATTGGAGTCGATGAGTGTTAATTTGGGCAGAGTCGAATTATTGTTTCAATGTTATCAAAGTCTGTAGCCACTTTTTAAATAAAATAAATAGTAAAATAATAATAAGTAACTATTTATAAAAATGAAGATGATAGGAAAGCAATATTTCGGATTATTTTAGTGTGAGGGAGAAAGTGATTAAAAAAAGTTCTTAGAAATGAAGATATTTAAAATAGCGTGGAAAGCTTAATTGTGCTGGCCTGCTAGGTGGTACGCTGAATCACGTTGGCCCGTTAGCACGGGAAACCCTACAATGCTGCTAGGGTAGCGCTTTTAACTTAGTCACGCTAAGCTGTCAGCGTGACTAAATTAACCGCGCTGCGTTTTTCAATGATTTTTTATTTTTTTTATTATTATATATATATATATTTATTATATTTATTTATTTATTTATTCATTTATTATTATTATTATTATTATTATTATTTATTTATTTATTTATTTTTAAATAATAAAAAGCGTTGGGATAATTGAAAAAAGTCCGTTAAATAAGAATGGGCCTTTTAAAATATCCGAAACTTATTTTTTATGCCCAAATATACTCGATTATCCAATCTTCTAAAGAAATGAGTTTTTTAATCATCACAGAGTCCTACCGCGGGACATGGGACTAAATTAGGTGTCTACACACTGACACTGGCTCCTAAATCACATAAAGCCTTACGAATAAATAAAGGACCAATATTGCATGGAATTGAAAAACTGCCTGGATCCTTTAACTTAGGTGGAGATTTGTTTTGAAGGATGGCATGACACTCCTCAGTGAGTGCAACCATCTCTGTTACATTCAACACACGTTTCCTGCTCAAAATATATGTCTAAAATTTAGTGTAAGTAGGAACTTGAGTAATCAAATCAGTGAAAGGTATAGTAACTTGCAAATTCTTAACTATTTCAAGGAATTTTCGAAAGTGATTATTGTTCTTACCCGTAGTTACTCTGCTTGGAAAGGGTAACGACACCTTGGAGGGAGGAATTGTATCAGTGACTGAGTCAGCTGCAGGATCTTGCTTCTTAGTTGTTTCCTTTACCTTTGAGGCTTCATTCTCCTTTTCTACATCTGCTTCTTCGAGATCTTCAATTACAACCGAACTAGTCCTCTTCGTTACATCTGCAACATTACTAGTATCATCAGCAGGCATTCTAGGATTTTCATAAAAAGTACCACTTCTTGTGGAAATAGAATGCAATGATCACGAGGTGGATTTGATGAAGCATTTGAGGGAGCAGGTTGAGGAGGAAGTTGCCCTAATTGCTTTTCAGCTGATGATTGGGCCATTTGTGTAATTTGAGTTTCCAATTGCCGATTGTGGGCTTGCATAGCTTCCAGGGCTTTTTGCGTCTGCATCATCATATTCTTCAATTCTAAAAACTCATTGCTGGTTGGCTGTGGAGGTGGTGGGAGTGGTGCTGGAGGTGGGGGTCTACTGAAACCCGGTGGTTGAGGAAGTGCAAATCGTTTAACCTGATGTTGTTGTGGCACAAAATGCTGCTGCTATGGATTTTGAACGTTACTAGTGTTCTTGTAGGAAAAGTATGGGTGATCTTTCCAACCCGTATTGTATGTGTTGGAAAATGGATTATTCTTGTAAGCGTGAAATGCACATAATTGCTCAAAAGAACTATGACATGTTTGAGTACTATGGCCAAACCATCCGCATGAATCATAGAAGACATCATTACATCCTGAAAGTGCAGCCATTGCAGCTAAGGTCATTGGATTAGAAGGTGTTGTGTTGATCTTATCTAGGTTCTCATGAATTGCATTGATTTGTGAAGCCAAACTCTCATATTTATCATGTATCACATGTTTCCCTCCTCTTTTTGCATGTCCTCTGGGATTTCCAAATTGAGAATTATCGATTGCAATCTCCTCAATCAAATTATATGTAGCATTGACCTCCTGGTTCATGAATTGACCACTAGCAGCAAAATCGAGCAATGTCCTACTCTCATTACCCAAACCGTTGTAAAAAGATTGAACCGAAAATCACTTCTCAAGACCGTGATGAGGGAACATTCTCAATAACTCCTTAAATCTCTCCCATGCATCATAAAGTGTTTCATAGGTTTCTTGGTTGAAATTAGTTATTTGACTCCTAAGGGTTGCAGTTCTCTCTGGAGGATAGTACTTCCATTGAAAATCAAGCCCCAATTCATCCCAACTATTGATGTTATCCATATTAAGACCATTTAACCAAGAATGGGCCTTGTCCTTCAATGAGAATGGGAACATCATACGTCTAATGTAATTGTGAGTCACACCAGTTTACTTAATTGTATTGCAGTAGTGGATAAAATAATTTAAGTGTAGATTCGGATCCTCTTTCAAAGTTCCTGCTAATTGGTTCCTTTCTACCATATTCACTAAAGCAGGCTTCAATTCGAAATTTAGAGCCTTTGTATCAGGAGCTCTATAACCACCTCCCCTGTTACAGAACTCGGCTGAGAATAGTGTTTTAGGGACCTTACTAGTGGTGGCGGCGGCGGCGGTGGCACATCATTTCGTGGTATGTTGTTCTCGTTGAATTGCGACTCTGCCATCTCTTCCTTATCAGAATTATCAAAAATATTCATATCAGCAAAAAGTTGTGACAGATTAGATAGTATCCGTTCGGAAAGAATGACTCTCCGCAATCTCCACTTCCTTCTACGACTCTGCTTATGCAATGATCTTTCTGGTTCAGGATCAATCCAAACCGGCATACAAACCTAGTGCCTGCACGACAATAAAAACTCCAAGCAGAAATGGGAACTACCTCAGAAAACGTGAAAGTCCCTTGAGGCTAAGAAATAAAACAAAAATAAAGACAAAAAGATAAATTAAAACCCGACTAATAGAATTCCAAATTGCCTCCCCAACACCGGCGCTAAAATTTGAAACAGGTTGTCGTACACCTCTCAAAAATAACCTAACAACTCCAACTAATATAGCTAGGGAAGTAGGGATCGAATCCCTAGGGAAGCGATTAAACTCTATTGGTTCTAAAAAGTCTAATCTGTATATTGGACCTTTGTGAAAATTTTTAATAAAACTACTAAAAACTAAAGATAAAACTAAAACTAAGGAAAATAACGGAAATTTACGGATTTAAACTCTAATAATAGAAACCAAGGGCGGTCGGTTCACTATGAACAATCAACAAAGTCATAAAACGTTCATTAATCAACTCATTAACGTTCATTGAACTAGGGCTCACTAATTCTCTCGAACTTAGACTCCCTCAAAACTCCTTTACCAGCTCTCACTCGCATAAATTCGTTTTGCCTATTATCCAGTAGTCTTATTGTGGTAATCTTACCTCTCCGTCTTGACTTCAACAATTAGCTAACTCACAACTAAATTTGGCCAATAGAAATCGACAATAGGAATTCAATTAACAATTAAGAATCAATTAATGAACATAAAACTAATTCATAACATGTTCATAGATCCCCTAGCCCTACAAACTAAGTTGAGCGGAAATTTCGGCATGACCCGTTTGTAAATGCAACTAAACCAATGAGAACTACAAATTCTCTCAACAAATAAGGCCATGAGTGTAACTAACAACATCCATTCCATAAGCATCAATTATATTCTACGCCTCCAAAATCCAACATTCTCAAGCTCATATACAATGAAAACACCAAAGTGAACACCAAAAATCAATTTCCAACAAACCATTAAGCAACTATGATAATCCAAACAACTCCAATAATACTTTGAGAGCAACTAGAAAATAACTAGCTAAGGCTAGTAGCAACTTTTAACAAAATTTATATGCATTAAAGTTCAATAATAAAGTTGCTAAAGAAAATTAATGAATAAAGCTAGAGCAAAATTAAGCATAAAAACTGATTCAAAGCATGATTTGCATTATTCTAAAGACTTTAAGCATGAATTTAACTAGTTAACACTTCTAATTCTCAATAAATTCATGAGTAATCATCAAAAGTTCCATGAAAATTCTCACTTAACAATTGGCACAAAACTTACAATTACTCATAATTAACAACTTTAAATATGACATTGAAGCATAAAAATAATCATTAAGCACTTATAAGCAACAATAATCAAGTTTAAAATTAAAAATTAAATTCGTAATAAAAATACCCAAAAATTAGAAATTCATCAAAACTTCATAAAACTTCACAAAACAAGGATGAAAACGAAGCTATACCTCAATAGATGATAAGAGAGCAAGAATTTGCAAGAAAATTGAAGAATTAAGCCAAAATTAGTTTGAAAATTTCGAACTCTAGGTGATGTGATTCGTTCATTTTCTTCGAATTTGAACTCCAAGAGATTGTTTAGAGTAGTGAGAGGGGTGTTATGTCAAAATTTGGAGTGATTTGGAGTATTATGGAGTGATTTATGGGGGTTTGAAGTTGGAGGTTTTAGGGTTTTAATGGTGTGAAGGAGGAATTATAACATAGATTAGGAGAAGAGGGATTAGGTGAGATTTAAAAATACAAGAGATTCAAAGATATAATAATAATGATAATAATAATAATAATAATAATAATAATAATAATAATAATAATAATAATAATAATAATAATAATAATAATAATAATAATAATAATAATAATAATAATAAGGGGGGCGAGTAAAAATAAGGGCCATACAAGAATAAGGCCACCACGCGAAAAAAAAAACGAAAAAAGAAAGACGGGTTACCGTAGGGGGTACCTGCACCCGCAGCGAAGGAAGGCAGTTTGAACACTGCGCCCGCAGATTCATTCTGCAGGAAAGCGCAAAGCTTCTGTTTGAAAATACAGGTGCATAGAAGAGAGGGGTGTTTGAACGTTGCGCCGCAGGGAACCTCTGAGGCTCTTTTTCGCTGATTTTTTTTCTTTTCTCCCTAATTAACGAATTATGTTATAAATTATTATTAATAATTAAGCTTAAGTACGTTTTTAACTCTTAATCTTTGCTTAATTACCTCAATTAAACATGACAACACTTAGAGCCTTAGCTAGGCTTCAAAATTCAAAATAAAGACTAAACTAAGTTAAACTAAAGTACGAAAACAACTGAAAACACACAAAAACAAACAAAAACACGCAAAATGGGAAAGGAAGGGATAGAAAGCTCGGGTTGCCTCCCGAGAAGCACTTCTTTTAGGTCACTAGCTTAACCATGGCTGCAATAGTGATCAAGGTGCTTTAGGATCATCGAGTTGGATGATTTCAACCAAACCGATGACATCTCCTTAATAGTATGGCTTCAACCTTTGCCCGTTAACCTTGAATATTTCACCTTTTCCACTTTAAACTTCAAAATAGCCAAATTCGCTCACATTTGTTACTGTGAAGGGACTACTCCATCTAGATTTCAGCTTTCCAGGGAATAATCAAAGTCTTGAGTTAAACAATAAAACCTTATCGCCAACTTGAAACTCCCTTTTCATGATTCGTTAATCGTGCCATCTTTTCGTCTTTTCCCTGTAGATTTTGGCACTATCATATGCTCCTAGCTAAAATTCATCTAATTCGTTCAACTATAGTAATCATTTTCTCCTACAAGCTTTGTATCCATGTTTAATTCTTTGATTGCCCAATAAGCTTTGTATTCGATTTCCACTGGGAGATGGCACACTTTTCCATAAACCAATCTATACGGGGAAGTACCAATTGGAGTCTTGAAAGCTGTTCTATACGCCCATAAAGCATCATGAAGCTTGCTACTCCAATCTTTTCTCGATTTCACAACCGTCTTCTCTAGAATGGACTGGATTTCTCAGTTCAAAACCTCGACTTGACCACTGCTTTGTGGATGGTATGCCAATCCTGTTATGTGATAAACACCATACTTCTCTAGTAGCTTATCCAACCTCTTCTCATGAAAGTGCGTTCCCCCATCAATGATGATTACTCTAGGGACTCCAAACATAGGAAAATAAATGTACTTAAACAGCCTCAAAACAGTGTTAGCATCACAATGGGGAGAAGCAATTGCTTCCACCCACTTAGAAACATAATCTACAGCGACTAATATACAACGATTACCATTAGAAGAAGGAAAGAGCCCTATATAACCAATTCCCCAAACATCGAAAATTTCAACTTCTAAGATACCTGTTTGAGGCATTTCATGCCTTTTTGAGAAATTACCTGTTCGTTGGCACGAATCACAAGACATGACAAAATCTCTAGCATCCTTGAGTATTGTAGGCCAATAAAAACCTGATTGTAATACTTTAAACATCGTTTTAGCAGGCCCAGCATGTCCTCCATAAGGTGGTGAGTGGAAATGATGAAAAATTCTGTAGATTTCCCAATCTTGTACACACCTGCGATATAAGCCATCTGCACACTCACAAAATAAGTTATGTTCATCCCAAAAATAGCGCTTAACATCATGTAAAAACTTTTTTCATTGCCGATAAGTTAAATCGGGAGGTAAAACTCTTCCAACTATATAATTAGCATAATCAGAAAACCATGGAGTATTAGAAATCACAGCTAAGAGATGATCATCAGGAAAAGAGTCATCAATGGGGGTTTAAATCTCCCCATTGTCATACCGAATCCTAGATAGATGATCTGCAACCATATTTTTAGCACCTTTCTTATCACGTATTTCTAGATCAAACTCTAAAAGGAGCAAAATCCACCTAATAAGCCTCGGTTTTGCTTCTTTCTTCCCAAGTAAATACTTTAAAGTTGCACGGTCAGTATAAATGATAACTTTCGAACCTATAAGATAAGAACGAAATTTATCCAAAGCATATACTATAGCAAGCAATTCTTTTTCAGTTATGGCATAGTTAATCTGAGCTGGATCTAAAGTCTTGCTAGCATAGTAAATAGCATGCAAAATCTTATCTTTTCTTTGACTCAACACGGCACCTAGAGTATAGTCACTAGCATCAAACATAATTTCAAATGGTAATTTCCAATCAGGTGATTTAATAATGGGTGCTGAGATTAGTGCATGTTTGATCAAATTAAAGGATTCAAGGTATTCATCGGTGAATTTAAACTCAGCATCTTTTAATAGCATTGAGTTAAGGGTTCAACAATTTTAGAAAAATATTAAATAAATCGGCGGTAAAACCCTGCATGACCTAGAAAACTTCTAACACCTTTTACACTTACTGGTGGAGGTAATTGTTCAATAACTTGAATTTTAGCCTTATCAATGCACATTCGCCAACCTGTAACAACTCTAATAGGAATAAGTTCATTTTAATCATTACGCACAAAAATTTATTCCACCCTTCTTATGGACTACCTGCACTGGACTTACCCATTGAGAATTTGGTACAGCAAAGATGATACTTGCATCAAGAAGTTTAAGAACCTCTTTCTTCACCACTTTCAGCATGATAGGGTTAAGTCTCCTATGTCTCTGTATACAAGGCTTATGGCCTTCCTCTAGATGAATTCTATGCATGCAAAAGTCAGGACTTATTCCAGTTAAATCATCAAGTGTATAACCAATAGCCGTTTTATGAGCTTTGAGAGAAGTTAATATCTTTTTTAGTTGACTCTCAATAAGCTTAAAGCTAACTATGACTGGATACATCTCATCGTCATCTAGAAAAGAATATTTCAAATTAGGGGGAAGGGGTTTCATTTTAGGTTGTGTTACCTCCTTGATAGGGTATGATTGTTGAGGCAACGAATGGTACCTTTGGCTTTCTTCTAGAGTCATCTTCTCACTGTTCAAATCATGGCCTATAGCATCAATTTCCGATTCTCCTTCAATTGCATCAGCATCCAAACATAAAAACGGCCTCTAGAGAATCCTTTTTAAGCGATCGAGGCATGCCATCCAAAACAATGTTATTAATAATATCGATCCTATAGCATGATTGCTCTATCATGTGGTTTATCATTGCATTATTGAGATTAAATGTTACTTTATCATCTCCTACAGAAAGGTTTAAACTTCCATTTTTAACATCATTGACGGCACTTGCAGTATGTAAGAAGGGTCTACCAGGTATGATAGGGATGTGAGCATCCTCATCAATATCTAAAACAACAAAATCAACAAGAATAAATAATTTTCCTACTCTAACAGGCACATCTTCTAAAACACCCTTAGGGTATTTTATAGTTCTATCTGCCATCTGCAAAGTAACATTAGTAACTTTTAACTCTCCCATGTCAAGCTTCCTGTAAATTGATAAGGGCATAACACTGACACTAGCTCCTAAATCACATAGAGCCTTATTAATAAACAAAGGACCTATGTTACATGGAATTGAAAAACTGCCCGGATCCTTCAACTTAGGAGGAGATTTATTTTGAAGGATCGCACTACACTCCTTGGTGAGTGCAATTGTCTCTATTACATTCAACTCACGTTTCCTGCTCAAAATATCTTTCAAAAATTTAGTGTAAGTAGGAACTTGAGTAATCAAATCAGTATAAGGTACAGTAACATATAAATTCTTAACTATTTCAAGAAATTTTCAAAAGTGATTATTGTTCTTACTCCTAGTTACCCTGTTCAGAAAGGGAAACTACACCTTTGAGGGAGGGATCGTATCGGTAGCTGAATCACCTGCTGGAGCTTGCTTCGTTGGTGCTTCTTTCTCCTTTGAGGCTTCGTTCTCCTTTTCTACAACTGTTTCCTTAAGGTCTTCAATGACATTCGAACTAGTCTTCTTCATTCTATCTGCAGCATTGGTAGTATCATCATTAGGCATTCTAGCACCTTCTAGTAAGTACCGCTCCTTATTGCAATGGAGTTGCAATGATCACGAGGTGGATTGCTTGATGGGGCATTTGATGGAGCAGCTTAAGGAGGAAGTTGGCCTTGTTGCTTTTGAGCTGATGATTGAGTAATTTGTGCTACTTGAGTTTCTAATTGTTGATCGTGGGCCTACATAACTTCCATGGCTTTCTGCATCTGCATCATCATATTCTTCAATTCCGGAAACTCATTGCTAGTTGGCTATGGAGGTGTTGGGAATGGTGTTGGAGGTGGTGGCCTACTGAAGCTCGGTGGTTGAGGTGGAGCAAATCGTTGAACCTACTGTTGCTGTGGTGTAAAATGTCGATGCTGCGGATTCTGAACATTGTTAGTATTCTTGTAGGAGAAGTATGGATGATCCTTCCAACACGGATTGTATGTGTTGGAGAATGGATAAGCTTGAAATGCACATACTTGCTCCATTATGGAATGTTTGAGTACTATGCCCAAAAGACCTGCATAAATCACAGAAGACATCGATAGCTTCCGAAAGTGCAGCCATTGCGGCTACCGTCATTGGATTAGAGGATGATCTGTTGATCTTGTCTAGTTTCTCATGGATTGCATTGATATGTGAAGTCAAACTCTCATATTTTTCATCTACCACATGTTTTCCTCCTCTCTTAGGATGTCCTTTAGGATTACCCAATTGAGAATTATGAATGGCGATCTCGTCAATCATTTCATATGCAATATTAACTTCTTGGTTCATAAATCGACCACTAGCAGCAGCATCAAACAGTGTTCTACTCTCATTACCCAAACCATTGTAAAAAGATTGTACTAAAAACCACTTCTCAAGACCATGATGAGGGCACATTCTCAACAACTCTTTCAATCTATCCCATGCATCATAAAGCGTTTCATTGGTTTCTTGGTTGAAATTCGTAATTTGACTCCTAAGTTGTGCAATTCTCTCCGGAGGATAGTACATCCTTTGAAAAGCAAGAGCCAATTCATCCCAAATATTGATAGTATCCATGTTTAGGCCATCTAACCAAGAACGAGACTTATCCTTCAATGACATAGGGAACATCATGCATCGTATATAATCGCGAGTCACACCATCTTGCTTAATTGTATTGCAGTACTGAATGAAGTTATTCAAACGCAAATTTGGGTCTTCTTTCAATGTTCCTGCAAATTGATAACCACCTCCCACTATTGCAGAACTCGACTGAGAATAGTCTTTTAAAGACCATGCTGGTGGTGCCGACGACGGCATTGGTGGTGGTGCATCATTTTGTGGTATGTTGTTCTCGTTGAATTGTGAATCTTCCATCTCTTCCTTACTGGAATTATCGGAAATATTCAACTCAGCAAAAAGTTGTGTTAAATTAGTTAGTGTCCATTCGGAAAGAACGACTCTCCGCAATCTCCACTTCATTCTACGACTCCGCTTATGCAATGATCTTTCCGGTTCAGGATCAATCCAAACCGGCATACAACCTAATACCTGCACACAAGCAAAACTTGAAGCAGCAATGAGAACAACCTCAAAGAACGTGAAGGTTCCTTGAGATGAGGAAATATAACAAAAATTAAAAGCAAAAAGAACAATTTAAACCAGACTAATAAAATTAAAAATTGCCTCCCCGGCAAAGGCGCAAAAATTTGAACAAGGCTATCGCACACCTCTCAAAAATACCAAACACCTCTAACTAATATAGCAAGGGAAGTAGGGATCGAATCCTCAGAGAAGCGATTAAACTCTATTAGTTCTACAAAGTCTAAATTGTGTAAGGGGCCTTTGTGGAAGGTTCTGAAAAGACTACTAAACTAAGAAGACAATGACTAAAACTAATGAAATGATGGGAAATTTATGAATTAAACTCTTATAATAGAAACCTAGGGCAGTTGGTTCACTATGATCAATCAACAAACTCATAAAACGCTCATTAATCAATTCATTGACATTCATTGAACTAGGGCTCACTAATTCTCTCGAACTTAGACTCCCTCAAAACTCCTTTACCGGCTCTCGCTCGCATAAACTCGTTTTGCCTATTATTTAATGGTCTAATTGTGGTAATCTTACCTCTCGACCTCGATTTCGACAATTACCTAACTCACAAGTAATTAAATCTGGCCATAATTTAATTGCAATCGATAGAAATCAATAATAGAAATTCAAGTAAAAACCAAGAATTAATTAACGGACATAAAATAAATCCTCAACATGATTATAGATCCCCTAGCCCTAGAGAAAAACACTACTCACTCATGGCTAAAGAAACTAAAACAAGAACAAATTCAAATAACAAATCCATAAACATAAACTAATTAAAACTAGAATTAAAACGAAATTAATTACTAAGAAATTAAACTAAACAACTAAATCAACAAAATAAATAAACTAAACTAAAAACTAAAAAACTAAGAAGATTCATAAACTAAACAGAATTAAAAAGCAAAAGGAAAGAAATTATCAAAAGATTGATTGAATTGCATAAATTGAAACCGAATTGTCAAAAACAAAGTAATTGCTTCTAAAATTCGAGAGAGAGAAGTGTTTTTTAGGATTCCTAAGTCTAAAAATATGCTAAAAACTACTTAGGGTCGTGCCCCATATACATAGAGTAGTTATAGGATTTGGGTTTTCATTAAACAATACCCACGAGCAAAAACCACGAAGAAAAGTCGACGGGACGCCATACGCACTAGCTGCGCCTGCAGGGAACAAAAGGCATTCCTTCCCTGTGCCTGCTGGTCTTCCGGTTTGCAATTTGTGAAGCTCCTGTAACATATAAAACAAACTGAAAACCGCGTGTGTAATCCCCCGCATTTTTAAGACTTTATATTATATTTTTATACGATTATAATATATAGTTTTATGAATTTCGGAAAATAAAGTCTATTTATATTTTATGGCTTAAAATAATTTATTTTACAAAAGGTTTTATTAGAAATAGTAATTATTTTTAAAGGAGGTTTTGAGTATTTAAATTTAATTTTCAAAAATAGCAAAAATAATTATGGGTTTTATTTTAATTATTTTCGGACCATATTAGGCCCAAAATGGGGTATTTTCGGTTTTCCAAGGCCCATAAATATTTTTATGGCCAAAATTATTTTCTAAATTATTTATTTTAACTACCTAGATATTTTGTATCTTTTAGTTAGGATAAATTTCAGATTTTACAAAAGATAAACATATCCAAAATTATCCTACACAATTTAGATCTTATCACAAAAAAAAAAAAAAAAAAAAAAAAAAAAAAAATCAAAACTTTATCTTTTCACTTTGATTTGGCCGAAATTCCTTAAGGCCATATACCCTATATATAGCTCTCTGGTTCATCAAATTTTACTCTTTAAAACCCTTTCCAAAAATCAGAAAAAAAAAAAAAAAAGAAAGAAAAACCGCAGCCCAAAAACCGCAGCAAAGTACACAAACAGAAAAAAATAAAACTGCAGTTTTCCTCTTCGTGGAACCAACTTTGAGCCACCACCACAACCACCACACTTCACATCTGCCGCCACAACCACCACCACGTGACAGCCCTTGCTGCACTCTACCACCAGGTACCAAGATCCGCCACCCATGCAGCCACCAAGGTGGCCAAAAACCACCTCAAAGTAGCCCACTCACCATGGTTTTCGAAAATAAGAAAAAGAGAGAAAAAAATTATTTTTCCTTCCAAATTTTTTTTAAAAATCGAAAAAGTATTTCCCTAATGGTTTTCAGTAAATAAAAAGTGTTTTGATGTTTTCAAATTATTTTTAAAAATTAGTTTGGTAATTTTTATTTAATAGATTAGTTTATGTCAAAAATTGGATTTTTAATAAAACAAATCATAGAAATTATAAATAATCGAAATTTATGCACGAAAAATTATTTTAGAGGCTGTATATTAGTTATATAATGTTCATATGAGGTTAGTCGAATTTCTAATGGTATTTTTGTATTTTAATGCAAGGAGGAGAATTTTCCGAAGAGCAGTTTTAATTAAGAAGGAAATTTAGTGAGCAAGGTATGTGCGACATATCAAAGACCTAATAGTATGAAAACTTAGGTTTAGTATTATAGTATGTCGTGTTAAATTATTGGAGCAAGAAAACGATCATGCAAGCCCCCATGAATTTTATAGTGTTGAACCGAAAATCTGCTGGTTTATGTGTAAAATTTGTTATATGAGGTTAAAGTGTTGAAGTATGCTCGTAAAAATTATTTTAGACTTATTGTGATGTATGTGAAGTTGTGTTAAATTCTCGTACTTTAACATGAAGTATAGCATGGTCAAATAATTTTATTAGTCAGTTTTCAGTTTTGCGGTTTTTACCGAAAAATATTGTTTCAGAAGGTCTAAAGGTCGAATCTGACTATGAGATTATTTGTAATGTATTCCAGAAGCATAATATGAGTTATAGAGTTGGTTTCGTCATTAAAAGGTTTTCCAATATTTTTAAATAATTTTTAGATTGGTTTTAGACAGATTGGACTGTTTTCAAAAATAAATCTTTTAAAAATATTTAAAACGTGAACTAAGGTTTCTAAAGGTTGTTACTGGTTAATAGGAGAATAAAAGGAATTATAAAATGGGTTTCAGGACCTAGAGAATTTATTAGGTAATTAGCTTGGATTTTTAATTGTTTTATCGCTAGTTTTAGGGTTTCTAGTTTAAAATCTACTAAAATTCACATAGACCTTATCTAGCCACGAGATTTGGTTTGAGACTGTATTTTAGGTAGTAAAAGGTTTTGGAAAAGTGTTTTCAAAACCTATTTAATTTTTAATAATTATTTTCAGATTTATTTCTATTTCTATTGCCTAGTTTTAAGACAAATGTTTTTCAAAAAAATAAATTTCTAAGAATAGAAGTTTCTAAAAACGTTTTCGAAGGTAAATTACTATTAATGGAAGGTTACTAAAAGAGGAAAGAGTCATTAACAAGTGTTGGTTAAGTGTTTGAGGGTTTCTGTGTTGTTTATGTATGTTTCGAAGTCTGACGGTGAATGTTTGACTTTTCGGTTGTGTTTTAAGTTATGTTTGAATTCTGGACAGTAGCTATATGAAGCTTTAATATGAGGGTTAAGAGTCTAAAATGACATGTTTAAGTGTTTTGAAGTTTGTTCATGAGTTATAATGCTGCTATGCATGTTTTGAGCTAGTTTTGGCCATAAGAGTCATGTTTACAAGACAAATCAAAGTTAAATGCTTATTAAGTCAAAGTTAAATAAAGTCGAGTAAAGCAAAGTTAAGTAAACAATTATGAGCAAGTTATTTTTAAAGGAACGTGAGTACTCATTCAGGCCAAATGAGGTTACCATACGGGGGAGGTATGTATTGCCTTAACGCTGTACTTCCATAGTGGAGTGTGACGATGCTTCACTGTTTTAGTTCTGGAATTCCAAAAGAGTTAAAGAGTTAAGTTTGGACATGGGGTGGATGGAGACCATGTACCACTGTTTTTGAAAGACTAGCTATCTTTCTATTAGAGTTCGGATTGTACGGGGAGCGCTACCTACTTGGTTGACGACCGTCTTTCCAAAGAGCCCGTTCACGTTTCCTATATCCTTTTCGAAGCAAGAAGTTATAATCAAGATGAAGAATTTTGAACTTATGGGTCATGAGTCTTAATTTGGAGTGAGAGTCTTGTTATGTGTATTTTGTATGCTATGTGTGTGTCTTCGTGTTGTTATGTTTTTGCTATGTTGTGCATACTCATCAGTGGTTGCTGACTCATATATATTTCTATGTTTTTCTTGTTATGTTTGCTTGTTAAGCAGAATAAGTGCAGGTTGTTGAGCATATGCATGGTGAAGGGATTTTTCGAGAGGAGTGGATAATATTTGGTAGTTGTTTTGACTTTAGATTTTTCTAGTGGTTTGGAATAAGGGCCGTGATGGTTCCAAGTTGTTAATTTAATGTTTGACTTAGTTGTAAAGACTTCCGCTGTGAGTTGTTTGACTTTTATAAAATGGTTTTAGTAAGGTGTGTTGTTTTACCTTAGCCTTAGCGTTGCAATTAGTTTTCATAATTAGTTGTGACGTGGCGGTAACATGCTCAAGTTCCTCTTGTGTTTATAGGTTTGAGGTAAGTAGAAAGTGAGGAATTTGGGGGTGTTACAGCGTGTAATAACCGAGGAAGCATAGAATAACCGTAAAAAGCTCTAAAAGACTACTAAAGATGCTAAAATCGTTCCAAACATAACTTAACATCGAAAGACGATATTTAATCAAAACAAAGCCACTAAGTTAACTATTTAGCATAAGAATCAACAGAAAATGAGGGAAAAACACAACATAAAACACGTATATCATTTTGGATCTTGACAAATCTTGTTATTATCACTATCTCTGTCACCTGCAAAAGAATCCAAACACAGAGGAACCTCCAGAAGATCCTTATTAGGCGATCGAGGCAAGTCATAAAGAACAATCTCATTAAGAGTATAAATTACATGATATGATTGTTCTATCATGAGACGTTTCAAAGCATCATTAAGGTTAAAAATAACCTTATCATCCCCTACAGAAAGAGTTAGACTACCATTTTTCACATCAATAACAGCACCTGCTGTATTAAAAAATGGTCTACCTAATATAATGGGGATGCGAGCATCCTCATCCATGTCTAACACAACAAAGTGCACGGGGATAAAGAACTTCCCCACTCTTACCGGAACATCCTCTAAAATACCTTTTGGGTATTTTATAGTTCTGTCGGCCATCCACAAGGCAATGTTAGTAAATTTCAAAGAACCCATACTCAACTTCCTACAAATAGACAATGGCATTACACTAACACTACCCCCTAAATCACACAAAGCTTTATCAATAAACAATGGACCAATTTACAAGGAATGGAAAAACTCCCTGGATCCTTGAGTTTTGGTGGACACTTATTTTGTAAAATTGCACTACATTCTTCAGTTAAAGCTACAGTCTCTACCGAACTCAACACACGTTTCCTGCTCAATATGTCCTTCAAAACATAGTATATGTGAGTACCTGCGTGATTAGATCACTAAAAGGCACAGTAACCTGCAAATTATGACAATATCAAGAAATTTACGAAATTGGTTGCCATTCTTACTCCTATCTACCCTACGAGGAAAGGGTAGTGGCACTTTGGGAGGTTTCAATTTATCATAAGGCTTGTCAAAAACAATGGTCTTCTGTGTAGTATCTTCATTCTCCTTTTCGAAGTTCGGCTCTGCATCGATCTCTTTACTGGACTTTCCTGTTCGGACTGTAGGATCAGAATCAACATCATTAGCTGGCATCTAAGGACCTTCGTAGTGGGTCCCACTCCTAGTATATATGGAATTGACATGTTCTCTTGGAGGAGCCAGTGGTGCAGGTTGTGGTGAAAGATGACCCTGTTGCCTTTGAGTTGTAGACTGAGCAATCTGAGTCTCAAGTAGCTTGTTAAAAGCTGCTTTGTTGACTAAATTGAGCGTGCATTGCTTCCATGTTCTTATGCATCTGAAACATCATATTCTTCAATTATGAAATCTCGTTGCTTGGTTAGGGTGGTGGTGCTGGTAATGGTGTTCTATTGAAGCCTAGTGGTTGTGGTGGCGCAAACCATTGCATCTGCTAATGTGGCTGCTGTGGCATAAATTGCTATGGATTTCGCACATTGTTGCTCTTGTAGGAGAAGTATGGATGATCCTTCCAATCTGGATTATATGTGTTAGAGAACGGGTTGTTGTTGTAGGCTTGGAAAGCATACACTTGCCCCATGGAACTATGACACGACTGAGCATTGTGACTAAATGAACCACAAGAATCGCAGAAAGGCTTAGTACATCTCGAAAGTGTAGTCGTCGCAGCGATAGATGATGGTGGAGGAGATGCAGTACTAATCTTGTCGAGCTTTTAAGTAATGGCATGGATTTGTGAAGCTAGACTCTCATACTTATCATCAACTACATGCTTCCCAACTCTCTTCGAATGCCCTCTAGGATTGCCAAACTATGAGTTGTGAATGGCAATTTCTTCAACTAACACATAAGCAGCATTAACTTCCTAGTTCTTGAATCGACCACTAGCAACAAAATCAAGCAATGTACGACTCTCATTCCCTCAACCATTATAGAATGACTAGACCAGGAACCACTTCTCATGACCGTGATGTAGGCACAATCTCAATAGATACTTAAACCTTTCCCATGCTTCATACAATGTCTCATCTATCTCATGGTTGAAATTTGTGATCTTGCTTCGAAGGGTTGTAGTTCGCTTTGGAGGGTAATACTTCCTTTGAAATGCAAGAGCCAATTCATCCCAATTGTTAATGTTGTCCATATTGAGAATATTCAACCAAACACGGGCTTTGTCCTTCAATGAAAACGAGAACATCATTCGTCTAATGTAGTCTTGAGAAAACCCGTGTTGCTTGATCGTACAGCAATATTGGAGGAACTTATTCAAGTGCAAATTCGAATCCTCTATAAATGTTCCTGCAATCTGGTTCCTTTCCACCATATTTACCAAAGCTAGCTTCAACCCAGAATTAAGAACCTCCGTATCAGGAAACCGATAACCACCTCCTACTGTTGCAGAACTGGTTGGGAATAATCCCTTATTAATCGTGTCACTGGTGGTGGCGGCGGCACAGCGGTGATGGTGGCACATTATTCTCATCATACTTAGAACCTGACATCTCTTTTTTATTAGAAATGTCCAAATCAGCCGAAAATTGTGACAAATCGGATAGTGTCCGTTCATAAAGGTAAGGCCTCCACAATCTCCACTTCCTTCTACGAGTTCACTTATGGAATGAACTCTCTTGTTCAGGATCAATCCCAACCGGCATACAAACTTAGTAATTGTGCAATACCGAAACTACTGAATACCGTAAGAACTATCTCAAAGAACAGTTAGTTCCTTGAGACGAAAAAAAATTAATAAAAAGAAACAAAATAACAAGATTAGCAGAAATAAAATCATTGCCTCCCCGGAAACGGCGCCAAAATTTGAAAGGGACAATCGTATACCTATCAAAAATAACCTACAACTCTAACTAATGCAAATAGAGAAGTACGGATCAAATCCACAGGTAAGCAACAAATTTCTGTTAACTCTGAAAAGCTATTCTGTTATAAAAGGCCTATGAATTGATCGTAACTAATAAACTAATTACTACTAAAACGGAGATTAAACACTAGAATAAATCAATAAACTAAGCCTAGGATATCGATTCACCATAAGTTAATCAATGAACTGAATAACAATTAATTAACAGATTACTGACTTCCTGAATTAAGGCACACTAATTCTCCTGAATCTAGACTCCTTCAAAACTCCTCTAATGGCTGTTGCTCACATAGACTCGTTTTGCCTATTATCCCTGTGATCTAATTGTGGTAACCTTACCTCTCAACATCAATTTGGACAACATCAGACTAACAATCTAACCTGGCCAGAATTTAATTGAAAGCAATTACTCCACTCTTATAGAGGATTAATTAAAATTACTACTTAGTAATTGAATAGATTAATTAAATTTAATTGTACACTCTTATAGAGGATCAATCCCAACCGGCATACAAACTTAGTAATAATAGGAATTCAGAAATACCAAAAATCATATTAATTAATCATCAACCAAAACATTAAAACTAATTCATGGATCCCCTAGCCTTAGTAAAGAAACTACTCACACATTAAAAATTATGAAAAATAAATCAATAGTAAAAACTAAGACTAAAAACATAATTAAAAAAATTAACAAACTAATTAATATAAACTAAACAAATTAAAAACATAAATTGTAGAACATAAAAACTAAATCTTGAACAACTAATTAAAATTAAAACTAGAACTAATACTAAAAATATACACTAAAACGCAAACATAAATTAATAACATAAATTAAATAAAAATAAAAGAAGAATTGAATTAAAACGTGAAATTATATTAAATGAATGATAAAAGGTTTCTACAACTTAGAGAAAGAGAACTAGAGTTTAGGATTTAGAAAATAATGCTAAAAAGGACGTACATTAGCCTAGGAACAAAATTTATTTATAATAAAGCCCAAAACAAGTCGGAAAAAGGCCAAAAAGAATTTCGGAGTGGCCCGCCTGGATGACCTGGGCGAAACGCCATCCACCCGGGCATAAGACCTTTCGACCCGGGCACACTGCTCTTTCACTTCATCTTTCTTCGTTCTTGCTCGTTTGCTTCTAGTTCTTTCTCTAATGCTTCCTAAACTCATCCAAGGCCTCTCAAATGATCTCCAACTCTTCACTAACTCTCCAAATGCTCCAAATAGCATGAAATATAACGATAAATCATCAAAACCTGCAATGTATCGAAAAGAACACAAAAAGCACTAGAAATGGCCAAAGTTAGTAGATCAGAAACGCCTCAAAAGAGCCACGTTGGAGCCAAAAATCACTTGGGATTGAGGGTAAAATATATATAAAATATTAACTCATCAAATAGCTGAAAAATAACAAGTTAACAACCATTACAAAGTACTTAAATGCTTCAAATAACTACAAAAAAAAAATCTAAGATAAGAGTTCCAAATGAATCAATACTAATTTGAAGTTCCAAATGCAGTAGCAGAAATTTCAAATACTCAAACATCATGAATTTCAGCTTGGTTGGTTGCATTATCCTTTCTTGTATCAATGCCATCTATCACCTTCTTCCTCACCTTCATCTTCAACATTCATACAGATTCCAACAATTTGCTCACATAAATCCTCCATATATGAGTGCATTTAACCTATAAGCATATAAAACATATTATATAAGGCTAATTATGTATGCAAGAATAGAAAATGAGACAGATTAGATGAACAAAAGTAGAAAACTGTTAAGCAAAAGTAGAAAACTAAACTGAACTATAATTAACCTTTTCAAATACCTAATCCCTTAGGCAAACCAATGCTTCAGTAGTGGTAGGCTTCAAAGAACTCTTGTATGCATCTAAGGCTCTTCCTCCGATAGATGAGAAGGCAGATTTTGAAGCAACCGTAGAAATCGGGATAAACAAAGTATCTCTTGCCATTTTACAGACAATGGGGTAGCTTCCGTGAATAGATTTCCAATACTCCAAAACATTAACATCACTTGTTCGAGGTAGTCTTGGCTCCTCTAAATACTGTTGAAGCTCAGATTTCCCAGAAACAGCAAATTCATTACTGTCGAATTATCAAATTCTTATGTACATTTATATATAAAAAAAGGAATTAAAAATGAATCTCAAGTTTAAACAAATAAGTGAATAACTCAAGTAAAGAAAAAAACAATATGTACAAAAAAACAGTACCAGTTTAAACAAACAAATTACCTGCATAAAAGTATCAGATGCTTGATCCACATTAATTATAGGAGCCTAGCTTCTATGATTCCTAGAAGTAGGATTAGTAGATGAAGCTAGAGTGGAAGAGTTATACTCATCAAATAAGGCAAATAAGTTGTCCTTAAATGATTCTAACTCAACTTCAGCAGAGGTGTTATAGATCTTTTTGAATGCCCAACCAACAACTTTAAATTTTTAACGAGGATAAAAAATAACAGTCATTGCCATTATAATGTTAAACACAGTCCAATAATTCTCAAACTTTTCAAACATTTTACCAGCCATGCCTATTAAGAACCTATCATTATTGTCCAAGTTTTCTTTCAATAGCAATCTGACCTTAAGGACATTAGGAAAATAAAGATTGGAGTTTGGATACTTTGAACCCAAAAAGGCCAATGTCACTTCATGAAAGACTTGTAAAAACTTACAAATCTATTCAATTTTACTCCACTCTTCAGAATTTGGGCAATGTACAAAATTAGCATCAGTTTTTTGCAAGTGAAGGAATGCCTTCTTAGAAAAGAGTGCACTGTCAAGCATAAGATAAGTAGAACTCAAACAAGATGGAACATCTTGATTGGCCGGAATCTAAGCTAACATGTTGCACACAATGAAGGAATTTTTGTGTTCTACCTTGAGAACCCTTACAATACTTCACACACTCCCTCACCTTAACTATTGCTCCAACAATTTCCTTTAAACCCTCTTGCACAATTAAGTTAAGAATATGAGCACAGCAACGAATATGAAAATAATCACCATTGGAGACCAAATCTAAATTTTATTTAAGCCCTTCGACCATTAAATCATTGGCTGAAGCATTGTCGAGAGTAATAGATGCCACCCTTTTTCAAATCCCCCAATGCTTTAATAAGGTAATAACCTTTTCAATTAATGCAAAACCAGTATGGGGAGGGGGAAGGAATGTAAAAGCAAGAATTCTTTTTTGTAACTTCAAATGTTTATCAACATACTAGGCAATCAATGACATATAACCATCAATAGTCATAGAAGTCCAACAATCGGATGATAAAGCTATTCTACCAAGAGCACGTTGCAGCAAATCACAAAGCTCTGATTTTTTGTTAGCATACATCTTAGCTATGTCATTTTTGATAGTATGCCAAGAAACAAACTTAACATTAGGATTCAAATAACAAAACAAGTCCTTATACCCTCATACTCAACAAGTTGAAGGGGGAGATTATGTCTAGCAATGGCACGACATAGTATTTCACGAAATTCATCAATTTTAAAGTTATAGGGTTTAGTTTCAATCGAAACAGAAAGATTAGATTTCAACAACAGTTAGCCAACATCCCTATAAACCCTTCCCTTACAACTCCTAAGATGCCTAATCATACTCCCAGTCCCATAACTACTTTTAGCTATATATTTCACACCACATTTTTTGCATTTACACTGCATTTTACCACTAGGATCTAACTCTGCTTATCAATCATTTCAAATTCATCCCACACAAAAATAGAAAAACATATTAACTGAAAAAAATAAATAAATAAATAAATACATAAATAAATAAAACAAAAATATCAAGATGAGAGATAAAAGAACACGAGTAAAATGATAGAACAAAGACAAATGGATAAAAAAACCCAGAAAAATTGAACAAATAAATCAAAACAAACATAAATATACAAAAATTAAACCAATTTGAAATTATAAAAAATGAAATAGAAAAAAAAAGCGAGAGTTAAAAATTAAAATTTCGAAGGGGCTAGGGTTAAAGAGTGAATGAGGCGGTTTAGATATAAAGTGAGAGGCGGATGAGAGAGAAATGAAGTGAAGACCAAATCCTAAACCCTTACTCATTAATACATGAGAGGTGGATGCAATACCCCACATTTTCACGTATTTTAAGAAAGTATTTTTGTATTTTTTTTGTATAATTTTAATATTTTTATTGAAAAAATAAATATGTCAATGTGCATATTAAATAAAAAGAAAATAATAATAATAAAATAAATAATAAGGCGAATGTCAAATTAGATTATCCTTTCAAATCTCCTCTAGCGGGAAGGAATTCACAACCATAAACGTCAGCTGGTTTATGGTGGAAAGTAATTATTTGTGTTCTTAAATAATATTTTTATGTTTAAAAATATTTTAAAAGGCTTCTAAAAATAAAATTTTCAAAGGTTTCCTAATTTATTTTGAGGCCAGGGCCTAAAAATAATTTCCACTTGTTAGGAATAGTATGGGTTTTTCCAAATCATACTTTGGGGCCTATAAATATCCCTTAAAAACCAAAATTCCAGATTTTCTTGCTCATACTAGTCATTAGGATTTCCAAAAATTAAGAGAGAAGAGAGAGAGAAAAAAAAGGTTGGCAATTTCCGAAAAAAAAAGAAAAACAAAATTTGCTGCAGTTCGAAAAATCGGAAAATATATATATATATATATATATATATATATATATATATATATAATTTTTTTTTGGGTTGCCTCAGGATCCGTGCCAGTCGGACCCCCATCGCCGGCCGCCACTGCCACCTCTTCCCCTATTTTGGTATTTCCGAAAATTTTTATAAAAATTCTACTTCTTTCTTTTTGATTCAATCTTGCAAATTCATGTTCATAATTATGTTTAATCATGTTTTTGTCAGTTTTGATTATGTTTTAATAAAGTATGATTTGTTTTGAGGCATGAATTAAAATTGTTGTTCATGAAATTTTAGATTAGGGATTATAAATTATGCAAGTAATGAATTTTCAAGAGTTTTATGATTAAACTTCAATTATATGATCATGAATTATTGTTATGTGAATTTATAATGATGTTATGAAGTTTAGATTGGTTTTTTAAAGGCTTTGAAAATAAAATAAATTGTTGTCCAAAACTTATAATCATGAAATTCAATTGAATAAATATTTTGATCATGTTTTGGGTTATGAAAAATTGTTCTAAATTGTAGAATGGTTTCATTATTATGTTGGTTGATTGAAAAAGAGTTTTATCATGAAATTTTGATGTTTTTATAATTTTTTCATGACTTTAAAGTTAGTAAATAAATCAGAAATTTTAATAAAAACAAGTTAAAGTAATTAAGTTTTAAGTGTGCATATTATGCTAGTATGATCATATATGAATTCTATGATGTTACATATAATTTTTAGTATGTTTTATGAAGTTTAAAAGTGATTTTAAGCACGTTTAACATGCTGTCCAGAATTTATAAATTGAATAATTAGGCGTTTAAAGTATGTAATTAGCATAAATTGATCATATAAATTAAGTAATACATTATATGATTGATTTATGTGTTTTTTTAAGCTTTTCAAGGAGTTTTAGTAATTTTATATTGCTGTTCGCTTTTCTAAAGTGGCATTAAAATTAAAATAAGGTTTTGTAAAGCATAAATAAGTCCCGAAAACTAAGTAGTCATGCAATAGAAAAGTTAAAGTGTAGTATGGAATTGAATAGAGGCCATATATGGAAGTTTGGACAAAGTTTCCAATATAGAACTTAGTTATAGTTGTTGTACAATTTAGTCTACAAGGTTTTAATTTAGTTTCGGTTCTTCCTATGTAGGAGACATTAAACTAGTCCACTTCTAGAAGTTGTGGCGAAGCACCATTATCTTACAAGGTACGTAAGTACTAAAGACAAACACAAGAGTTAGAATGCATGCTTGAACAATTCTTGATTACATGAAATCTTGTATGCTTGTTTTGAATCATGAATTTATGTGCATGGCCAGTTTATTGGAGACATGTTCTAAAAGTATGATGGCATTCCATGTTAACTAGAAAGTTAAATTTTTATAAGCTTGAATTGGAATGTTATGATCAGTTTAACTTGGCCAATAGTTTATTGATCAAGGAAGGAAGTTATTTTTAAGTTGGTTAGTTACTTAATCAACAAGAAAGGTAGTTGTCAATTTTTATTCACATGATTAAAAGAAGTTATGAGCAATTATTTTAGACATGATGCCACTCACAATTTAATGTGTGGTGAAGAAGAAAGACAGTAGTTAGCCACTCACAGTTAATGTGTGGTAAATGAATTTCAGTTTAATTATAGGACACACATAAGATTAATTTGGAATCACCTTAAATTGAAGATAATTAAATTAGCTTACTTGATTTGATGAATGTCTTTATGTGATGTTGCATGAGAGTCATAACATTTCTAAACCTGTTAAATCAGGTAATGTGTAAGAGGACTTGCATCAAAACTCTTGGAACGTATATACGTTGAGTATGAACAATGAGGGGAGTCGTATGGAACAATTATCTATGACTTCTAGTTGGAGTACAAGACGTTGTACTCTTTTCTATCTTTTTAATGCGCTGTATATCCGTCACTTTATGTGACATTGTAATACCTTCATGGAGTTGCTCCCAAGTTGGTGCCCAATAGGGCGATAATTTTAAGGAGGATACCCGTTTGATGCAGGATCCATAATATTAAATATAATAATTAAATTAACTGAGTCCATGTACACTTAAAAGGTTGTCAAAGGTAAGTTAAGTGCATGTTTTATTTCTTATTGTTGCTGCATAATCTTTAGTAATTATGTAATAAGCTTTGCTGACTGTTTGTTTTGTGTGCATGGCTTTGTCTTGGTCTTGGCCCTACAATGACCCACTTGTGGTGAGTAGTTGTCTAGTAAAAGAAAAGCTATAGGTACAAGTGGGCATAAGTCATTTTATGATGGGCAGGGTGAGAGTGCTTGTTATGTTTTGTAGCTTTACTTTATTTTAATCGGTTATGAAGACTAACATTTATTTTCGATGCTATTTGATTTCGTGATGTACAAGTGGGCATAAGTCATTTCATGATGGGCTGTAGTGAGAGCGCTTGTGTTTTGTAGCTTTACTTTATTTTAATTAGTTATGTGGACTAACATTTATTTTGGATGCTATTCGATTTCTAAATACTTTTTAAGTATTAGTTTCGGTTTTGGTTTTTTTTTTAAGGGTCATTAATATGGCTCCGAAGTGTAATAAGTTTAAAGTTGATTTTTAATTTGAGATTGTTTTGAAGTTTAGTTTTAAATTGTTTTGGTTTTGAAACTTCCGCTGTAGTACTTAGATAAATGCCTTAGCCGTTATGACGGTGGCGGTAATACTTTGGTTTTTCCATATTTAGAAGTTTTAATAAATACAATCCTTAATAATTTTAATATGTTTTCCGGAAAATGAGAGGTGATAAGTTAGGAAATTCCAGGGTGTTACAAAGTGATTCCTAGAGCATAGATTTTGAAATAAAATGAAATTTATTTTGGGTATACCATAATTAAGTTTTATTTTTGGAAAGAGGAATTTCTTAAATCTGACTTTTTGAAAATGGAATTTTACTAAAAATAGCAATTTCCGAAAATGGAAAGTTTTGAAAAATAAATTATGTGTGCAGGTATGCAAGGAATTCAAATATGTATTATTTGTTATTGCTTTAATACCATGTGGTGAGCTTGGGTAGGAAGTCTGGGCATGTAGGATAGACTTTGTTTCTGTTCTTTCATGCACTAAAATTTATGTTTAAGGTGTTGCTTATGTGAATTGTTGGGTGTAAAGAAAATTGTATGTTAGCCACAAGACCTCTTTTTGTAGAACTGTTAGTTTGTTTTGTTTTGTTTTGGGAAGGATGGACCATTAGTCTTAAACTTTGTGTAGGATGTCACATAGTATGCCTAGTAAATATACTTAAATAGGAGCATTGGAGAAGAAAGACTACGAAAGTCCGCCTCAATATGTCTGGAAGATACGGTTCTTCTGTTGGTACATGAGTACTGTGTTGAAGTTACCACAATGGGATCAACCTGACCATGTAGTAGCCTTGATAGTTAGGTGTTTGCCCGACCGTTCACCCTACTTAGAAATTAAGGCAAAATTTAGTGATTTCCATTTTGTTGGAGGCCTTCCAAACTATTCTTAGTATAAGGATGCCGTTGGTCAGTGGGGTTGTGATTGGAGGTTCTTGGAGGGGTATATTGCTAGGAAAGAGCAGGAGTACCAACAAATGAATGCAAATGAGGAAACACCGCCCGCACTAAGCCCAGAAGGTAGCCAAGGAAGTGAAGACCTAATGGAAGAGGAGACTCCTACGGGTTCGAAGACTGATGAGTCAAGGGATAGTTCGTGTTATGAAATTGACAACCCAGACCCAGTGATCCCGGTATATGTTGACTTAATAACCGAATCTGAAGAAGAGAAAGAAGAATCAGATCCTAAGGAGGACATGGAAGGAAAAGAAGAGGAAACAGATGAGGAAATGGAGGTTGACACTAAGAATGACCCGGAGTTCATACCAAGGAAATATGTGATGTCAAGAGACAAGAAAGATAATGTTAATGTGTAAAGACTTTGTTTAGATCTAGTTAACTATTGATGTTTAATGTTTCTAATATTTAGTTGAGCAGTTTAAGTTATTGGTTACATTAGTTTGAATAAGTGGCAATGAGCCATAAGAAATAATGAGAAAAGCTGAGTAATAAATTTATTTTATGATTTAAAGCCTCAAGTAGAATAGAACCAAGGGAATTATTTTTATTTCTTATGTGCTTTATTCTTATTTTAATGGTTGTGTAAACAATCAAGACAAAGTGAATCATTCGCTCTAAAAGAATGAAATTTCTTTTATGAGATGAAATGAGAAAGTGTTTTATGAGTTAAGTCTATGTTGTCCTAACTTTCAATTAGACTTAATTTAATATAAAGGTCTTTTCCTCTACAAGAGAAATAGAATGGTTGAACGTAACAACAATCAACTGAATGAAGTAGTGAGGCAATTAGCTACTATACCTGAACATTTAGCTGCCAGAGGAAATGGAAATGGTAGTGACCCTGCTGGGGAACTCTTCAAGAAAATTTCTCAAAGCAAGTCACCCACTTAACAAGGAGAGCACAATCCAACTGTTCTAGAGGGATGGTTAAGAGAGTTTAATAAGTTGTTTGGGGCAGTTGAGTGTCCAAAGGGCTTAAAATGAAACATGTTGTATACTATCTGAGAGGAGAAGCTGATTTGTGGTGGTGACAAAATGAGGCTGTAATAAGGGCTTTACCAGGATTTAATTGGGAAATGTCTCAGGAGCAGATTCGTAATAAGTTCTACCCCATGTTTCTTCAGAAGCAGAAGGCTAAGGAGTTTCTAGAACTTAAGATGGGGAGCATGTTTGTTACTGAGTACTACTCTAAGTCTATAGAATTGTCTAGGTTTGCTCCTAACGTTCTAGCAACTGAGAGGTTGAAGGCTAGTCGTTTTGAGAGAGGGCTACCCTTTGATTTACAGTCACAACGAGCTGGATAGATCTTTGAATCCTTGGATGACTTATATGGTAGAGCTGCACACTTGTATGCCATAGAACAAAAGAAGAAGGAGGTGCAGAAGGAAGGTGAGACGAGGGAGAAAAGGAAGGATGGTGGAGGAAACTTAAACCAACAAGGGAATGATGGTGGATATAAGAGACCTCGTTTCAACAACAACTTCCATAAGTAATAGGGGAAACTTTGGGAAGCCAAATTCTGGAAATGGGAATAGGACTCAGGTGGCTAGTCAAGGAGGGAGTGTGTACTTTTGCAAGAAGTGTCACAACAATCACCTAGGAAAGGACTGTGCAGGGAACCCAGTGACTTCTCGGTTGTGTAACAAACTTGGACACTGTGAGTATGAGTGCTTCTCTAAGAACAAAGGAAAGGAGGGACAAAATTCTCAAACGAGGGGAAATTCAACTAGGGGAAAACAAAAGGGTTTTCAAGGAAATATGGGAGGAAATGTGACATCTCAAGCCGGAAGTAGGAATGGGAGTGCGAATGGAGGAGGACAAACTAAGACCTCAAATACTGGAAAGCTGTATGTGATGGTTCGAAGTGAAGCGGATGCTAATAAGGATGTGATCGCTGGTACTTTTTCTATTCACTCTCTTCTTGTTAAAGTTTTGTTTGATTCTGGTGTAACGTACTCTTTTGTTTCCACTAAACTCCTAGAAAAGTTAAAACCTGTGTTAGGAAAAGTAGATGTAGTAGATATGTCAATAGTGTTACCTTCAGGACAAGAAGTGCAATGTTCAAGGAGATTTCAGGATGTTCCTTTTGAAATTGAGTGAGTCGAGTTTAAGGCTAACCTATTCGAGTTTGATTTAGGTGACTTATAAGTGATCCTAGTGATGGATTGGTTGAGTAAACATAAGGCTGAGATTCTATGTGAACCACAAAAGATCTAGTTGATGAATAAGGGTAATAAGGTGAGCTATTGGAGGGCAGGAAGACTAAAACACAACAAAATAGTGTCAGTAATGAGGTTTGCTAGGTTTGTGAGGAAAGGTTTTCCAATCTACCTTTGTAGTGTGAGAGATGTGGATCATGTTGAGATTGCTAAACCTCAGGATATTGAAGTAGTGAGGGACTTTCTTGATGTATTTCCGGAAGAGATATCGGCAATGCCACCTAAGCGAGAAATTGACTTTACCATAGACTCAGTCTCAGGAACAACACCTATTTCCAAAGCACCCTATAGGATGGCACCTGCAGAAAAGAGTGAGTTGAAGGAGTAGTTGCAGGATTTGTTGGAAAAGGGTTACATTAGGCCTAGTTCTTCACCTTGGGGAGCACCAGTACTATTTGTGAAGAAGAAAGATGGGAGTTTAAGGTTATGTATTGACTATAGGGAGCTGAATAAGGTGACGATCAACAAAAAGTATCCATTACTGAGAATTGATTACTTGTTTGATCAATTGAGAGGAGCTACTGTGTTTTCAAAAATTTACTTGAGGTCAGGATACCATCAATTGAGGATTGCTAATGAGGACATACCGAAAATTTCTTTTCGCACTAGGTATGGACACTATGAGTCCACTGTTATGCCTTTTGGGTTAACCAATGCGCCAACAATTTTTATGGATCTAATGAATAGAATCTTCCAACGGTTTTTGGATAACTTTGTGTTTGTTTTCATTGATGACATCTTAATGTATTCTAAGAGTAAGGAAGAGCATGTGAAACATTTGAGGACATTCTTGATGACATTAAGGGAGAATGAGTTGTATGCTAAGTTCTCAAAATGTGAATTCTGGTTGGAGAAAGTAGTGTTTTTGGGACATATTGTGTCTAAATAGGGAGTTGAAGTAGACCCAGCCAAAATTGAAGCAGTTAAGGAGTGGCCTACACCGTAGAATGTAACGGATGTACGGAGTTTCTTAGGGTTAGCAGGTTACTATAGGAGGTCACTGAAACACTTTTTGAGGATCGCTAAACCCATGACTTCGTTAATGAAGAAAGTTTGCAAATTTGAGTGGAGTAATAAGTGTGAAGAGGCATTCCAGACCTTGAAAGAGCGTTTGACTACAGCTCCAGTACTGACCTTTCAAGATGGAAGTGACTCTTATGATGTGTATAGTGATGCTTCTAAATATGGTTTAGAATGTGTGTTAATGCAAAAGAGAAAGGTGATAGCTTATGCTTCAAGGCAATTGAAACCATATGAGGTTAACTACCCTACTCATGATCTAGAGTTAGCAGCAATAGTGTTTGCTTTAAAAATATGGAGACATTATTTGTATGGGGTGAAATGTAGGATATACACAGACCACAAGAGTTTAAAGTACTTTTTCACTCAAAAGGATTTAAATATGAGACAAAGGAGATGGCTTGAATTGATCAAGGATTATGACCTAGATATCCAATACCATTAAGGGAAAGAAAATGTGGTAGCCGATGCTCTAAGTCGTAAAACAAAACATGGAGTGAACACCTTGGTGGTTGCTAATGAACTATGTAAGGACATAGAGAGATTGAGTTTGGAAATAGTGAAGGAGGGAGATTTGAAAGGAATTCTTTGTAAACTTAGTATCCAACGAACAATACTCGAGGAAATTAAGAAGAACCATTAAGGAGATGTGAAACTGGAAGGAAAGCCTAGGATTTTAATATTCATGAGAATGGAAGCTTAAGGTATAAAGGAAGGTGGTGTGTACCACAGAAATGCAAAGATTTGAAACGAAGAATCATGGAGGAGGGTCATAATACCCCGTATTCAGTACATCCTACAGGCGATAAACTGTATAAGGATTTAAAGAAGATGTATTGGTGGCCTAGAATGAAGAGAGAAGTGGCTAAATTTGTGAGTAAGTGTCTTACTTGTCAAAAGGTTAAATTTGAGCATAAGAGACCTCAAGGAGAAGTCCAACCACTTGAAATACCAGGGTAGAAATGGGATTGCATTTCAATGGACTTTGTGACTTGCTTGCCAAAGTCTAAGAATCAGAATGATACCATAATGGTAGTGGCGGATAGACTTACTAAATCAGCAGTGTTTATACCAATGAAAGAGACTTGGAAAATGGAACAACTTGCAAAGGCTTACATAAAACATGTTGTGAGGCTACATGGAGTTCCAAATGATATCGTGCCGGATAGGGATTCTAGGTTTCTTTCAAAATTCTGGAAAAGTGTTCAGGAGAACTTTGTTACAACATTGAAGATGAGTACAGCTTTCCGTCCAGCATCTAATGGACAAACGGAGAGAACCATACAGACCTTAGAGGACATGCTAAGGGCTTGTGTAATGGACTTTCAAGGGAATTGGGAGGATCACTTGAATCTCATTGAGTTTTCATACAACAATAGTTACCATGCAAGTATTGGCGTGACACCTTTTGAGGCTTTGTATGGAAGGAAGTGTAGGAGCCCTTTGTGTTGGAACGACATAAGCGAGACAGTGATTCTAGGACCTTAATTAATAGAGGAGACCACCGAGAAAATTAGAGTAATACAAACAAAGATTCAAGCAGCACAAGATATACAAAAGTCCTATGCGGATCAAAAACGCCAAGAAGTTGTGTTTGAAGTTGGTGATAAGGTGTTACTTAAGGCATCACCAATGAAAGGAGTGATGAGGTTTAGAAAGAAGGGAAGGTTGAGCCCAAAGTACATAGGACCCTATGGGATCTTGCAAAGGGTTGGAAAGGTAGCTTATAAGTTAGCATTACTAATGGAGTTGAGCAAAGTTCACAATGTTTTTCATGTGTCTCAACTAAGGAAGTATGTGCCGGACGAGTCACGTGTGTTACAACCTGAAATAATAGAGTTAGACCAAAGTTTTACCTATGAAGAGAGGCCAATTAAAATCCTAGACAGTAAAGTCAGAGATACTTGTAGATTGTCCAAATAGTGAAGGTGTTGTGGTCTAACTAAGAAACCGAAGAAGCTACTAGGGAAGCTGGAGATTTGATGAGAGAAAAATACCCAAAGCTCTTTCAGGTTAGTAGTAGAGTTATGGGGACGTGGCTCGATTCTTAAGGGGGGTACAAAGCGACCTGCTTTTCGCGCGTTATTACCCTCAATTTTGCAAGTTTTTATAAGTTTCCATGACTTTTATGTAAGAAGTTTATGTTCGTCTACAAAAAGTTGTCAAGTAAGTGTCTAAAGTCTACAACAACATAGTGTTTCAATAAGAAAGTTTGAAGTAAAAGTAGTCTCTATCCAAATTCCATACACTAATCTACACAAAGTTTCGGGACGAAACTTCTTTTAAGGGGGTAAACTGTAATACCCCATATTTTCAAATATTTTAAGAAAGTATTTTTGTATTCTTTTCGTATAATTTTAAAATTTTTATTGAAATTTATACGTATAATTTTAATATTTTTATTGAAATAAATAAATATGTCAATGGGCATATTAAATAAAAAGAAATTAATAATAACAAAATAAATAAAATAAATAATAAGTTTTGGTGGAAAATAATTATTTGTGTTCTGAAAAAATATTTTTATGTTTAAAATATTTTCAAAGGCTTCTAAAGATAGAATTTTCAAAGGTTTCCTAATTTATTTTGAGGTAAGGGCCTAAAGGTAATTTCCACTTGTTAGGATTAGTGTGGGCTTTTCCAAATCCTACATTGGGGCCTCAAAATACCCCTTAAAACCCAAAATTCCAGGTTTTCTTGCTCATACTAGTCATAAGGATTTCCAAAAATATAGAGAAAAAAAAGGGTTCGCAATTTCCGAAAAAAAAAAATTTTTTTTGCTACAGTTCGGAAAATTGGAAAAATAGATATTTTTTTGGGATGCCTCGGGACCCGTGCCAGCCGGACCCCCACCGCCTGCCACCGCCAGCCACCTGCCACCACCGCTGCCAAGTCCTCCCCAATTTTGGTATTTCCGAAAATCTTTATAAAAAACAATTCTACATCTTTCTTTTTGATTCAATCATGCAAATTCATGTTCATAATTAAGTTTAATCATGTTTTTAATTAAGTATGATTTGTTTTTAGGCATGAATTAAAATTGTTGTTCATGGAATTTTAGATTAGGGTTTATAAATTATGCAAGTAATGAATTTTCAAGAGTTTTATGATTAAACTTCAATATTATGATCATGAATTATTGTTATGTGAATTTATGATGATGTTATGAAGTTTAGATTGGTTTTTTAAAGGCTTTGAAAATAAAATAAATTGTTGTCCAAAACTTATAATCATGAAATTTAATTGAATAAATATTTTGATCATGTTTTGGGTTATGAAAAATTGTTCTAAATTGTAGAATGGTTTCATTATTATGTTGGTTGATTGAAAAAGAGTTTTATCATGAAATTTTGATGTTTTTATAAGTTTTTCATGACTTTAAAGTTAGTAAATAAATCAAAAATTTTAATAAAAACAAGTTAAAGTAATTAAGTTTTAAGTGTGCATATTATGCTAGTATGATCATATATGTATTTTATGATGTTACATATAATTTTTAATATGTTTTATGAAGTTTAAAAGTGATTTTAAGCATGTTTAACATGCCGTCCAGAATTTATAAATTGAATAATTAGGCTTTTAAAGTATGTAATTAGCATAAATTGATCATATAAATTAAGTAATACATTGTATGATTGATTTATGTGTTTTTTTAAGCTTTTCAAGGAGTTTTAGTAATTTTATATTGCTGTCCACTTTTCTAAAGTGGCATAAAAATTATACTAAGGTTTTGTAAAGCATAAATAAGTCCCGAAAACTAAGTAGTCATGCAATAGAAAAGTTAAAGTATAGTATGAAATTGAATAGAGACCATATCAGGAAGTTTTGGACAAAGTTTCCCATATAAAAGTTAGTTATAGTTGTTATAGAATTTAGTCAACAAGGTTTTAATTTAGTTTCGGTTTTTCCTATGTAGGAGACTTTAAACTAGTCCACTTCTAGAAGTTGTGGCGGAGCACCGTTAGTTTACAAGGTACGTAAGTACTAAAGACAAACACAAGAGTTAGAATGCATGCTTGAACAATTCTTGATTACATGAAATCTTGTATGCTTGTTTTGAATCATGAATTTATGTGCATGGCAAGTTTATTGGAGGCATGTTCTTAAAGTATTATGGCATTCCATGTTAACCAGAAAGTTAAATTTTTATAAGCTTGAACTGGAATGTTATGGTCAGTTAACTTGGCCAATACTTTATTGATCAAGGAAGGAAGTTATTTTTAAGTTGGTTAGTTACTTAATCAACAAGAAAGGTAGATGTGAATTTTTATTCACATGATTAAAAGAAGTTATGAGCAATTATTTTAGACATGATGCCACTCACAATTTAATGTGTGGTGAAGAAGAAAGAAAGTAATTAGCCACTCACAGTTAATGTATGGTAAAGGAAGTTCAGTTTAATTAAAGGACACACATAAGATTAATTTGGAATCGCCTTAAATTGAAGATAATTAAATTGGCTTACTTGATTTGATGCATGTCTTTATGTGATTTTGCATGAGAGTCATAACATTTCTAAACCTGTTAAATCAAGTAAAGTGTAAGAGGACTTGCATCAAAACTCTTGGAACGTATATACCTTGAGTATGAACAATGGGGGGAGTCGTATGGAACAGTGATCTATAACTTCTTGTTGGAGTACAAGACGTTGTAGTCTTTTCTATTTTTTTAATGCGCTGGATATCCATCACTTTATGTGACATAGTAATACCTTCTTGGAGTTGCTCCCAAGTTGGTGCCTTATAGGGCGATGATTTTAAGGAGGAAACCCGTTCGATGCAGCATCCATAATTTTAAATATAATAATTAAATTAACTGAGTCCATGTACAGGTAAAAGGTTGTCAAAGGTAAGTTAAGTGCATGTTTTATTCCTTATTGTTTTTGCATAGTCTTTACTAGTTATGTACTCAGCTTTGCTGATTGTGTTTTTTGTGTGCATGGCTTTGTCTTGAACATGGCCCTACAATGACCCACTTGTGGTGAGTAGTTGTCTAGTAAAAGAAAATTTGCATGTACAAGTGGGCATAAGTCATTTCATGATGGGTTGTAGTGAGAGCGCTTGTGTTTTGTAGCTTTACTTTATTTTAATTAGTTATGAGGACTAACATTTATTTTGGATGCTATTCGATTTCTAAATACTTTTTAAGTATTAGTTTCGGTTTTGGTTTTTTTTAAGGGTCATTAATATGGTTCCGAAGTGTAATAAGTTTAAAGTTGATTTTTAATTTGAGATTGTTTTCAAGTTTAAATTGTTTTGGTTTTGAGACTTCCGCTGTAATACTTTGATAAATGCCTTAGCCATTATCACGGTGGCGGTAATACTTTGGTTTTTCCATATTTAGAAGTTTTAATAAATACAATCCTTAATAATTTTAATATGTTTTCCGAAAAATGAGAAGTAGGAAGTTAGGAAATTTCAGGGTGTTACAGCGGATGTTTAATTTAGGCCCAAATTAGAACGCAGAGTATAATGTCCAAGTCTACGATATAGTTCATATAATAATAGATAGGTTTAGATTAAGCGGGTTGTTAAATGTGTTGACATCCTAAACCCTAACCTTACCCGCTTATTAAGCGGGTCGTGTCGTGTCGTCCCAATCTGTGTACTTAAATGAGTTAAAGTCTTCGACTCAAAGCCGACCCTGGGCCAGGGCGAGCATGGCCCACGCCTAGGGCCCAAAATTTTCATGCTCAAAAAACCTGTAGGTTATTTGTTTATATAGTTTACTAAAGTACAATATTTCATTCAAAAGCATTATGGGCAAACTTCTATTGTAGTCCTATTGCTTTGTTTTTTTACCAAAAAAGCCTTTTAATTTCTACATACATATCTTGAAAGTTATTTTAGAGTTTTTTTTTTTTTTTTAAAATAAAAAAAGATATTATCTATGTTTATTTTTTTTTAGTCCAAAATTTTCTTACCCACTTATTATAAATAAATGATTTTACTTAAACTATAATAAAATATAAATACTGCTATGTACTATTTTTTTTTTTTTTTGTTTATACCTTTTTGTAGCCATCTACATGAAGTCTTTAAATTTAATCTTCTTTATTTTGCTCCGTACCTTATAACAACTTTAAAATGAAATATAAAATACATATAACATATTACTTTTGTTTGTAAGCTAAGAATTTACTTATAAACACTACTAAAATTTTTGTAAGAATCAATTACGTGCACTGTTTAAGTATAATAATTATGAAGTACAATGTATAACGCTAATCTTTTTTAAAATTAGTTTTTCTTATAATAATATAAGATTTTTTGATAATGCAAAATATTGTCTCATTTTTATATATGGATACCCAAATTTTTTGTCATAATAAATATGTCAATTATTCACCCCAGACCTCTAAATTATCTGGAACGGCCCTGCTTCGACCCAAACCCTCTATTGGCGGGTTGAGCTAGGGTCAAGTTGTCGGGTCGTGCCAGTTTTTAACAGCTCTACAAAAATGGGAGTTTGTAGATGATTTTTGAAACATTATAAGACCATGAACTTTTCATGATGATGTGTTGCTTCCATTGTTTGTCAACTGAAAAATGAGCAAGGAGGAGGAAAGTGAAAGTGGCTTGGAAGTTATTGTTTATTGAAAGGGTATATTAGGAATTTCAGATTTTATTTATCATATTTTTATTCTCAATCCCATACCAAACAAAGAATTGAAAATTTGTTATGAATTCTCATCTTTCCATTCACATTTCCATTCTCAATACTCATTCGCATGTTATATTTTCCAAATTCTAATTCCTGCATACCGAACGCCACGTTTAGGAACATAGGCATTGAGTTTAGTAGTTTTCTCAACAAACTTGTCAAATAAGGTTTTGCTTATGGATCGTTTCTCCATTTTGGTATGAACAACTTCAAAATAGTCAAGTGAGTTAATAGGAGACTTGGATATCATACTGGTATCCGATAGACCATCAGTATTACTGTCATGGCCCAAGAAGGGACAACAAAACTAAGGGTGTGTTCTCTCGCGAGATTGTGATCCCGAATCCAATTTAATCCTTTCTTGTCCATTCTAATCCAGTCAATCCTTTACCATTTTTCCAATTTTATCTATTCTAACCCATTTTATAACTCACAGATCATTTCCATAAAAAATGTCTAGAGAGAGTGTGATGTGTCGGACTTGGACTACGCGGTGGATTCCTTAGACCCAAATTCTAAGACCTCGGGATCAACGCCACAATTTCTGTTTCAGTGTACGTTACTAGCCTCTCCACCCCACCTTCTTTCTTCCAACCACCCCTCCACCCCCATCGCCGCCGCGAATTCTGGCTGTTCCTTTAAACAGTCTCTTCTTGGACCTAAAAATCCCTCCCTTGCCGCCACTTCATCTCAGCTATCCCACGCACTCCCCCCCCCCCCCCCCTCTACCTTGATAGCCTCTCACCCAAATAACCCTTACCTCTTACCCTCCATGTAAAGTCTGTAAAACCTATGGGCACATGATGGTAGAGTGCTCTCGACGCTCCACGAAGGTAAAGCCACCACCAGTGGAGGCTCGACCGGAACGAATAGAGAACCAGGAGTAATGGAAAAAAGTCAAGAAGAAGAGAGATAGGGGTAATTCGTTAACCTTAGACCGAGTTAACCTGGGCAAGCAACTTTGGATTCCAAGGAAGAACAAATTTTAAAATTCAAAGGAAAGGCAAGATATTTCCTCTTTCAACCAAATCTCCACTCCTACGTTTACTAACACTCCACCTGACCCTTTTCCACATATATCAACCTCTCCACATTTACAAAAACAACCACTTATATTAACTAAAAATCACCCCCTCCCCCCACACCCCTCCTTTCTTCCTTTTCTTCTTCTTCTTTCCCGACCTCCCCCCAAACTACTTCATCCCTGTTTTCAAACAATCCCTTTTCCATCCTTGATTTTTACGATGGAGAATATTCTTCCGAAATTAAATCCATTAAGGGCACGAGGCTCATACTCCCCTCATATCCTTTCTCCCTCTTTAATCCCTCACCCTTCAATCCACTCTCCTCCATTCCCCCCGACCTCACTACCTTGGTCTCCTCCCTCTCCGGTGGATCTACACTTCAGGGAAGACTCGTGGGAAGAAGAATATGCATTCCTTCCACTGGGGATATAATAAACAAACCCAAACAAGATAGACTTCTTAGTGGATGCAGAACAGGTCGAGGATATAGAGCTGATCAGTGCCCCAATTCTACGGAATTTATTCGATTAATCA
Organism: Suaeda aralocaspica; assembly: GCA_016808085.1. NCBI lineage: Eukaryota > Viridiplantae > Streptophyta > Magnoliopsida > Caryophyllales > Amaranthaceae > Suaeda > Suaeda aralocaspica. The sequence goes on from PYUH01000127.1 coordinate 1,464,540, forward strand.
TCCTGAGCGACGAAGAAATTGGTGAACCTGGGGATGTTGGGCAAGACGGGCTATACATGTCCAATTTACCTTCCTTGTCTCTCGGACCTGAGCCATGCCAGCGGTGCTGCGAATCTATCTTTACTAGAGGGTGGAACAACTAAATGTGAAGGACTTCAATGACATTATTCCCCCAAAGTTGGTACACTTCTTGGATCCACCAGTGAAACTGCTGAAGAGGATGGACATTTTCCTTTATGGAAGTGACGGTGGTGGCGATGAGCTGGACGAATACCGTCAAAGTTTTCAGCACAAAAGGCCAGGAAATGGACGTTTGGGTGAAAATCAATTGGTTCCTCGGAGAAGTGGAAGAACTAGGCAACCAAATAAGCTTATCAATGGAAGCCCGAACTTTTCATTTGGTTCAACAGGAAGGATTAAGAGGAAAAGGTGAGGGTCAGAGGGCCAAACCCCGCTTCATAGCTTCTAACATGAGAACTATTTATTGGAATACGAGAGGGATAGCTCACCCAAAATTTCTATCCAATCTCGACCAGCTGATAGTGCAACATTCTCCCCACATGAACATCATTTCCGAAACAAGGGTGGGTAGGGCTCATACATTGGAAATAGTTGGTAAACTTCGCTTTGACGGCAAAGTGTTCGCAGATCCCGTAGGTCATTCTAGAAGGTTATTAGTTCTCCGGATTAAAATTTTGTTGACTATGAACCTGTGAGAAATACTCATCAAGGAATCCATGGCATAGTTGACGTTAGTGCTTTTTCCTCAAATTACTTTTTATCTACCACTTATGCTAATGTTAAATTTCGTATCAGGAAAGAATTATGAGAGAATTTTGATAAGTCGATATTTGACATGTATTTTACCCCCGATCCCGATTGATTTTTAGCTCTAATACGGCTCTTTTGAGCCATTTCTACTAACTTTTGCTACTTCGAGTGTTTGTTGTACTTTTTATAAGATTTGACAGGAATCGAAGATTTATCGTTGTTTTCCGAGCCTTTTGAAGCACTTGAAGAAGTTAGTGAGGATTTGAAGTCATTTGGAAAGCTTAACTGAAGATTACGAGTGATAAACGAAGAGTTAAAGAAGTAATTAAGGAAGAACGAGCAAAGAAATCGAAAAACGAGCCACCCAAGCTATTCGCCCGGGTTGAGGCCGTGTGCCCGGGTGAGGGCTGCTCGCCAGGACCCCTCCAGGCGGGCTGCTCCGAAGTCGTTTTCCGCGTGTTTTCTCCTTGTTTAGCCTAAGTATTTAATGTTTGAGTCTCCTAATTTGTCAATTACGCTTTTACAATTTTAGAAACCCCACTTTTAGTCTAAAATTCTCTCTAAGTGTGGAACATTATTAAATCATTCAACCAATAATATTCAGGTTTCATTCAATCTCAATCCTTGTTCTTTATTATTGTTTATTATTAGTTTTGATTTATGTTCTTAATTTTAGTAGTTTTATGTTAGATTTTATTTTCTTGATTATTGTTGGTTTGTTTAGTTTAATCATGTTTAGGACTTTAATTTCTTTCTTTGATTTAGTTTTTGTTCTTTCAATTATGAGTGAGTAGTTCTTTTTCTAGGACTATGGGATCCATGGATTGATTTTGTTGTTTTGTTCATAATTGTTAGTTTGCCTATTTTTGTACTTGAATTCCTGTTTTCAACTTTTATTCGTTTCAGTTAAATACTGGCCAGGTTTAATTGTTAGTTTGAGTATTGTTGAAGCCGATGCCGAGAGATAAGATTACTACAATTAGATCATAAGGACAATAGGAAAAACGAGTCTCAGTGAGCGAGAGCCATTAAAGGAGTTTTGAAGGGGACTAGATTCGAGAGAATTAGTGGACTTTATTTCTAGGAAATTGATAACTTGTTAATTGATTGTGGGCAATTCAGTTGTTAATCTATGGTGAACAGAAGTCCTAGGCTTAGTCATAAATTAATTCTATTAATTGATTCAGTTCTAGTTTTAGTTAATTTCTTAGTTTTAATTCAACACTCAAAGGCCCTTTATACAGTTTAAACTTTTTACAACTAATAGGTTTAATTGCTTTCCTGTCGATTCGATCCCTAATTCCCTAGCTATATTAGTTAGAGTGGTTTGGTATTTTTGGTAGGTGTGCGATAACCTCATCAAATTTTGGCGCCATTGCCGAGGAGGCCATTTCTAATTCTATTAGTCGGGTTTATACTGTTTTCTCTTTAGTTTTTCTTAGTCTCAAAGAACTTTTTGGTTCTTTGGGGCAGTTTCTCATCTTTGCTCGGAGTTGCATATTGTGCAGGTTTACAGGTTTATGCAAAGCGACCATGAGCATGACATTTTCATTTTCCCTGAGCCGGAGCAAGTATTTCTGAAGCAGTTGAGACGTAGTAGACGCCGAATATTTCTTCCCCCACCTGTGGAGGAAACTGTTTCTGATTTGTCTCAGTTTTTCAATTTCACCTTCAACCCGTTGTTTGAAGGGTATTTAGAGGTTGAAATGGCTGCCGAAGGAGAAGGACAGGGTAGAGGACCACCTCCACCACCGCCACCTGCGGCCCGTTCATTGAGAGACTATTCCTTGCCTAATACGGAGTCTATGGCTGGATTTTATTCAGTGCCTGATACCGATGCTGCTAATTTTGAACTGAAACCGGCTCTTGTGAACATGGTTGAACGAAATCAGTTTTCAGGGACATTGAAGGAGGATCCGAATTTACATTTGCAAAATTTCCTTCAATATTGTGATACTATCAAGCAAATGAATGTTTCTAAGGACTACATTAGGAGGAGAATATTCCCATTTTCGTTGAAGGACAAAGCTAGAACCTGGTTGAATGATCTTAATATGTAGGGGTGAAAGTAATTCGGATTAAAACCGAAGACCGAACCAAACGAAACCATATTGGAAATTTGGATTGGACTTTTTTATAATTTGGTGTAGTTTGGATTGTAAATTTTTTATATTTCGGTTTTCGGTTTGGACTCGGACTGGACCCCTCAGTGGACCGTACACCGAACTTTAATAAGCCTTTAAGTCTTTAATGGCCTTAAGCCTACTACTTGTTAAGTAGTTATACCAAACACCAAAAGCTAGTAAAATCCTAAAATTTTCTATCATCCTTTTTCAAAGTGTGTGTATTATTTGATTTAGTGAATTATTGGATAGTGCTATATATTATTGCTACAAATATATTAAGCAGTACTTGTTGTACCAAAAAAAAAATATCTTTAAAATTCGTATTGGATTGGATCCAAAATCGTAAGACCGAATTTAGGTGGATTGGATTGGACTGAAATTCAATATGGATTGGATTGGTCTCAAATTTCAAAGACCGAAAATATATGGTTTGGATTTGGATTGGGCAATAATCCAAACCATAGACCAAACTTTCACCCCTATTAATATGGCTACAATTACTTGTTAGGAGGACTTGGCTCTTGCTTTTCAAAGGAAGTACTATCCACCACAGAGAACTGCTTTATTAAGGAGCGAAATTACAAATTTTGACCAGGAGACAGATGAGTCACTTTATGATGCTTGGGTACAGTTCAAGGAGTTATTGAGAATGTTTCCTCATCATGGTCTTGAGAAGTGGTTTATGGTTCAATCATTCTACAATGGTTTGGGCAATGAGAGTAGAGCTTTATTGGATTCTGCTGCTAATGGTCGATTCATGAACCAGGAGGTCAATGCTGCATATGAACTGATTGATGAAATTGTCACTCATAATTCACAGTTTGGTAACCCTAGAGGGCATTCCAAGAAGGGTGGAAAACATGTAGTTGATGATAAGTATGAGAGTTTAGCTGCACAGATCAATGCCATAAGTCAGAAGCTTGATAAGATTGGTACTATAGTTCCTCTACCATCACCTGTAGCTACACTTTCGGGATGCACTGACCCTTTTTGTGATTCCTGTGGTTCATTCAGTCATAGTTCCATGTCATGTACCAGTTCAGTAGAGCAAGTGTGTTCCTTCCAAGCCTACAAGAACAATCCATTTAACAATCCATATGATCCGGGCTGGAAAGATCATCCATACTTTTCCTACAAGAACAGTAGCAATGTGCAGATTCCTCAGCAAACTATATCACCTCAGCAGGTACACCAGCAGATGCAGAGATATGTACCACCACCCCACCAGGTTTCAGCAGGCCACCATTATCAGCACCACCATTGCCGGCTCAACCTAGTAGTGAAATTTCAGAGTTGAAGAATATGATGTGCAAATGCAGAAAAATATGGAGGCAATGCAGGCTCACAACAAGCACAAGGAGACTCAGCTAGCTCAGATTGCACAATCAAATGCTCAAAGGCAACCGGGCCACCTTCCATCACAACCTACACCTCCAGTATCACAGGCACCACAAAATCCCCCGAGGGACATGTCAATGCCATTACTTTGAGGAGTGGAACTGCTTATGAGGGTCCGAAAATGCCTACTGATGATGTTAATTCTGATTTTGTAGGTGGAGCTAAGAAGACCAATAATGTAGTGATTGAAGATTTAGAGGCAGAGACAGTTCCAGATAAGGAGGCTGAAGCACCTAAGGAGAAGGTAGATGACACATCGATTGATACGATCCCGAGGCCACAAGTTAGGTTGCCCTTTCCGAAAAGGGTGACTAGGAGTAAGAATGATAATCATTTTAGTAAATTTTTAGATATTGTGAAGAATTTGCAGGTTACTGCTCCTTTTACTGATTTGATAACTCAAATTCCTACTTACACTAAATTTTTGAAAGATATTTTGAGCAGGAAACGCGAGTTGAATGTGGTTGAGACCGTAGCACTTACGGAGGAGTGCAGTGCCATATTGTAAAACAAGTCTCCACCCAAGCTGAAGGACCCGGGAAATTTTTCTATTCCTTGTAACATTGGCCCACTGTTTATTAACAAAGCTTTATGTGATTTAGGGGCTAGTGTTAGTTTCATGTCTTTGTCTATTTGCAAAAAGCTTGATATGGGTGATTTAAAGGTCACTAAGATTACTTTGCAGATGGCAGATAGGACAGTGAAGTACTATAAAGGTATCTTAGAGGATGTCCCGGTGAGAGACGGGAAATTCTTTATTCCTGTTGATTTTGTTGTGTTGGATATGGAGGAGGATGCACACCTCCCTATTATTCTAGGTAGACCGTTCTTAAATACTGCAGGAGCTGTTATCAATGTAAAGAATGGAAATTTGACTCTTTCTTTAGGTGATGACAATAGTGCATTGAAAAATCCTATGATAGAACAATCATGTCATGCAATTTATACTCTTAATGAAATTGTTCTTAATGACTTGCCTCGATCCCCTAATAAGGATCATTTAGAGGCTCCTGTGTGTTTGGATTCTATTGCAGGTGATGAAGATAGTGTTAATAACAAGATATGTCAGGATCAAAAGAAAAGAAAATCTCGTCCCAAGAAATGTCGGAAACCTCGAAAACAATCTTCTCATGCTTGTAATGCGAATACGACAAATGATGAGGTATGGAACGTGAGGCATTTGAGCAACCAATAACTCCTAATTGCTTTGATTATCTAACTAAATGTGGTTCACATTCACTCTTAGATCCTCCATGAGTTATTAGGTAACATGGTCAAGCTAATGACCTTGAAGAAGCGCTTTGCGGGAGGCAACCCGTAGCTAGTTTAGTTTTAGTAGCTTTTTCTTTTTTTTCGTTTCATAGTTTAGTAGGAGTTTAGCTCTATTCTTGGTCTTGGTGAGGAGAGTGAGGGACTAATATTGTTTCCCAAGTGTTTTTAAGTGTTTTTGTAGGTGTTGAGCGACTCAAAACAAGGAAAAAGAGAGAAGAGTCGTATGCCCAGACCCCTCCGGGCGAACAACCATGACCCGGGCATATGGCCATCGACCCGGGCGGGCAACCCGTTTTGGGACACTTAGAAATTTTTGAAGAATTTTGGAATAAACGACCCCCGAGCGGAAAGACGCCCTCCGGGCGTGTGGAATTCGGTCCAGGCGCGCAGTAGATTTTCCCAAACTTAGTTTTTTTTTGCAAAAATTTCAGAAAACAGCCATTCACCCGGGTACCCCGAGCGAGCAACCCACCTCCGGGCGTCAGTCCTTCGACTCGGGCGAATAGACTGTTCGTGGCAGATTCAAAGGATCAATTTTAAACGGCCATAACTTTTTCTTCAGAACGTTCCATGAGGCGTACGACCTACTGTTGGAAAGCTCTTTGAGTCTACTTTCCAATGCAAAAAAATTCATGTTAATCCAAATTATAATTTGTGAGGTATGGTCGAAATAGTGAGAGGTGGTCAAATTTCATTCCGTGTATGCCATATACAATATCATCTACCACTCACGCCTCTTTCTTATCCTTGCACAACTTCATCCTCTCACCCATATACATAATATTACACCCCCATGACTTCCTAAACCCCTCCACCATCTCTTTTCTCTCTCACTTTACTTCCTTCAGCATGAGGACATTGCTGAGTCTGGCTTGGGGGAGGTAATTTTATTGCTTTCTTAGTTTAGTTTTTATTGCTTTCTAGTGTAGTTTTTATTGCTTTCTTAGGATATTCATATGGTTTGTACTACTTGTTAGAAGTAGGAGTGTACATATGACCAAAAAAAATGTACTGCTTTCATAGTTTAGTTTTTTTTTATTTTTGCTTTTGGTAGTTAGCTTTAGTTGATTAATTAATTGAATGGTTTGGTGAAACTTTGTGAATGGTGACTTCCCTGTGCCCCGCATTTTATTTAGAAATGTTTTGATTGATTTGGGCATGTGATGAGTTATGTTTTGGGAATTGCCAACTTGGACTTGAACTTGACTTAGCTTGAAACAGTTTCTAATCTTGCCATTATAGCCATGCGTAGAGTAGAGGCTTGAATTGTGTTAACGGGAGGATTTGAGCCGCATACATTATTTTATGCTTATGTCTTTTCATGTGTGCTTAATTCCTGGTGCATGTATGATCCATGTTTTGGCATTTGACTCTAGTAGCTTGGCTTCGGTATGTTACATGTCGCGAATGATAAAAGGCATTCATTTATTTTAGGAGCTTTCAGATTTCAGGCATTCCATCACAAATTTTCCCTTAGTCCTTATTTTGAGCTTTTTACCTTTCATTTGCATTTTAGCCACATTACAACCCTATTTGGCCTCGTTCTAATCATTTGTTATATGCCCAAGCTTGGCTTGGAGGAGTTGAGGAGTTGTTTTGTTGTTGTTTTGCATTTGTTGGATGTTTTGGAGGATTGGAAAATTGTGAATGATTGTTGTTAAAAGCTTAATAATGGGTCTCACATTAAGCCTCTGCATACCAATGTCTAGGCTAGATTCTAATGAAGAATTAAAATGTTATACATCTTCTATTGGCCTAGTTATGTAAGTGTGATGAATTTTGTCTTTGACATGTCATTAAGAGTCGTGAGCCTAAATTGAAAAAATCTTGATAATTGAAAAGAAAAAAAAAAGAAGAAGAAATGAAAAAAAATTGAAAGATGTTGAAAAAGAAAAGCTTGTGGTATTTAGAGTAGTTGAAATGAAAGTTTTATGGTGTGATGTGATTCTTTGAGATTTGGTTTGATGTTGGAGATGTTGATATGATCTTTAATTGCTATATGCGTATAGCCCTCATTTACCACCACATTATCCCAAATTCTATCCTATCCATCACCCTAGCCACGTTACAAGCTTATAAAGACCTTTTTGATCGGCATGTGCATGTTTTTAGTTCTTGTGAAGTGAGTCAATTGCCAAAGCTAGTGAGTATTACTTGCATTTCGAGTCGACTTTCATACTAGGATTGAGTGATTACCCTTAAACACTTGCATGTGGTGTGAGATGTGGGTTTGGGTTCTCAAATTTTGCATTCAAATACTTATTGCATTTGCATTCTTATTTGGGATTAAGGGTGAGCTTCATTATTTATGCTCAAATTTATGTGTGGAGTGACACCGAGTGAGCTACTCTAGTCATCGACTTCTATTTCTTACATGGTTGGCTCATTGATTTTGATTTAAGTGGATGGCGATCAAGGGATTTTGATGGGTAGATTGAGTAACTTGCATACTCGAAATTGCTTGAGTTAATCTTGTTTTGCAAAGTTAAAGGGGTGAAATCATTGTTTGCTTAGTTGTTTGCTTGAGGACAAGCAAAGGTTTGGCTTGGGGGAGTTTGATAAGTCGATATTTGACATGTATTTTACCCCCGATCCCGATTGATTTTTAGCTCTAATACGGCTCTTTTGAGCCATTTCTACTAACTTTTGCTACTTCGAGTGTTTGTTGTACTTTTTATAAGATTTTACAGGAGTCGAGGATTTATCGTTGTTTTCCGAGCCTTTTGAAGCACTTGAAGAAGTTAGTGAGGAGTTGAAGTCATTTGGGAAGCTTAACTGAAGATTAGGAGTGCTAAACGAAGAGTTAAAGAAGTAATTAAGGAAGACCGAGCAAGGAAATCGAAAAACGAGCCACCCAAGCTATTTGCCCGGGTCGAGGCCGTGTGCCCTGGTGAGGGATGCTCGCGGTGACCCCTCTGTGCGGGCTGCTACGAAGGCGTTTTCCACGTGTTTTCTTCTTGTTTAGCCTAAGTGTTTAATGTTTGGGTCTCCTAATTTGTCAATTACGCTTTTACAATTTTAAAAACCCTACTTTTAGTCCAAAATTCTCTCTAAGTGTGGAACATTATTCAATCATTCAATCAATAATATTCAGGTTTCATTCAATCTCAATCCTTGTTCTTTATTATTGTCTATTATTAGTTTTGATTTATATTCTTAAATTCAGTAGTTTTACGTTAGATTTTATTTTCTTGATTATTGTTGGTTTGTTTAGTTTAATCATGTTTAGGACTTTAATTTCTTTCTTTGATTTAGTTTTTGTTCTTTCAATTATGAGTGAGTAGTTCTTTTTCTAGGACTAGGGGATCCATGAATTGATTTTGTTGTTTTGTTCACAATCGTTAGTTTGGCTATTTTTGTACTTGAATTCCTGTTTTTAACTTTTATTGCTTTCAGTTAAATACTGGCCAGGTTTAATTGTTAGTTTCAGTATTGTCAATGTCGATGCCGAGAGGTAAGATTACCACAATTAGATCATAAGGACAATAGGCAAAACGAGTCTAAGTGAGAGAGAGCCGTTAGAGGAGTTTTGAAGGGGACTAGATTCGAGAGAATTAGTGGACTTTATTTCAAGGAAATTGATAACTTGTTAATTGATTGTGGGCAATTTTGTTGTTAATATATGGTGAACCGAAGTCCTAGGCTTAGTATAAATTAATTCTATTAATCGATTCAGTTCTAGTTTTAGTTAATTTCTTAGTTTTCATTCAACACTCAAAGGCCCTTTACACGGTTTAAACTTTTTAGAACTATTAGGTTTAATTGCTTCCCTGTGGATTCGATCCCTACTTCCCTAACTACATTAGTTAGAGTGGTTTGGTTATTTTTGATAGGTGTGCGATAGCATCATCAAATTTGAGGGAGTGGAGTGAGTGCATGGACATCCCTTGGGTTTGCATAGGTGATTTCAATGAGGTTGTATGTCAGGAGGAGAAATTTGGGGGGAGACCAGTCAAAACTAGTAGGTGTCTTTGTTTCTCTGATCTCATTCACGACTGTGGTCTTGTTGATCTGGGGTTTGTTGGCCAGCGGTTTACTTGGATTTGTAATAGGGAGCGGAGTTTAATCTTAGAGAGACTTGATAGAGGGCTCGCGTCAGCAAGCTTTGTTACTTCCTTTCCCACCACTTCTGTCTCCCACTTGTCTCGACTTTGTTCCAACCATTTCCCTCTAATGTTGCATTTAGGGATGAGCACAAGAGCTAAAAACCCAAAAAATTTCCGTTTTGAACTTATGTGGTGCTCCGACCCTAGTTTCCTTCCGATGCTTCAAAGGAGTTGGGACATGAGTTCTGATTTATTCCCAGTTAAAATTTCTAAGGCTATTGTGGATTGTGACAAGTGAAACAAGTGGTATTTTGGGAACATTTTTAAGAATAAAGCTCGTCTTTTGGCTTGAATCTAGGGGGTCCAAAAGTGTCTGTGTGATAATCCTTGCTCCAACCTGATAAACCTCGACAAAGCTCTCACCTCTGAAATGAACGAAATTTTACCCCAGGAGGAACTATTTTGGAAAATGAAACCAAGAGCTAATTGGTTGGGGGAGGGGGAGAAAAATACGAGTTTTTTCCATAAGAGTGTCCTTATTAGGAGGCAGAAAAGAAGAATCCTTCACCTAAGGACTGAGGTTGGGGTCGACATCTTTGACCACAATGACATCCATTCTCATATCACTTCCTTCTTCTCAAAGTTGTTCACTACTTCCCTTCTTTCAGCTACTTGGGACTGGGATCCCCCCCCCCTCCCCCACGTTTGACCTGTTTTACAACTGTCATGTGATTAATGTGGTCTCACAGCCAGTTCAGAATGAAATTTGGGGGGGGGGGTCTGCAAAGAATAGGGTCCTTTAAGGCTCCGACGCCGGATGGGTTTCACCCTTTCTTCTTTAAGAAAATTTGAAATGTTGTTGGGGAGAGTCTTAGTCAGTGTATCTTTGAGGTGTTCTTTACTAGGAAAGTTCCGACCCAAATTAATGAGACCTTTATTGCCCTGATCCCCAAGAAGGACTTTCCGGATATTATTAATCAGTTTAGGCCCATTAGCTTATGCAATACCAGTTACAAAATAGTTACAAAAATTATTGCTAATCGACTAAGACCTTTCCTTTCTGAGAGGCTAACCCCTTATCAAAGTAGTTTCCTTCCTGGGAGAGATACTGATACAAATTTTGTTGTTGCCACCGAGATTGTCCACTCCTTTAAGAAGAGAAAGGGCAGGAAAGGCTGGTTCGCGGTTAAGATTGATCTGGAAAAGGCTAATGATAAGTTGGAGTGGAGTTTCATTCGGAATGCTTTAATATGTTTTGGTTTGGACCCCCTTTCAGTAGAGCTAATTATGAATTGTATGTCTTCGGTCTCTGCCTCGGTTCTTGTTAATGGTTCTCCTGCATGCAAGTTCTTTCCTTCTAGGAGTATTCATCACGGTGACCCAATCTCCCACTACATCTTCATTATCAGCATGAATATTCTTTCTAGGCTCATCATAGAGGCTACGGAACATGGCAATTGGGTTCCCTTTTCCTTAGGTACAAATAAGACAAAATTCTCCCACCTCCTCTTTGCGGATGATATCCTCTTGTTTGGGGAGGCCACTATGGAAACTACTCTTGCTATGAAAAATGCCTCTCCTATTTGTGCCAAATTTCAGGAGAAAGTATCAGTGAAGTGAAGAGTAAGATTTTGTTCTCTACTAACACTCCCCGTATTTTGACAGAAGAGATTTGCAATACCCTTCTTATGAAAGAAACTGTTGATCTGAGTCCGTACCTAGGCTTCCCCCTCATGGATGGTAGAGCCACCAAAAGTAAGGTTAACTTTACTTAACAAAAGATGAGGAAGAAGTTAAGTAACCGGAAGATACAGTGCCTGTCAAAAGCGAGGAAACTTTGCCTGATCAAGCCAGTCCTAAATGGCTTGCCTGTGTACTATATGAAAGGAATCCTTTTGCCCTCTTTCTCGCTCCCATGAGATGAACAGAATTATGTGTAACTTTTTATGGGGTGATACTTAGGAAAAGAAGAAATTGCAGTTAGTAGCATGGGATAAGGTCTGATCCTGTGTGAAGGAAGGGGGTCTTGCTGTGAAATGTTGTTTCAAGATAAACAAAGTCCTCTTTTTGAAGCGGTGGTGGTCAATGATGGAATGTAGAGACAATTTGGCTTCTTTAATTCTGAGAGATAAGTATCTGAAGAATGGCTTCCTCCTGAAAAACTTATGCACTGGTTCACATGTTTGGCGTGGTATGGGGAAAGTCTGGGGGGATTTCTACTCTGCCTTGAGATGGGGTGTTGGCAAGGGGACCAAAGTAAGATTCTGGGAAGATAGGTGGGCGTTGGATGCTCCTATTAGAGGATTCATTGCTGGGCCATTAGGTAGAGAGGAAATGAATAGAACAGTGGCGCAGGTTTTAGATTCTTGAGAGGACGTTACAGATAGTATATCCCTACAACTGCCTCCTCACTTCTTAACCAAGATGAATAGATTTGTAGGTAGGGAAGAGTTCGAGGACTACCCTTTCACGTCTCTTACTGTGGATGGGAAGTTTAATTTCAAAAAAGGGATGACTATTCAGACTCCTGATGAGGAGGACAATATTGACTTATCTTGGATTTGGAAGGTGAAAACGATTCCAAACATTAACTTCTTTTTGTGGCTTGTTTACCTGATAGACTCCCCCATTATAAAACACTCTCTAGGAGGTCCATTACTACTTCGGATTCTTGTCTTTGGTGTCCGGATATTGTAGAAGATAGTGAACACATCCTTAGATCTTGTTGGAAAGCTAAAGAGGTATGGAACTCCTTGTATAGGGACTTGAACGCGGATTTCTTTTCTTTAGATTTTCTTGTGTGGTTGAAGAGCAATTGCACTCATGCGATGATGCCTCTGGGCTTCCTTGGAAACTCCTTTTCGTTTCGATCTTATGGAATCTATGGCTTAAGAGAAATAGCAGCATCTTCTCTAATACACACTACTCAGCTGAGTGTTGTGCTGAAAAATCCAAAGCTCTCGCTTGGGAAATCTTCTCTTGCCAGGACAGCTCATCCCCCCTACTCCTAACCTAGATTCCACTTGGTCACCCCCGGTCCCAGGGATCCTAAAACTGAACGTTGATGCCTCTTTCGTGGATACTGACAAACTAGCTGGTATTGCAAGTGTTTTAAGAGACTCCACTGGTCATTGGATCTTAGGGTTTCATAAATGTTGTTATGCCTTATCTCCCATGCATTACAAGTTGAAAGCTCTTCTAGAGGGGCTCCAGATGCTCAATGAGCACATACAATTTTAATAATGTGGTTGTGGTATCTGATTGTAAGAAGATGGTGGAGGCTTTGGCTAGGTCTTATACTGCCAGGGATCCTAACTTTGGCATTGCAAATATTTACAAGGACCTCATCAAAAACAGCAACAATGTGAGCGTGGAGTTTAGTAGTAGGTGCAGCAATCGTATTGCAGACTGTATGGATAAAGACTGCAGAGTTGGAGGTGCTACTCTAGCAGGAAGACAGTTGCTTTTTGCTCCCACCCCGATGGTGGTTGAGTTGTATCAAGCTGAGAAGCCCCCTTAGCTTTGTTTTTCGTTTGTTTCTTTCTTGTTGTTTTTTAAAACCTGCTGTGCATCGAATACAAAAAAACCCATTTTTTCCCAATTCAATCAAATCCATTTCTATCCAAACTAATTTATTCTAATCCTTCGAAGAGAACACATCCTAACAGTAGTTCTAGGACGCGTACATTGCAAAAAAAGCAGCAAGTTATAATATATTTGCTTGATTCCTAGAATTTTACTTAAAGCATATCCAATGGTAATATACAAACATTGTAGCTTTGTTTACCACATTACTTTTTTGAGCTACATCATTTTCAAGATATAACTATCTACAATAGCAAACTACTCGTACAAAGTTTTTATAGCTTTGTTGTTGGAAATTAACTATTTGTATTAAATGTCATATTAAAGAAAAAGGCAAGAAAAATAAAAGTGGAGCTCTAAATCTTGTAGCCCAACAAAGCTATAAGGTTTGTGCAAGCTACAAGCCTACGTACAACCTCTTTTATCATACAACAGTTGAGCTTGTAGCTTGAAAGTTTATTTATTTGCGATTTAGCCCATCAAATATATTGTTGGAGATGCTCTTACATTCTTATTTACTTCGTACTAGCTAGTGTAGCTTTATACAATGTACATATAATGGGCGATAGGCTAGGAGTTGCCGAGTTGGTGACATTTGTGATTAAGACTTTTTTTAAAACATAAGACACCATCACGGCATTACTCAATTTTTCAATTGATCAAGAACTAATTAAGCAGTTAAGCATTGGCGTTACAATGGACCTCAAGATCTCACATTTGTGGCCTATAAATTTCATAAAATCAGCATTGTTGTTGCTTAATTCTTAGAAAAGAGCAACTTAAGATTGTATGTAGTTTAAGGTTTTCAGGTATTATGGTGTACGAAACTTGGATCGATAGTTCACACATACCATCTACATAACAAAAAAAAAATGCATGATGAATATGATTGCTTTCAAGCATATTTTAAGAAACCATTTGTTTAATTACCATTACATGATAGAAATTAAACTAAAACAACAAAGCTCAATGATGGTATACATTCAATCATTCATGCATCCTACAATGAAATTAGTAAGTTTCTAAAACGCTGATATAACAATAATATCAATACATATAGGCTTGTAAAATATAAAAATGTCCAAGGATGATGTTTTGCTTTAAGAAAACAGGAAAATCACACTGATAATAAAAACGACTATTAGATTGTAGGCAAGCATTCTTGATCATATAACTTTCGCCATTTTTTAAAGGTTGACAGGGTATCTGTCAATACTGGAGAGCCATGGATTCCTGGAACTTGGCTTCTTAATACGTTTGACAGCCTTCCAAACTGCGCTATTACACTTGAACCCTGACCCAAAAGCAAGCTGCCAAATACGATCTCCTGAATGAATCTTCCCTTTGGCTTCAAGGTACGCAAGCTCATACCAAATGCTGCTGCTAGAGGTGTTTCCAAACCTGTGAAGAGTCATGCGTGAGGGCTCCATGTTAGTATCACTCAGCTCCAAGTTGCGCTGCAGCTCATCTAGCACCATCTTGCTTGCTGCGTGCACACAGAAGTGCTCGAATGCAAGCTTGTAATCTGGAATATAAGGCTTTGAACTTGAAGATGATGTTGATGAAGAATTAGCGGTGGTACCGTTATTGATGACCATAGTGCTATTGTTGCTATTATTGTTGGGACTTTCTGTTTGCGGTCCACCAAATAACTGGCGTTTCACAAGAGTACTGAAGAAGAGGAGTTGTTCTGATACAGGTAGCACTAGGGGTCCTAGAGTGGTTATATTGGTCTTGAGCGCATCACCGCCTATCTCCATTAGTTCACGGCTTACCTTTAGTCCTTTGAATCCTTGTTCATCTTCTTCTTGATGGACACTCCTGTCAATGTTCGAATCATTTGATTAAACAGTAAAATAATGATAATTATAAGTTAAGAAAAATGAAAGAATTGAATCATCCACTAGGCAAATTAGTATGCAATTAATTAAATTCAAATAGAACTTTAATGGTTCAACCCTATACTAGTACTATAAAACGGCATCATGATCAACAACTTAATTAGCTAACATAACAATGAATGTTTTAAGTGATCTAATATATTTTTAAAAGATTTATTTCTAAATCAAGCTGTAATATAGCTGAAACAAATTAGCTAAGGTCAAGACCATAAGTTCAACTATTTTTTACTACGTATATGTACCTGAAACTGCGGTCGTCAGCTCCTTTGTGAGTACGAACAACATGCTCAAGACGGTACTTAGCACGAGGAAAATCACGACGACGGTTAGATAGCAACACAGCCGAGCAACCCATACGAAAGAAGCAGTTCGGAATAAGCATAGACCGATCACGTCCAGGATACCAGTTAAACCCAACCATCTCAGTACTTACCACAACAGCAAAGTTGTTGGGGTTTGCTTGGAGCATGTCACGAGCCAAGTCAAGCGCGATAACACTTGCACTGCACCCCATTCCACCAAGGTTGTAACTCAATATATTACCCCTCATTTTGTAGTGGTTAATGATCATGGCGGAGAGTGATGGTGTAGGGTTAAATATGCTGCAATTAACTACTAGTACACCCACGTCTTTGGGGCGTATACAAGTCTTTTCGAATAGCTCATCCAGGGCTCCGAAAATGACTGTTGATGCTTCCTCTCTACCTTCCTTCATTGTTGCTATGTTTTGGTTTGACATTATAGATTTCGGTACATAACTCTCATTGCCTATGCCTGAAGAGTCTAAGATCCTTCTTTTGAAATCTAAAGTTTCTTGATCAAATTTGCCTGATTGACGTGCCATCTCAATAAACTCTTCCTTGCTTGCCTACATTTGAGTGAAGAATTGGATTATTGATCGATTACTTGCATATAAGAGCTAAAGTAATGATGTTGCTTCAATGTTATAAATTTGTAAATCTTTTCTTTTTTGTAATATATATATATAGTCAGATAAATTAAGCATAACTTCTTTACATTAATTGATCAATATAAAAGTCTTTTAAACACATACTCAAATTTAACTACGTTATCTGATCTGATTTGATCGATTTGTATACCTAAATAATGTTCCAAAATAACTTGACCCTCCTAAACCTTTCCCCACTTCAATTCCGAAAATATATACAAACCATTTATTTTCATTACTGACTGTCGTATATTATATTATTAACTACTCCCTCCGTTCCTTTATATTTGATATGTTTTGACTTGCACAAATGTCAATGCTGTTTGACCTTAAATTTCTTTTGTTGTGTATATATAAAAATTATAATAATTGAAAGTAAATAACGTACTCATTGAGACGAATAAAAAGGATCACATATGACTATATTATATTTTATATATTAATAGTAATTTAGAAGATTTTCTTATCTTATAAATAGTGGCAAAATTCCAAACGTATCAAATATTTACGAACGGAGAGAGTATAAAACAAGCCATTTATGATCAATTGTAATGGTCCGCACTTTCTACTCCATATTAGCTAATGAAAATGGATCTAAATATGATTTGGCTTGGATACAGAGGTTAACAGTGAACTAATCAAAATCCAGACACATCAACCAATTATGACAAAGACAATATCAAATCCAAACTTTAGGAAACTAAATCTCTTCAATAAACGTTTTGTTTGTTTGTTTTTTTTTTTTTTTTTTTTTTTTCCCCCTTTATATATAGTCAGATAAATTAAGCATAACTTGCTTTACATTAATTGATCAATATAAAAGATCTTTTTAGATCTTTAAACAACATATCAAATTTAACTACGTTATCTGATTCGATTGATCGATTTGTATACCTAAATAATTATTCCAAAAATAACTGCTGACCTCCTAAACCTTTCCCACTTCATCAATTCCGAAAATATATACAAACCATTTATTTTCATTACTGACTGTCGTTATATTATATTATTAACCTCCCTCCGTTCCTTTATATTGATATGTTTTGACTTGCACAAATGTCAATGTGTTTGACCTTAAATTTCTTTTTGTTGTGTATATATAAAAATTATAATAATTGAAAGTAAATAACGTACTCATTGAGCGAATAAAAAGGGTTAAAATAATATAAAATAAAAAAAATATAAAACAAAAAAGGGATCAAAGATATTAATTAAATTATATTTAAACATAAATAACGAATATAATATATAAATTGGCACGAATATAATATAAATAATAATAAAAAAGGCATCACATATGCTATATTATATTTATATATTGATATTAAAGTTTAGAAGGATTTTTCTTATCTTATAAATCCAGTGGCAAATTCCAAAGTATCAATTTACGAACGGAGGGGTCCTTCAGTGAGAGGAAGAGAGAAGAGAAGAGAGAGAGAAGAGAGTATATTTATAATAAAGAAAAGCCAGCAATAGTATAATTTATAGTTATGAATTTCTATTTGATGATCAATATGTAATGGTCCGCACGTATTTCACCCGTAACTTTCGACTCCATAGTAGCAAATGAAATGGGATCTAAAGCATGATTTGGCTTGAGGATACAGGGTAACATGAGGTGATGAATGTTGTGTGTGAATTGTGTGGGAAACTAATCAATCCATGACACATACATGTCCAATTATGACAAAGACAATATCAATCCAACTTTAGGAGAACGAATGCTCTTCAATAACGTTTGGTTTGTTTG
>PYUH01000127.1:1483235-1640232 GCA_016808085.1 Suaeda aralocaspica
TTTTTTTTTTTTTTTTTTTTTTTGCCACCTTTCTTTGGATATCACCATATGACCAAAATCAAAATTTCCTTTAGTATATCTATATTTGTAATTTAGTAGAGTTTGTTGAACTACCCCACCTATGACTTTTTCTTAGGATCAACCACGACGTAAACATTAGAGTAGTACGATACATCATGCTCAATTAATAACGTAGTAAAATTAAACATGACCATAGGCAGATGGGCTGATCAGCAAATCAATAATCATAAAAGGTGTGTTTTGCGCAAGTCGAGATGAGAAATTGTAAAAATGAATGGAATGAATTGAATATTATTGTTGGAATAGATTTGAATGAATTGAATAGATTCAAATGTATTAAGACTTATTGTAGCTTAAGAATTTATTTGAATGAGATGAAATAGATCGAAACTTATATCTAACGGTTTGAAAAGAATATGACTTATTAAAATTGATAGAAACTTATTAGAATCAATTAGAACTAAAAAATTGACAAACTCAAGGTCAGAAAAAATGTACTACGTTACCTTCTTTATACAATATTTGCAACGATTAGACATTTTTTCTCTTAACTCTATGTTAAATCGTTGCAAATAATGTGTAACGAATGTAGTATATGACTAATTAGAATCAATTGAAACTTATTAAAATCCACGTGTACACTACCACTGTAGTTGTGTAGTACTCCGTATAATCAATTAATCATACATACTTCTCAGTATAAATTATAAATTGACTTTTACAGCAAAAGCTTAATTATCTAAAGGATTTGAATTTTCACGGTCATTTTCGCAAGATTTACGGAAATTATCATGAACTGTTTTAGATCTACCACTACTCTTTAGACACAACGGTATACTAAGCATGTACGAGTACAAAGAAAATAAGATAGTAGGTAAAAATGATCTAGGGCGATTTTAGAGGGGTTCAAAGAGCCCCTCTGCACAGATGTCTAATTTATTTTATTTAGAATAAGACCTCTAATCATTTTGCTACAGCCCTTGTGAGTTGTGATCTATTGATATAATCAATAAATATTTGATAAGACTATCTTAATAATAAGAAGAAAAAAAAACTATGTAGTATATAGTATATTTTTAATTGAGTAATAGTGTCAAAACCTTTCAAAAAAAAAAAGTAATAGTGTCAAAAATGATCAGAGTATGACTGACAAAGTAAAAGAGATCAAGTATTGTGTAACCAAGGGACCGAGAAATACATACCTTGAAATCATCACTAGGCTTGTAGCAAGCAAAGTCGAGGAGGTAAATGGGACGAGGACGTGATAAGAAGTAGAGACACAGCGTAAAAACAAAGACTCCAAAAGAAGCAAGAACAGTGACAAGATCATAATCCCATAACTTATTCCAAATTTGTTCTTTACTAAGACTACCCACTTCAGCACTAAACACAAGCACTAAAACTGGTATTGTCGCCAAATAAATTGCATGATTTATCAAATAATGATAACCCAACTTCACATACTTCAAGTTCACTGAGTTGACAAAATCAGGCAGCGGCAATCGTCTCCTTACACGAACTGAGAACGTGTCCGTGCCACGGTTCACGATCTCAGTCGCCAAGAGACGCTGCTCTTCTGCTGCCGTTGCCATATAATCAGCTAGGATGTTTCTTTGGTGGCCGTCTTATTTTACAACACAATGAGTTACATAGACATATATAATACACAACTATTTGTAGAGTTGGAAAATGGTTAAGAGGAGTAAGTGCAAAATAAGAAGAAATGGTTACGTAATTATGTGTGCAAAACAATGGAAGGTTTCATTTATAACAGATTGCAACTAATTGGGTTTGGTAGGTGGAAAGATGGTTAATGCTCTCACCCAACCTTATTTAAAGGGTGTGCAGTTAGAAGCTCAACGGCTTATCGTAATTTTGTAATTAATGAATGAATGAATGAAAGGTGGGGTGTTTGTACTTGTTTTGCTTTCTTCACCTTAAAAAGGTGTATTTCTATCATTCCATAAATGTTTCGCAAGTGGTCGTCATTCATCACGATGCAAGTTTTTTTGGTTTAAGACATCACTGCTGTAGTAAATAGGTGTCTTTATTTTTATTTTTTATTTTTGGAAACTGAAAATAGTAACTTGTTTAAACATGAAAGTCATTTCATTCACACTTGTGATGTATAGCAGTACCGGTCCTCAATTGGTGTGAAGATAGGATTTTCAGGGAAAATTATAGGATTTTCGTAGAAAATTATAGGGATTTTTATGAAGAAAATACTACGTAGATAAGTCATTTGTATATAGGGGTCATTTGATTAGGGCCTCGGTATTCATCAAAACGAGTTCGTCTCAGGCATAATTGAGGTCCGAAGCGAAAACTATTAAAAAGGAGCGGAAATTTGGTGCAGCTGGCCGCACGCAAAACAAAGCGTGCGGCAACAAACAGACAAAAAAAAGCTGACGGAGTCAACATGCGTGCTAATTTAGGAAAAACGCGTAAAACCCTACAAAACTTCTTCCTCTTCATTTAATGCGCCGCTTTTTTCTTTCTCTCTTCTTTACTCAGCTTTTTCCTTTCATTCATTCTCCGAATTTTTTCACAAGAAATTCCTTAAAATTTCTGCACAATGTTCAACAATTACAAACGAAATTCAACTTTCTAAACAATCAGAATGTCCAATACATCAGATAATTTTCCAAATTCAAAAGAAACAATTGAAGTAGAATCAACGGCAAACAACAATGATAATCAACAATTTCAAGAATCTGTTGAAGAAATTGAAGAATCCTTAATGCAGCAAGACTTGACTCCTTCAGAAATCTGCGAAAATGAAGAAATTGAAAAACTTCAGGGTATGAAAACATAAACTTTTCATTAGCAATAATACAATTCTAGATCAACAACACCTTAAAAAATTTATAAAAAAAAAAAAAAAAGTACTTCTATTTTAACAACCCTTAATTGCAGATCATAAAATTGAGTTAAATTTGAGTAGCACCTTAAAAGGCAATAATAAAATTCCAGTAACCCTTAAAAATTAATCAGTAACCCCCATTGTACCACCTAACAGTTAGTCAGTAACCCCCGTTGTAACCCCTAACAATTAGTCACTAACCCCATTGTAAAGCCCTTAAAAAAACTTGAGTAATGTAACAACCCGTCCTTAACAAGTAATAGGCGATAGCGGAAAGTACGCCTGTACGGAAGGTTACTAAACCAAAATTCATGAAAGAAAATATCCAAAAGAAGAAATTCAAAAGATTACACTCAACCCACGGGTAGAACAACCCTTATATGAAAACATTCAACATTTAAAACAGTTGGGAAACATAAGTAGAAGTCAACACCATAAATCGAAAAACTTATTCATCTCAAACAAAACCAAATTATTAAGTCCTTAAAGAAAGGGGAGGTCCTAAGCACACTCATAACCCTGCCCGTCGAACAAAGCCCAAATATCATTCAGCATCTGTAGCAACAACATAAATCCACAGTCAGTGGGGAGTAACTAACAACTCTCCAATAAATCAAAAATAATAAATTTTAGAGTTAAATTAATATGAAGAAGTAACTTACAGACGTTCTCTAAATATTTCAAGTCACAACCAACATTAATAAATTTCATAATAATTTCTTAAGATATAATCGAATACTCAAAACTTAACAGAATGGTATGGAATGAACGCTAGTGGAATCCCGCAGTCCACCTCCTAAGGTTTGTCAGGCGAACCTACAGTCAACTCGCAGGAGACTGCGTCTGAGAATGGCCATACTCCCGGATATGGGTAGAAGCCATTAGGCCTCACACTACCCCCGGACGACAACAATTAACCCAGGTAATTCTACCTAAAACTCGCAGCCTAGGTAGTAGCATGTTCTTAACCACCGAGAAGCACTTCGGCCTTACAACTCGATTATGGCCCCACACACAATTCAAAACCCATGAAGATACTTAGAAATATATGATTTTAAATTCCAAAATTCGGCAGAGAAGCCTTTAGGCCTTACACTCATATAAAATCTGCATGAGAATTAAAATTCTCTAAATCAAAATAAATCTTAGTTTTTAAGCATTAGTTCGGCTTTATAAAAACATCAAGAAAAGATATCATTTGAGTTTTGGAACAAGTAAATAATTATTTCAAAATCCAAAATAATCATTCGCATTCATGATTCGTGAATAAGTAGTGCTAAGGATGGAATTATTCTATTCAAAGGGTCACAATTTTGATAATGTAACATTTCAACAACATTTTACATCAAGTTTCTAAGATCATTCTTTGAGTACATAATTCTAAAACTTAAGGGGTCAAACCTTGGATAATCTTAGCTAAAAGCATTAGTTTAAATAATCATGTCAATTAAGTTAGAACCCATATAATATCATTTCAATAACCCAAAACTATAATGCTATAACATCACATAACAATCAAACATTGGCAGCAATAATACTACTTCTTAATCACATCAAAAACACACCCAAAACATGCTAAAGTGCTAAAATAAAATTATGACATGTTAATCTACATATTAGGCAATATACACAAGGAAAATGAGCTTAAATTCGTGCCCTTAACATGCTAAAACACCCCTGTCTTTACAGCAGCCCCTAATTGCAATTTCAGCAGGTGTATGCTCATTAAAACCACCCAACAACACCCTTAAACTCAAAATTAATCTTAGCCCATTAACACACACAATCTAGGGACATAATAGAACACATTAGGCTCAAGTTTAGGTGTAAAATTTAAGCATTTCAACTCTAAATACTTCACCAAACACAACACACTCACTTAACATGGCAGCAGCAACATATGCCCAAAGATTGGCTTCAAAACCCTCCTAAAACTTGCCTAAAACATGTGGAATTAGTTTAGGAACCATCTTAACATGATACTAACCAAAACTAAGCAATGAAATCAGTTTAAACAAGTGATTACAAACCTTTATAAAGCACACAAACAAATTTCCAGCAGCATGTAAGTAGACTAATGGCTCTAAAAACACCCCTAAAACAAGTCTAAACATGCTACAAATATCATGGGGTTATAACACAATATCAAGGCATGAATAACAATCAATAATAAGCAAGAAATCATGATCATAAAACTCTAAAAACAGCACTTTGAAGCCACGAAATTCTGACAGCAAAACAGAGAAGAAAACGCTCTAAAAACTCATATTTACCATGACTTTCTACCTATCAATCTAGCCCTTAAACTTAGTATTTTTAATCTAAAGAAGAGGATGCTAGTTACCTTGATTGAAGACTAAGAAAACCAGTTATAAACCAGCCAAAATCCCTTGAAGAAACTGCTCCAAAAACACACAGAAACCAACCCCCGAAAACAGAAAACTTCTTGCTCAATTCCTTTGGTTTTTTTTTTGATGCTTTCTTTAGGAGATTAGAACTCGAATTTGATGTGAATAAGAGTAGGGATGAAACTCAACATCAACCCTTGAATATAATCCTTAAACCACTCGAAATTTGAGGGAAAAAGATGAAGCGGCGATCGTGATATGTGATGACAAAAGCTACGTGAACATGGAAGGGTTTTTGTATGTGAATTGTGTGAATCATGAAGGGTCTTTGACTGATTTTTCTTAATGTTTTAATGATGGTTTAAATGCAATAATGTAGGGGGAGTTACAAAGACTATAAACCAGCAATAAAGCTCTTCAAAACCGTGAAACAAAGGAGCAATTGAAAGGCCTCAAAACAAGCTATAAGACTAGGGTTTAAGGCTTTAATTTAGCTTTATTTAAGAAGATAATTTAGGCTTAAAAATGGGTTTAAAATAAAAGTGTTAATGTAGCTTATTAAACATCCTTTATTTACCATAAACAAAGTTTAAACTCAAGTTAGGTTTTAGCTCCAAAATATGGCAAGGAAGGAAAGCATGAAAACACAACCAAAGCTACTATTAACATAACCGTCTTAATACTAAACATATTTTATTTCGAATATTAACTCATCAATTGATAAATTAATATTTGAATATAAAGGACGAATTTTTTTTAGGCTCAAAATTTAGGGCGTTACAGAAACCCCTCCTAATAAAATTTCGTCCTCGAAATTAGCAATAAGAAGAGGGAAAACGGACAACATACGAAAAAGAAACACTTAAAAGAGAAACTAGGATACCTTAGGCTAGGAACTTGGATCAAAAAGCTCGGGGTACTTGGTCCTCATAGACTCCTCAGTTTCCCAAGTGGCTTCCTCATATTTCTGACTTCTCCACAAAACCTTCACCAACGGTACCACCTTCCGTCGCAGAATCCTATCTTGACGATCAAGGATTTGCACTGGTCTCTCCTCAAAGGTCAAATTCGGTTCAACTTCAACCGACTCAACTGTAATAACATGAGAAGGATCACTACGATACCTTCGTAGTTGGGACACATGAAATACGTCATGCACCTTTGATAACTCTGGAGGCAACGCCAATCGATAAGCAACCTCACCAATCCTCTCAAGCACCTCATAGGGTCCAACATATTTCGGACTAAGCTTACCTTTCTGGCCAAAGCGCATCACTCCCTTCATTGGTGACACCTTCAACAACACCTTGTCACCAACTTCATATGAAATAGGTCGTCTTCTAAGATCAGCATAGGATTTCTGCCTATCTTGCGCAGCTTTCAACTTAGCTCGGATTACCTTGACTTGTTCAACAGTATCCTGAATTAGATCTGGCCCTAAAATCAGAGAGTCACTAATGTCGCTCCAACATGTAGGGCTACGACACTTCCTTCCATATAGAGCTTCATATGGGGCCATCTGAATAGAAGCTTGATAACTGTTGTTATAAGAGAACTCCACAAGGCTTAGTGACTTAACCCATGATTGTTGAAATTCCAAGGCACAAGCACGAAGCATATCCTCCAAAGTCTGAATCGTTCGCTCAGTTTGACCATCTGTAGCCGCATGAAAAGCAGTACTCAACTTCAACTTGGACCCAAAAGCTTCTTGCAGAGCAACCCAGAAATGAGACAAGAACCTCGGATCACGATCAGACACAATATCCTTCGGAACCCCATGAAGACGAATAATTTCATTAGCATAAGCCTCTGCTAGCTTTTCCATAGACCAAGTATTCTTCATTGGAATAAAGCGAGCCACCTTAGTTAATCGGTCCACTATTACCCAGACAGCATTCAATCCACCAGTGGCATTCGGTAGCCCCATCACAAAATCCATAGAGATGGAGTCAAACTTCCATGCTGGAATGGGTAGAGGTTGTAGCAACCCACCAGGCCTTTGATGCTCAATTTTCACTTTCTGACATACCAAGCATCGAGCCACAAACTCAGCCACTTCCTTCTTCATCCCAGGCCACCAGAAACTCACTTTTAGATCTTTATAAAGCTTACCACCTCCAGGATGCACAGAATAAGGAGTATTATGAGCTTCCTCTAAGACCTTTTTCTTCAATTCGGCGTTGTCTGGCACACACCAACGACCCATGAACTTTAAACTCCCATCTGCACAAATCTCAAAGTTTTCTGCACGACCCTGGGCCTTAGCTTCACGTATCTTTTCTAACTTTGGATCCCCTTTCTGCTTCTCCTTCAATTCCTTGTACAGCTCTGGTTCAGCACTCATCGAGTTCAAACAAGAACCCACAAACCCCTGAGGGACTACCTCAATGTTAAGTTTCTGAAACTCCATACACAACTCCCGAGGCAACACCCAAGCAGCATTTAGAGAGTGTTTACCCTTCCGACTCAAAGCATCTGCCACCCTGTTAGCCTTACCCTCACGATATTCTAAAGTCAGGTCATAATCCTTGATCAATTCCAACCATCTCCTTTGTCTCATGTTTAGCTCACGCTGGGTAAAGATGTACTTGAGACTCTTGTGATCTGTGAACACCTTGCAAGGAACCCCATACAGGTAGTGTCTCCAAATCTTAAGAGCAAACACCACAGCAGCAAGCTCGAGATCGTGTGTCGGGTAGTTTCTTTCATGAACTTTCAACTGTCTTGAGGCATACGCAATTACCTTACCCTGTTGCATCAACACACAACCCAAACCATTCTTTGAGGCGTCACTATACACCTCAAATTCCACACCATCGGTCGGCAAAGTAAGCACCGGAGCTGAAGTCAGACTCTCCTTCAAGGATTGGAAAGCCTTCTCACACTCATTGCTCCACAAATACTTACTCTCCTTCTGCATCAACTTAGTTAGCGGTTGGGCAATCTTGGAGAAATCCTTCACAAAGCGTCGGTAGTAGCCCGCAAGACCGAGGAAACTACGAACGTCTGAAACATTCTTAGGGCTTTCCCATTCAACCACAGCCTTGATCTTAGCAGGATCAACCATAACACCTTCTTTGCTTATGACATGCCCCAGAAAAGCTACTTCTTTAAGCCAGAATTCACATTTGGACAGCTTAGCGTACCATTTCTGCTTACGTAACACATCCAGAACCAGCCTTAAATGTTTCTCATGTTCAGCTTCATCCTTTGAGTACACAAGAATGTCATCAATGAAAACGACAACACAAGTATCAAGGTACTCATGGAACGAACGGTTCATCTGGTCCATGAACACAGCAGGAGCATTAGTAAGACCAAAAGGCATCACCTCAAACTCATAGTGCCCATATCTGGTGCGAAATGCGGTCTTAGGGATATCGCTTGGCTTCACAGGGATTTGATGATACCCCGACCTCAGGTCGATCTTTGAGAAAACACCCGCACCCTTCAATTGATCAAATAGATCTTCAATTCGAGGCAATGGATACTTGTTTTTGACCGTTACCTTATTCAACTCTCGGTAATCGATACACATTCGCATACTCCCATCCTTCTTCTTGACAAATAGGACCGGAGCACCCCATGGAGACACACTTGGCCGAATAAACCCCTTATCAATGAGTTCTTGCAGCTGAGTTTTCAACTCCTGAAGTTCCGACGGTGCCATTCTGTAAGGCGCCTTTGATATAGGAGCAGTTCCTGGGACCAAATCGATACCAAACTCCACATCCCTTTCTGGAGGTATACCTGGCAACTCCTCGGGGAAAACGTCCGGATACTCCTTGACAACTGGAATATTATCGAGCTGTTCTTCAAGAGATAGGTCCTTGACCCTACATAGAAAGACCATATCCCCCTTCTGTTGAAGCTTCCTCATTCTCAAGGCAGACACGATCTTTACTCCCTTTTTCAGCACGACTCCAGAGTAAGAGATTCGGTTTCCCTTAGGCCCCCTTAGCGTAACCTTCTGGTCACGACAATGAATGGCCGCATGATATTTTGACAACCAATCCATTCCAAGTATCACATCAAACTCTTGCATTGGAAACTCCTTGAGGTTCACATGCAATTCAGTTCCCGCAATAACTACAGAAACACCTCTATACTCCCTATTACAAACATAGTTCTCTCCAGAAGGAAGAGAAATTAAGGACTTTACAGGAGAAATATTCAACAAACCAGCTTTCTTCACAAAAGAACTAGCTACAAAGGAAACTGTAGCACCACAATCAAAAAGTAAATAAGCAGAAACACCATGGACTAGAAAATTACCAGTCACCACATCTGGCTGGACATCGGCCTCTTCCTGTGTCATCACATAAATTCGGTTCCGAGCAGGAGCAGAAGATGAGGCAGGCTTAGAAGAATTGTTGCTTCTTTTAGGACATTGAAAAGATTTATGTCCGTCCTCCTTACAATAGTAGCACGTAATGTTCGTGCCATCACAGTTCTTCCCAGGATGGGCATCAGCGTTACATCTCCAACACTTTTTCGGATCATAACTCGCACGAGACCCAGACCCTTGCTGGAATCCACCCTTGTTGTTTGTAGGTTCCACCCTTGGTTTCTTAGCCGGACTCTTAGAGAAAGTAGTAGGTACTTTCTTTGCCGAGGCAGCCTTCACAGCTTCCTCATCCTTAATTGACGCATGGATACTAAGGGCCAGCTCGTAGGCTCCCTGAAACGTGGTAGCCCCCGAGCTTAGAACATGAGTACGAACCCTCGGATCCATCCTCTTAATGTATCTTCTTACCCTCTCAGCTTCGTTGGGGATAACAGAGGTAGCAAAGCGAGACAGTTCAGTAAACTTATCGGTGTACTCCTGAATAGATAGAGAACCCTGGGTCAGAGATAGAAACTCCTCTTGCTTCTGCCAACGGAGCTCATCAGGGTAAAACCTCTCTTTTAGCCTAACCGCAAACTCGGACCACCCAAATCCAGGAGTTGCTAAGCACCCTTCCTTGACAGTGCCCCACCAATTTTCAGCCTCAGCTTTTAGATAATAGGTCCCAATGGCGACCCTTTCAGCCGGAGGACAGTTCGTGGCGGTGAAGAGCTTCTCCATCTCCCGCAGCCACCCTTCTAAGACAATAGGGTCAGCTTTCCCCTCATAAGTAGGTGGTCGATGACGATCGAACCTATCGAATGTTGACTGCCCGCCAGTAGGAGCAGCACTTCTGTTTGCCAAGGCTATGATAGCATTTTCGAGCGCTTGACGTTTGCGTTGGCGTCGGTGGCGTGATGCTTCTTTCAGAGAATCCAATCTTCTAGGAGACATTCTTCAAAAGAGATAAGATTAGTTTCATTTGCAACACAACAATAAAACACTTAGTAAAAATAAACGGACGCGCCCTTAACTTCCTACCCAAGTAACTCACACTATAGGTCAAAGGTTCAGTTTATTCTATTTGAACTACATCTTTCACAAGAAATTGTAGAAATTCAGCGAGAGGTTGGACCATTTGCTCTGATACCAACTGTAACAACCCGTCCTTAACAAGTAATAGGCGATAGCGGAAAGTACGCCTGTACGGAAGGTTACTAAACCAAAATTCATGAAAGAAAATATCCAAAAGAAGAAATTCAAAAGATTACACTCAACCCACGGGTAGAACAACCCTTATATGAAAACATTCAACATTTAAAACAGTTGGGAAACATAAGTAGAAGTCAACACCATAAATCGAAACACTTATTCATCTCAAACAAAACCAAATTATTAAGTCCTTAAAGAAAGGGGAGGTCCTAAGCACACTCATAACCCTGCCCGTCGAACAAAGCCCAAATATCATTCAGCATCTGTAGCAACAACATAAATCCACAGTCAGTGGGGAGTAACTAACAACTCTCCAATAAATCAAAAATAATAAATTTTAGAGTTAAATTAATATGAAGAAGTAACTTACAGACGTTCTCTAAATATTTCAAGTCACAACCAACATTAATAAATTTCATAATAATTTCTTAAGATATAATCGAATACTCAAAACTTAACAGAATGGTATGGAATGAACGCTAGTGGAATCCCGCAGTCCACCTCCTAAGGTTTGTCAGGCGAACCTACAGTCAACTCGCAGGAGACTGCGTCTGAGAATGGCCATACTCCCGGATATGGGTAGAAGCCATTAGGCCTCACACTACCCCCGGACGACAACAATTAACCCAGGTAATTCTACCTAAAACTCGCAGCCTAGGTAGTAGCATGTTCTTAACCACCGAGAAGCACTTCGGCCTTACAACTCGATTATGGCCCCACACACAATTCAAAACCCATGAAGATACTTAAAAATATATGATTTCAATTCAAAATTCGGCAGAGAAGCCTTTAGGCCTTACACTCATATAAAATCTGCATGAGAATTAAAATTCTCTAAATCAAAATAAATCTTAGTTTTTAAGCATTAGTTCGGCTTTATAAAAACATCAAGAAAAGATATCATTTGAGTTTTGGAACAAGTAAATAATTATTTCAAAATCCAAAATAATCATTCGCATTCATGATTCGTGAATAAGTAGTGCTAAGGATGGAATTATTCTATTCAAAGGGTCACAATTTTGATAATGTAACATTTCAACAACATTTTACATCAAGTTTCTAAGATCATTCTTTGAGTACATAATTCTAAAACTTAAGGGGTCAAACCTTGGATAATCTTAGCTAAAAGCATTAGTTTAAATAATCATGTCAATTAAGTTAGAACCCATATAATATCATTTCAATAACCCAAAACTATAATGCTATAACATCACATAACAATCAAACATTGGCAGCAATAATACTACTTCTTAATCACATCAAAAACACACCCAAAACATGCTAAAGTGCTAAAATAAAATTATGACATGTTAATCTACATATTAGGCAATATACACAAGGAAAATGAGCTTAAATTCGTGCCCTTAACATGCTAAAACACCCCTGTCTTTACAGCAGCCCCTAATTGCAATTTCAGCAGGTGTATGCTCATTAAAACCACCCAACAACACCCTTAAACTCAAAATTAATCTTAGCCCATTAACACACACAATCTAGGGACATAATAGAACACATTAGGCTCAAGTTTAGGTGTAAAATTTAAGCATTTCAACTCTAAATACTTCACCAAACACAACACACTCACTTAACATGGCAGCAGCAACATATGCCCAAAGATTGGCTTCAAAACCCTCCTAAAACTTGCCTAAAACATGTGGAATTAGTTTAGGAACCATCTTAACATGATACTAACCAAAACTAAGCAATGAAATCAGTTTAAACAAGTGATTACAAACCTTTATAAAGCACACAAACAAATTTCCAGCAGCATGTAAGTAGACTAATGGCTCTAAAAACACCCCTAAAACAAGTCTAAACATGCTACAAATATCATGGGGTTATAACACAATATCAAGGCATGAATAACAATCAATAATAAGCAAGAAATCATGATCATAAAACTCTAAAAACAGCACTTTGAAGCCACGAAATTCTGACAGCAAAACAGAGAAGAAAACGCTCTAAAAACTCATATTTACCATGACTTTCTACCTATCAATCTAGCCCTTAAACTTAGTATTTTTAATCTAAAGAAGAGGATGCTAGTTACCTTGATTGAAGACTAAGAAAACCAGTTATAAACCAGCCAAAATCCCTTGAAGAAACTGCTCCAAAAACGCACAGAAACCAACCCCCGAAAACAGAAAACTTCTTGCTCAATTTCTTTGGTTTTTTTTTTTTGATGCTTTCTTTAGGAGATTAGAACTCGAATTTGATGTGAATAAGAGTAGGGATGAAACTCAACATCAACCCTTGAATATAATCCTTAAACCACTCGAAATTTGAGGGAAAAAGATGAAGCGGCGATCGTGATATGTGATGACAAAAGCTACGTGAACATGGAAGGGTTTTTGTATGTGAATTGTGTGAATCATGAAGGGTCTTTGACTGATTTTTCTTAATGTTTTAATGATGGTTTAAATGCAATAATGTAGGGGGAGTTACAAAGACTATAAACCAGCAATAAAGCTCTTCAAAACCGTGAAACAAAGGAGCAATTGAAAGGCCTCAAAACAAGCTATAAGACTAGGGTTTAAGGCTTTAATTTAGCTTTATTTAAGAAGATAATTTAGGCTTAAAAATGGGTTTAAAATAAAAGTGTTAATGTAGCTTATTAAACATCCTTTATTTACCATAAACAAAGTTTAAACTCAAGTTAGGTTTTAGCTCCAAAATATGGCAAGGAAGGAAAGCATGAAAACACAACCAAAGCTACTATTAACATAACCGTCTTAATACTAAACATATTTTATTTCGAATATTAACTCATCAATTGATAAATTAATATTTGAATATAAAGGACGAATTTTTTTTAGGCTCAAAATTTAGGGCGTTACAAGTAACCCCTTAAAAAGCAATCATAAAATTGCAGTAACCCCTAAAAGATCTTTTAAACAGTTATAAAAATAGATCCTATATTATTTCAGTAACCTTATTATTACATTTCCAGTAAACCCCCATTGTAAAGCCCTAATTGCAAACCCCATTGTAACACTTAACAATTAGTCAGTAACCCCATTGTAACCCCTAATAATTAGTCAGTAACCCCATTGTAACCCCTATATTTTCTCCCCCTAAATTACTAACATGAGTATACTTAAACTAACTCTTACACCAAAAGTTCAATAACCCCTTGAAAAAACTTGAGTAACCCTTTAAAAAGCAATCATAAAATTGCAGTAACCCTTAATAAAACTTGAGTAACCCCTAAAAAAACTTGACTAACCACTTAAAAAGCAATCATGATTACACTGATTTTAACATATGCAGGAACATTAGATGAAGAACTAGCTAAAGAAGCAGAAGAATATGAAGATTTCAAAGGCAGTCTTATTGGTTTTAAGGCTTCAACAATGGATGAAATTTATGAAACTTACAGAAAACATGCCAATGCAGTAGGATTTAGTGTAAGAATATCTACATCAAGATACACACAAGGGAAGCTTCCAAAGGTATAAATAGCAAAAGAGTTTTGCTGCTCAAAAGAAGGATTCAGATGTGTACGAAAACAAAAAAAAAAGTCCAAAACCAACAGCTAATAATAACAATAAAAGAAGAATAGTGAGGGACTGTTTGAGATTGATCAACATGTAATTACTCATAATCATCAACTAACAAGGAAAGTTTGGCAACATCTTCATAGATCAGAGAGGAAGATAACAACAGAGAAGGCTAATGCAATTGACAAAATGTTGGAAAGTGGATTAAGAGCAACTCAATCATTCAACTTAATGGCTTCTGAAGCTGGAGGTATAGACTTAGTAGGACATACTTTGAAGGATCATCTAAATTATATAACAAGACAAAAAATGAAAGAAATAGAAGGTGGAGACGCACAAAATGTAATAAATAACTTGTATCAAAAACAATCTATTGATCCAAACTTCTTTTTTAGATTTAAGATGGGAGGAGAAGATAAAGGAAACAAACTAACTGCAATATTTTGGAGAGATTCTCAAATGATGGAGGATTTTTTAGTTTATGGAGATGTAGTTATCTTTGACACAACATTTAGAACAAATAAATACGACCTCATTTGTGCTCCAATAGTAGGTATTAACAATCATTGGCAAAATGTCATGTTTGGTTGTGCGTTTATAGCTGATGAGACAGCTTCTACATTTGAGTGGCTTCTTACAACATTCAAGAAATCAATGGGAGGACTTCAACCTACCTCAATTTTTACTTATCAAGACTTGGCTATGGCAAAAGCAATTGACAAGGTATATTTATTTACTAATGAAAAACAAATACATATTATTAAACTTAGTATTAACTTTAGTAACCCCTAACAAAAACTTAGTAACCCCTATTATTAAACTTAGTAACCCTATTAATAAACTCTACACACTTAGTAACCCCTGACCAACAAGTTAGTAACCCTTAAGAAATAACTTAGTAACCCCTAAGATATCATGCTAGTAACACCTAAGGAATAACAACTATTAATAGTAAGTTCATAAAATTAATAACAACTTGACTTTTCCAGGTCTTCCTGATACACGACATAGACTTTGCATTTGGCATTTACTGAAGAATGTCGTGGACAGGTATGGCATATTAAAGAAAGACAAGACTTTTCATCAAGCATTCAACAAGTGTTTGACAGGATGTGTTTCAAAGGAAGAATTTCAAGACTGCTGGAATGAAATGCTAGTAAAATACAAGTTGCAGAATAATAGATGGTTCAATAAACTATACTCTTTGAGAGAAAGATGGTGTACAGCATTAAGTAAAGATTTCTTTTCAGCTCGCATTCTTTCATCTCATAGAAGTGAAAGTACTAACAATGCTTTGGGTTTTCGTGCAAATCGTAACACAAGTCTGACAGACTTCTTCAAGATTTTCAAACAAACAGTAGACAGATGGAGAAGAAATGAATCAGATGAAGATTTCAAATGCTCTAACTCAGTACCACATTCTGACCTTCCAATGTATGGACTTTTGAAACATGCTTCACAATTGTATACTCAAACACTTTTCAGAGACTTTGAAACTGAGTTCAAACATACTATTGGAAGCATAGTAAAACTGAATGATCAAGTTGGGCCTCTTTACATGTATGAGGTGTGGCTTGAAGACGATGAATCATCTTAGAATCTGGTCAATTTCAACAGCAGTAGCAACATGATTGAATGTAGCTGTAAAAACTTTGAGAAAGTTGGTTGGCTATGTTACCATTGCTTAAGGGTATTTGTACAACACTCAATTACAAGATTTCCAGAAAACTATGTTCGCAAAAGGTGGACAAAGTTTGCAAAAAGTGAACTTTGGAAAAGAAGAGATGAAGAACAAAGAGAAACAGAAAACCATCAACAAAAATTCTTTCCTTGGAGGGCAGACATGGCAAGAAAGTCATACAACTTAATACTAAAAAGTTAAGAATATGAAGAAACCAGACAACTATATGAACAAAGATATAAGTCTACCATGAATGAAATAGATCAACTAATTGCTGACAAAAAAAAGGAAGAAAAACAACAAGAAGAAGCAACAGTAGAGGAGCACACTAATATGACAATTCCTTGAGTGGATAATCCTAATAAAGTCAATACTAAAGGTAGAGGCAAAAGAATTAAAAGTCATCATGAGAAGCCAAAACAACCACAAATCAAGAAGACAAAAGCAATGATAGCAAAAGGTGATACAGGAGAATTTGGTACTATAACTCCAATTCAGAAGCCAACATTATTTTGATTCCTCCAATACAGAACCTAAGTTCATTCTGATTAGCATTCTAGTCTTTTTTTTTCTTTTTTTTTTTTAACAATTTTATTTCACTTTTTACACAATACCTTTTTTTTTTGAAGTAGTTTATTAACATTTTCTATACATTCATTGCCAGCAAAATTGTTTATTAGAGTTATATAAATAACTATTATGTTTAAAATTTGTTCTTATAGCTTTCACACTTAGTAACCCCAACAGAATTAGCCTAGTAACCCCCTAGGTTATATAACTTACCAACTAACCCATGAGTATTAACTTTAGTAACCCCTAACAAAAACTTAGTAACCCCTATTATTAAACTTAGTAACCCTATTTTTAACTTAGTAACCCTATTAATAAACACTACACACTTAGTAACCCCTGACCAACAAGTTAGTAACCCTTAAGAAATAACTTAGTAACCCCTAAGATATCATGCTAGTAACACCTAAGGAATAAAACTAGTGTTCCTAATAATAACTTACCAACTAACCCATGGGAAATAACTTTAGTAACCCCTGAGAAACAAACTTAGTAACCCCTATTAACAATCTTAGTAACCTTTAAGAACTGAGTTATTCTTAGTGCTTACTAGGTTTATACCTTAGGGCTTACTAATCTAGTAACCCCCTTACTTCAGCACTTCCCACAAAAATAAAAAACTATCTTGTCCCAATTCTTTTTCAAGGACTTTCTGCAAAATCCTTCTACGGTTGTTGAATTCTTCAAGATTTTTTAACACATGAGATTGCAGAATATTCAGTTCAGAAAGCACCAAAGATGCACAAATTTCTGCTCGGTACAAACGTCGATCAAGAACCTGTAAAACAAAACAAATAATTTATCAAACAAAACTTTGTAAATAATGTTCAATGAAAATAATCAAGCTTTACTAACCCTTTTCAAACCAGCAGCTTGAAATGGACGACCTTGATACATGCAGCAATGGTACATTAAAAAAACACCACAGTCAACATTTGCAGTAATACCATGCCAATCAAGTGAGACTTGACGAATTGGAAAGTTTATAACTTCTGCAGCTCCATCAAATTTTTTTCATTTTCAAGAACTCGCAAAAATACTTTCTCTGAAAAGAGAAAATGAAATGTACATTTAAAAAAGATTATTATTATGTATAAACTACAAAATACTCTTAATAATACACAGTTAAAAATACTAACCAACATTACTACAGTTGTATAGAAACTTGATGAAAAAACATCAAATGATTGAACTTTATGATTCTTTTCATCTCTATTATAGTACACTCTATTGTCAATGTAATCAATTGTTGAATCTCCAAAAGTCACAATAGCACATGCATAATGATCATTCATATGCATAGGAATTACAAACTGCAAAAAAAATGAATAAATAATTATTAGAAGTTTACAATTCCAGTAACTGCTCAAGAGCATTCTAGTAACCCTCTTAAATAAAATAAGAATAGCATAGTAGAAAAAGTGTTATTCCCTTTACCATTATATCATCATAAAATTCACATGTACCAAGCTGTTGTTGCATCCACGAATCAAAAGTAGCATATATCTCATCATCATATTTATTATCACCATAAACAATTTCAAATAATAATGGCCGCTGCAAAAGAACTTGCTATCAATTACTGATATACACAACGTACATTAAATACTAAAAAAATTATTAAAAACTAAGCTAACTAACCATATATGAAAGCCCAAAGAAATAACGAGGCGTTTCACAATCACCAAGCCCATGCTCATAGTAATTCAACTGAATCATAAAACAATTAATAACACAGCTTGAAATCAATTCTAAAGGTCGTAAACTCAATAGATCTTCCCTTAACAATCCATAAGCCTCAGTAAAAAACACCATCTGCTCCCTACAGTAACACAAACATTAACAAATTAAAAACATAAAACAAAATGAGTATAGAAATTAAAAAGCAAACAAAAAGAAACAAAAGAAATGAACATATATATCTTTAAACATGTTATCCTTATCATACACCCAACAAAAATCAGCAACTTGAAGTCTAAGTGTCTTCATCTTTGAAAACATTTTCCGATTATTCCTCATTGCCTTTGAGACCAATGGTAGTTCATTTCCTCCAGCAATACCAAAATCAACATTAATTGCAAAAAATGGGTCACAAAAACTTATTACATTGTAGCCAAGTTCTGTCTTTGGCTCACCAACTGAAAAATATGACAAAAATAATAATTAAGCCAGTAAACCCCTCAGTATTTTACCTTAGTAACCCCTCAGTAACCCCTGACTAACCCCTCAGTATTTTACATTAGTAACCCGTGAGTTTTAAGTTACTTATCCCTTAGAATTAACTTAGTAACCCCTAAGGAATTAAGCTAGTAAAAACCTGAAAACAAAGCAATTACCAATACCTCAGAATTACCTTACTAAACCCTAAGCAATTACCTTAGTAAACATTTTATGAAATTAAAACAAACCAAACATAAAAAGCATACCATTTTTGCTCTTTGAAGAAGTAGCAGTTTCATTCACAATAATATCAGCACTGTCCTTTCCAAATGATGGAACTTTAATACCAATATTATCACCTGAAACAATGCCAAGTTTGTTTTGAAGAATTTCGATAGACTCTGCTTCAGAATGACCAGATATAAAACTTTGCAAAACAGTTTTCCTCTTTTTACTTTCTCTTGAAACATTAAAAGAAGGAGGTTTTTTAGAAGAATTTGATTTTCTCTGTTTGGTAGTATTCTTACTTTTACTTTTGAAATTAACTTTTGACCTTGGTCTCTCTAAAAAGGGATTTTGACTTGAGTAATCTTGATTTTTGAAAATTCCTTTCAACTTACTTCTTTTCTCATCAACAATGTCAACAGATTGCTTCGTACTCTCTGTTAGATGTGGAATGACAAATGGAGCTTGTAATTGTTCTTCACTATCAACAATAATCTGAAGCTGAGCTTTATCCTCACATTGCTGCTTGTCACCATGTAAAGAAGTATGTGTTTCAGTTTCTTCTGCTGATGAAATCAGGACTGTAGCATTTGACTGTTGTTGAGAAACTTCTTGAACTTTTTCTTGATCCTTCTCCCCTGGAAATATCTCCACATATTCATCTATAACTTGAGCTCGAATATTTACATTAGAATCCTTCTTTGCTTGTTCAATTAACATTCTTGATTCGTTGTTATTGAATATTACATCAGTGTCAACAGGTAAGCTCTGAATATCATTCAAAACAGCATTCACTGCAGCATCATAATCAATCAGTTGTAATCCAACTGGGGGAAGCACCTCCGGATGCAATTTATCCACCATTGAATCAAAACCAACTTCACCAATATCAGTAACCTAAAGGTCATCACTACCTTGAGAAAACAAATGGAAATCAGGCATTGACTCTTCCATTTTCTTTGTCTTTTTACTCAGATCACTTGCAAGATCAATAGTATCCCAAAAATCAGGAACACTGGAAGAAGTAGCTACTGCACTGATGCTAGGAGACTTTTTGTCAAAATTAGATTTCAATTGTCCAGAACCTCTATCCTGGGAATTATCCTTGGATGACATCTTTTTAATCCCTTCAATGTGTTGCTCAACACGATCAGAAAATAATTTTGTATCCCTTCTCATTAAGAGATACAATTCTTCAATAGGCTGCAAAAACAAAACAAAAGTAAAAAAAATTATAACCATATTATATTCTTCTAGATGAAAAACCTACAAGAATAAACTTGAACCCTATGAAGTTACCAAAACCCTATGAAGTTAGAAAAACTAGCCAAGATAATATTTCAATAACCCCTAACTTCATAACCTAGTAACCCCCTTAAAGTAACACCTTTAATATGCTAGTAACCCCTTTGTAACCCCAGACTAACCCATCAGAATTTATAAAGTAACCCCTAACTTCATAACCTAGTAACCCCCTTAAAGTAACCCCTTGACCAATTTAGTAACCCCATTGTAACCCCAAAGTACCTCATCAGAAATTATAGAGTAACCCCTAACTTCATAACCTAGTAACCCCCTTAAAGTAACCCCTTGACCAATTTAGTAACCCCATTGTAACCCCACAGTACCTCATTAGAAATTATAGAGTAACCCCTTACTTCATAACCTAGTAACCCCCTTGAAGTAACCCCTTGACCAAGTTAGTAACCCCATTGTAACCCCAAAGTACCTCATCAGAATTTATAGAGTAACCCCTAACTTCATATTCTAGTAACCCCCTTGAAGTAACCCCTTGACCAACTTAGTAACCCCATTGTAACCCCAAAGTAACTCATCAGAATTTAAAGAGTAACCCCTAACTTCAAATTCTAGTAACCCCCTTCAAGTAACCCCTTGACCAACTTAGTAACCCCATTGTAACCCCAAAGTAACTCATCAGATTTAATAAAGTAACACCTTTACAATTTTAGTAACCCCATTGTAATCCCAAAATAAAACATCAGAATTCATAATCTAGTAATAAAGTAAGACTTGAGGAACTTAGTAATTAAACAAACAAATTAAGTAACTTACACTCTTTGCAATTGATTTGATTTTTGCATCTGTCATTATTGTATCAGCCACATCAAAAATCACCGTCCGGGCTTTAACAGGATCAGAAGTTTTATCAACATCTAGATCAACATCACTAAGCCCCTTAATAGGATTACCTTGTGTGTCAACAAGTGGATCAACACTATCATCAAAGAGTCCATACTTCACAGGATTCCCTGCTGTGTTCTTCAGTGGATCAACATCATCAGCAGTACCCTCATGTGGCTGATCAACATCATCAATTACTTCTTTTGATTGATCTTCAAAAACATCCTCATGTGGATTTTCAAAAACATCTTGTTCAGCATTATCCAATCCTTTAATTGCTTCTTCAACCTGATCAACATCCTCAAGTGTAGGAGGAACATCAAATTGTTTAGCAATTGAATCATCAGCTTCATCTTGCACTTGAGTTTCATTGCCAAACACATCCTCCTTAACTGCATTCTTATCGTCCACTTGAGATTCATTCTCATTTCGATTGTCCAATTGACTTCTTCACCAACAACATCTTTCTTAACATTTTCTTCCGAAGCTTCAGTGGAAGCTTTAACAGTAGCTTCATCAAAATTCTTATTCTCATCAATTTTGTCTTCCTCATCCTTTTCTTCATCAAAAACTTCACAACTGTCAACCTTTGTAATTGGATATGACTTTTCATCTAATTCACCGTCACCCCAATTACCATTCTCATCCAACAGTCTTTCCCTCACTCTTTTGTCAGTCCAGAACTTGATAAAGGGAATAGTTTTAGGTGAATGAACACCTTTGAACAAAACCCTTTGAAAATAAAGAATCTGAAGCAGCAACAAACAACCACCTACATATTTCGTTGAAGAACTGTACGACTTCAAACTTATTGAAAGCTGCTCTACACAATATTTACACCAATTGTATTTTGAAATACGATCTACAATTTCTAATGCTTTTACAATCTTAAAATCAACATTCCTATTGATAGTTGCAGCATAAAATGTGCTCATAACATACATGACAAAAATTCGTTTGAATTCATCATTACCCAACTACATTCCTTCATCAGTTTTATCAACTATTTTGTTATACAATAGGGGAACACCAATAGCACCCTTACAATTGAAATTTTCCCTCCATCTATTTTTTACAATTGCATCATGCATATCAGCATCAGTAACTTCAAACTCCTTCCCATCACCAATGACAAAAGTTTTAGACTCATATCTAAATCTAGAACACATCCAACGCATCATTTCACGAGGAAATTCATTCAAATTTACATCAAACACACTTCCAAAACCTATGTCATGAACAGCTTTCTTCTGGTCATCACTCAACTCCTTACACAACGACAATACACCATATGTTCTACATCTAGAGGTCAAGACAACTATGTTTTCCCTGAAAAACAATAAAGTAAATAGCTATATCAATAAATAAGTTATTATAGTAATAATGCAAAAATTAAGAACCAAAAATTCACAGAAAAACAGAGCATACTTTAGTTGTATTTCAATTTGATCATCAACATCAAGAACATCCTAAACACAAATAAAACTATACAATAATAATCACATGACTAATTCACTAACACTCTAATAACCCCATACAACTTCAGTAACCCTTGACTAACCCCAGAGACAACTTCAGTAACCTTTGAGTAACCCCAAACACGACTTCAGTAACCCTTGACTAACCCCAAAGGCAACTTCAGTAACCCTTGAGTAACCCCAAACACAACTTCAATAACCCCTCCATAACCCCAGAGACAACTTCAGTAACCCTTCCATAACCCCAGGGACAACTTCAGTAACCCTTGAATAACCCCAAACACAACTTCAGTAACCCTTGAGTAACCCCAAACACAACTTCAGTAACCCTTGAATAACCCCAAACACAACTTCAGTAACCCTTGAGTAACCCCAAACACAACTTTGGTAACCTTTCACAAAACACAACAATAACTAATTCAGTAACCACAAATAGCTAAACAGTTAAAGTTGAGTAACCCTTGAGTAACCCCTACACTACTTTGAAAACACCATTATAATTTCTAAATTCAATAACCACTAGAAAAATAGTATCCCATACTGTGCACGCAATTATATTAACAATGCATAAATTAAGAACCAAAGTTAACACCGAAAACACAAATATGCAAAAACAGTAAAACACAAGAATAAGTGAAACAAACTTACTCTTCTTCTTCTTCATCTTGATCATCAACATCAAGAACATTCTTAGGACAAATAGTAACAGCTCTTTTAGCATCAACACCAACTCTTCCCCGCTTCTTTTGCGGTTGATCAACAACTTCTTCATTCTTAACAACAGGAATACGACGTTTCTTTCCAACCAATTCAGACTTCTTTGGAATAATAACATCCTTCTTATTCATTTTTTCACTAGCTGCAATAGATTTCTTCTTCGATAATTTAGTACTCTTTAAAGAACTAGGAAACATTTCAGCAAGTAAAATATCACTAGAATTAGATTCTTCCTCAACACTACCACCTTCATCAACCTTTTCTTCTTCTTCACAATATACACTTTAACATCTTCATTTGGACTATCACAACCACCTGAAATTAGTCAATAACACAATAAAAACCTCAACATTTGGAAGATCATCAACCTCAAACCTCAACACTACCACCTCAAACCTTAAAAAAACGATATCAACTAAAAACAAGATCATCAAAAAAACATACAAATCAGAACACCTAAATCATGAAACAAAATTACTTTAAGCATAATTCACAATCAATACACAACTAAAAACACTAGAACGTAAAAACCTAGGGTTACAAAATCATAAAAATAAAAAAAATTACAATAATCAGAGATAAAACAAAAATTCAAGCATAATGCATGTAAAATGCTTCGACTCACAAAAATTACAATCAATAATTCAAAAATCCCCAAAAAACTTCAACATTAACAACTAAAACCTAAAATCACCAAACTTCAACAACAGAAACCTAATTTCTTCTCAATTGAACACAAAATTCAGAAAACTTACTTGATTTTCGATTTGATCGTCAAACAGTACTGTAGTCTCTTACTTTTCCTTTAACTAACACTTTCTTTTTAGGCATAATTTCAATGAGATATCTCAATTCAAAATTTTGGAAAGATGAACACAAAAATGAGCAAACAAACTGAATAATTCACGAAATTTGACAAAAAAGGAATATGATAACAGAGAAATTTAATGAGAGAGAAATGGCGGATTCCAAAAAAAAAGAAGCTTAAAAGAATTATAAAGCAAAAAAAGATATGAAGAGTTTTAAAACACAACGGACAAAAAACGCAATAATAACGCCGTCAGTTTAACCGTTGGGCTTTTTCCAATTTGGTCCTGCCGCACAATTGTAGAAGCGTGTAGCAGGTCGTATATGAGTCCAAATGATTAAAAAGACAATAACTAATAAAGATGCGTATTAAATAACAAACTAAGCAACCAAGTACTTTCGCATAAATTATTTTATTATTTAATTAATTCAAATTATCTGTTTTTTTTTTCTATCCACGATATTGAAATTTACCAAACGTAAGCTGTAACGAGAACTTGAGAGTTTTTTTTATATTTTGATTTTAATTAGAAAACAAGAAGAATACAGGATAAAAATTATTGGCAACGTTATGGACTTATTAAGAATAGATAAGAAATATTTTAGATAAAAATTTGACAAATAAACTTAGTATTTAAGGAAATCAAATTTATATATTTAAAGAAGTTACACTTTTTTCAAAGGACTGGACCCCCTCAAAGAGGGTGAGGGGCAGGGCTAGAGCCGTCGTTAATAGGTTCTACATTAGAAGAAAGGGGAATGACCACCAATTGGTGTGAAAATAGGATTTGCGATAAAGGAGAAAAGATGTGGGTCTTTATTTTTGCACAACCATATACATTAAGTACAAACAAAGCAATTATTGCTAAAGATGCAATTTAATTCGACATGAATTGGATGTTTCATCGTATATCGAAAGTGGAGAGCGAAGATTTTTATATAGAGAAGATTGAGGATGCCTTTTGATGTGGCATGACAAGTCAGCTGCCACGTGTCAGCCTCTGAGTGGACCACGTGTCCCTATTTTTCTTATAAAAGGATGATATGGGATTGCCACGTGGCAGTGATGAGTCTGCCATGAGTGGACCCTATACGGCCACGTGTCATCTCACAATTGGACCACGAGTCCTTAAAATGCCAGCATGGGATTGCCAAGTGGCAGTGATGAGTCTGCCATGAGTGGGCCCCACACTGCCATGTGTCAACTTCTGACTGGTCCATATGTAATCCTACATTTGCCACATGTCAAGCTCTTATTCGCCAATGAAAAGAGCTAAAACAAACTATGGTGCCTTAAAAGTTCTCTTCTAAAAGCCCATTAGGTAAATGAAGGAAGGTAATCAAAGAGATGATGACAAGTGTCGCAATCTCAGTGGGTAAGAAATTGTACTTGAGGCTATAAATAGTCCAAAAAATTCTGATAACAAGTACATACACTCAAAGATTAAGACAAAAACACTTACTAAAAAGGGAAAACTTCTCTCTAAAACTTCTCTATAGAATTGTTTACTTGTTGATTATTGTTCACTTACTCTCCTTCAAATACTGACTTAAGCATCGGAGGGGGAAATAATCCTACGAGGATTATTGTCCCTTTTTTGCAGGTACTTGGAGGGTACGTCAACAGGCAACCAATCCATTCACGCATCCAGTCTACGTCAGCGAAATCCTCACAGTCCCTACCCCACCTCATTGCTTTAGAAACAACATTTGGCGCCGTCTGTGGGGAGGATTCCTAACAATGACTGGAACTGGAATACCTACTGAGGATGAGACCAGATACCTAGACCAGAGTGGGAATTACCAAGATGGGGAAGGTACTGGCTCACCAAGAAGAACACAAGAACAAGCTGATTTTGGAAACCAACCTGTGACCATGAGTCAGCTCAAGAGTATCTTGGCTGGGTTCCAAGAGAACCTGGCGGAAACTCTACGGGAGTATTCCACCAAGAAAACTCAAGAGAAGGTTGAGACACAACGCCCTTCATCTTCAAAGATGAAAGGTGTGATGATTGAAGAAGGCCAAGGCCAGGAGAGATGGACTTTCCATGAGAAAGTTGAGAAATTGAGGAAGGACCGAACTCCACTGAAAACTCAATGGGGTGTAGTGAAGAGGTACCCTATCACTCCCAAATTTAAGCCTAAACGGGAGTTGGCAGGTAAGGAAGTTGGATCTAGCAAGACTCAAGCTGATGCTAGAGAACTCATTGAGTTCAAGAAGGCCATTGCAAGTGATGCTCGAGAGTATTTGGAGCAAAAGAAATCGTCTAGCCGAGATGCAAGAGAATATCTCGATGCCAAAAAAGCCTCTAGCATGGATACAAGAGAGTATCTGAAGGCTAAGAGGGCTTGGAAAGAAGGAGGCCGACCTGGTTCATCTGAAGAATCATCAACTAGGGAGATGACTGACTCCCATCATGTTTCCCTGGAATCAGGAGAACATGCAAGTCTACGAGACTTAATTGAAAAGAAGAAAGCTGATAAGGCCGATCAGTGCAGAAAAGAACAGATGATCAAGTATTGGGAGGATGTAGGCAAATCAAATAATCCTTGCCGAGAGTCAACAAAGGTTGTCCATAACCCTACGGGGGCTATTGGACAAATGCCTAATAACACAATGATGGAAACGAAGACACCGTTCTCCATGTCCATCATGATGGCTCCGCGTCCCAATAAGTTTAAAATGCCTCAAATTGAGCCATTCGACGGGACCACTAACCCGGGTCCAGATGATGTGACCTGGTGCCGATACTTTCCGGCAACCCAAAAAGGAATTGCCCAGAAATGGTTCAATAGCCTCCCTGATCAATCAATCAATATTTTCATGAATTGAGTACGATCTTTGTACATCATTTCATGGCAAACAAGAGGGAGAGAAAGACCAGCATGCATTTGGCCAAAATAGTGCAAGGAGAAAAGGAGTCTCTAAGAAGTTATGTGCAAAGATTCAATCTGGAATCTTTGCAAATCCCCAACTTATCTGAAGGTGTGGCCTTCGATAACTTCTTTAGAGGTCTCCGAGATGGAACTTTTAAATTTGATATTGTAAGAAGAAATTGCAAAACGCTGAAAGGAATTCTAGAAGAAGCTGAATGTTTCATTCATGCACAAGAGCTCTGTGCTTCCACCAGGAAGGACAGA
Organism: Suaeda aralocaspica; assembly: GCA_016808085.1. Classification (NCBI taxonomy): domain Eukaryota; kingdom Viridiplantae; phylum Streptophyta; class Magnoliopsida; order Caryophyllales; family Amaranthaceae; genus Suaeda; species Suaeda aralocaspica. The sequence goes on from PYUH01000127.1 coordinate 1,510,428, forward strand.
AGAGATGATAGAAAGAGTGAATCACACTCTAAAAACAAGGATCAAAAGAAACATGCCACCTGGGCAAATAGGACATCAGGCAAGGGAGAAAACTTCCAAAATAAGAAAAGAAAGCCTAATGATGGTCCTAAGATAGAGTTCACCAAAGATCTCTATTCGGTTTTCAGGGAAATTCACAATAAGGTTGAGATTGATGATCCACCGCCTCTAAGAACTGCCAAAGAAGATAGGGACTCAAGTAAATACTGTCACTTTCACAAAGATACAGGACATCATACTAATGATTGCTTCAATCTTAAGAAGACCCTTGAATCTCTTGCCATCAAGGGAAAATATTCACAACACTTGATCAAATCTCATGACAAGAACACCAAACAAAAGATGGAATTCAAGGCTAGTGAGCCTAAAGATGGTGCTGAGACCAAAGAGGATGTGGTGTACGTCATCTCCGGTCGGTTCGCAGCTGGCGGACCAACCCTTCGAGGGAATAAAGAGTACTTACGGAGTCTCTCCCGAGAATGATCACCGGAGATGGGGCATGATGCCAAGGTCAAGTTTCCAAAAGTTATGATCAGTGATAAAGACCGAGGCAATGTTCATACACCACATGATGATCCCTTGGTGGTGGAACTGAAGGTGGCCAACATGAGGGTCAAACGAATATTGGTAGACACTGGCAGCTCCTCTGACATCATTAGTTATGCTTGCCTTTAGAAATTGAAGTATGATGTGTCTACCTTGGAACCTATCCATCACCCTATTATTGGTTTCGGGGGAGGAGTAATCAATCCTTTGGGTACTGTCTCCCTACCAGTGAGGATAGGGGAAAAGNCAGTGAGAATAGGGGAAAAGGAATGCGCAAGAAACATGGTCGTCAAGTTCCTGGTGGTCAAAGAACTATCAGCATACAATATTATTTTGGGACGGCCAACCTTGAACGCATCCAGAGCAGTAATTGTTACACATCTCATGCTCATGAAGTATGAGTGTAACAATGGAACTGTAGGAACTCTTCGTGGGGATCAACAAATGGCCCGAGAATGTTATATCACCACTCTTAAACCTACTGCTTGGGTTGAAGAGGTGGAAGAGCCAACAAAGAAGAGAAAGACCGAGAGTATGGCTAAAAATGAACTAATGGCCATTCATAATTTGAGCCAAGTAACTCGGCCTCAGGCAGTTGGTGAACACGAAGATTTCGTTCTTGACGAAGTCAAGCCTGACCGAACGGTCAAGGTAGGCCAGGCCCCAGACGACCATGTTGGGGCAGAAATGAGGAAGCTACTCATAGAGTTCAGGGATGTCTTTGCATATGAGGTAGAGGAGATGCCAGGCATTGACCCAAGTATAGTTGTACATAAGCTAAATGTGAAACCCGATGGTAAGCCCAATTCGCCAAAAGAAGAGAAATTTGGGCGAACCTCGTAATAAGGCAGCAGAGGAAGAAGTGAATAAGCTTTTGGAAGTAGGATTCATCAGACCATGCCAGTGTCCTGACTGGGTGGCTAACGTGGTCTAGTTTCCAAAGCCAAACGGCACCATGAGAATGTGTGTCGATTATACTGATCTTAACAAAGCTTGTCCAAAGGATAGCTTTCCTTTGCCAAAGATTGACCGATTGGTTGATTCAACGGCAGGGTATGCATTATTGAGTTTTATGGACGCCTACTCAGGATTTCATCAAATTCCTCTATGGGAGGAAGATGAAGAAAAAATAGCTTTTGTAACTGAGAAGGGTTTATATTGCTATACAAGGATGCCATTTGGTCTTAAAAATGCTCCAGCAACCTTCCAACGACTGGTAAATAATGTTTTCAAACAACAGTTGGGACGGAACATGGAAGCATACATCGATGACATGATTGTCAAGAGTAAAGAAATGAAAGATCATGTGGCAGACTTAAGAGAGACCTTCGAAAAATTAAGGAGGTATAAGATGAAGTTAAACCCAAAGAAGTGTGTTTTTGGGGTAACTTCTGGAAAATTTTTGGGCTTTCTTGTGGATGAACGAGGGATTGAGGTTAATCCAGACAAAGTCAAGGCTGTGCTAGATATGACCTCTCCTCGAAACGTTAAAGAGGTGCAAAAACTAACCGGATGCCTAGTTGCTCATGGTAGATTTCTATCAAGGGCAGGTGATAAATGCCATTATTTCTTTGATACGATCAAAAGAAAGGCAAAGGCAGGCAAGGGCAGTCCTGTGTTCGAATGGACGGAGGAAGCCGAATCAGCTTTCATTCATTTAAGAGAGCACCTACATACTCTCCCAAGATTAATCAGCCCCATTGAAAATTAAACTTTATTTATTTATTTAGCGGTATCAGACCATGCTCTCTCAGCCGTTCTGTTAGCTGAGAAATGGAGTCCAATATCCGGTATACTTTGTGAGTCACGTACTCCAAAATGTTGAGATCAGATACGCTCTGATTGAAAAGTTTGGACTCGCATTATTCATGGCCAGCCGGAAGTTGAGGCCCTATTTTCTTTCTCATAAAATCATTGTGTACACTGATCAACCGCTCAAAAAAGCCCTGTCCAAGGAAACTTCCGGCAGAATGCTCAAGTGGGCTCTAGAAATGGACTCATTTGACATCACCTTCGAACCAAGGAAGGCTATTAAGGGCCAAGCATTCGCTGATTTTATAGTTGAAATGACAAGGCCGCCCATGGAAAAACCAAGTATTGATCACTGGACCTTATATGTTGATGGCTCATCCACTCAGAATGGATGTGGGGCAGGCATTATTTGTAAGTCACCTGAGGGTGACATCTATGAGTATGCCATGAGATTCAAATTTCAAACATCAAATAATGAGGCCGAGTACGAGGCATTGATTGCCGGAGTCAAATTATGCCGAGCTGCTGGGGCAAAAAAGATAGAAGCAAAATCAGACTCTCAGCTTATTGTGAGCCAATACTTGGGCGACTATGAGGCTAGAGATGCTAGTATGGTCAAATACTTGAATATACTTCATGAGGAAGTCAAAGGATTAGACAAGTTTGAAATCATGCAGATTCCTAGGTCTGAAAATAATCAAGCTGATGCTCTTTCCAAGTTAGCAAGCTCTGCAGTGGGTGAGAATCCCCGAACAGTTTTCTGGGAGGTTAAAGAGAAAAGAAGCATAGAGGAGATGGAGGTTAACTTCATCAGCCGAGGAAGCTCGTGGATGGATGAGATTATTGACTACAAAACCAATGGAACCTTGCCAAACGACCCACAACAAGCAAAATATGTGAAAGCTAGAGATGCATGGTTTGTTTTAGGCAGGGGCAACTATACAAGAAGTCTTTCACTCATCCACTACTAAAGTGCATCACCCCGGAAAAAGGAAAAGAGGTTCTTGAAGATATCCATGAGGGGTTTTGTGGCTCTCATATAGGGGGAAGAGCGCTGGCAGAAAAGGCACTAAGAACTGGGTATTACTGGCCTAGTCTGAGACATGACGCAATGACCTATGTCAAAAAATGTAACAAGTGTCAGCTGTTCAGTAATTTACCACAAAAGCCAGCCAATAACTTGAATCCAGTTTTGAGCCCAATACCTTTTGCTAAGTGGGGAATGGACATTCTTGGTCCGTTTCCACAAGCATCAGGACAAAGGAAGTATGCCTTGGTGACAGTGGACTACTTTACCAAATGGGTAGAAGCAGAGCCAATGAGAAGTATCAAACATGGAGATGTCAAATGGTTTATTTGGAAAAATATAATAACAAGGTTCGGGGTGCNAGGGGTGCCTCAGTCAATAGTGTTCGATAATGGTCCTCAGTTTAAGACTCCGCAATTAAGAGTATGGCTAGAAGATCAAGGCATCTCAGCTCATTTTGCCTCGGTGGGCTATCCACAAGCCAATGGACAAGTGGAGGCCTTCAACAAGATCATTAGCACAGGAATAAAGAAAAAGCTTAATGCTGCCAAAGGTTTATGGGTGGACGAATTGTACAATGTCCTCTGGTCTATCAGGACAACAACAAAGAATTCCACAGGGGAAACCCCATTTATGCTTGTGTATGGATCAGAAGCAGTTCTCCCTATCGAAATGTGTGAGCCTACTCTAAGAGTTATGTTATATGATGAAGGGGCTAACTGGGAAATGATGAAGGCCACCTTGGACATGTTACCTGAAGTTAGAGGCAATGCTCTACTTAGGCAAGAAGTGTACAAGCTGAAAATGGCAAGAGAGCATAACAAGAGGGTAAGCCTTAGGCCAATGAAGTTAGGGGATCTTGTGCTGAGGAAGATGAAGTCAATTGGGAGAGCTGATGAGTAGGGCAAGTTTACTCCTAATTAGGAAGGTCCATACAAGATAATAGAAGTATTGAGGGATGGAACTTACCGTTTACAAACTATGGATGGATATGAAGTACCCAGAACTTGGAATGCAAATAATCTGAAAAAATATTATTTATGAACTTGGTTTCAAGAAGCCCTAGTGTAAGGCCATGTGCCCACCTCTTTGATCCACGTTGATCAATGGGAAAGAAATTTCATGTTGTATTAAACCGGCTACGGGCCGCAATTAATGAAATTTCTTCTTTCTCTAATGTTAGCCTCTATATATCAAGTTTACACCTGTTTAAATAGATGCTGACTTCAGCATTCAAGGGCACAGCCCCACACTTACTATGAGTTAGAACATGCTTAACAGTTGTGAAAGCAATAAGGGTAGGATCCCGAAAAGTTAACCACCGGTTAACATTTGGAGGAAAAGTAATACGAGACTTTTTATCTCCCTTAGGTGATTACGGATCACCAAATCGACTTTAAAGGTCCAAGATTCGGTCTTAAGATATAAATTCTTACCTTAAAACTAATAACAATTTCGATCCCTATGTTTAGGGGCAATCAATATGATTGATTGATTGATTTAGATTTAAATCAATCAAAGTCTAAAGTTTGTAAACACAAGGATCTTATTGTTACCGGATGTGCCAAAAATGGGTTTAAGCACATTCCATTAGGTCACCCATAAAGGGGACCAAACACCGGATGTGCCAAATATGGGTTTGCACACATTCGATTAGGTCACTAAAAGGGGACCGAGTTTAATGTTAAAAACACTAAGTTTGGCACATTCGGTCTCATTTAGTAGGATACATTCGGTGACAGCTCATTAAAAAGGGACCGAGTCAAATAATAAGAACACCAAATTTGGCACATTCGGCGTCGTCAAGTATGAATCCGATGTCGATTATGTACAACGCGTCCGGCGTCCAGGCACCTAAAAAGGTTAAGTCTACCAGCAAAAGTCACTAACTATGATACATCCGGTGTCATGCGACCATGCCGGATATATCGAATTATACTACAAACACTTGACAAATATTTGGTTCATCCAAAATTCACTAAGTCAAAGTTGACCCTCAATGTATATTTATAGGGGTTATGACTGGTGGATGAAATCTTCCAAAGGGATTGCTAAAAATTCCTAAGTCCTCTAAAATCTCTTAGTTAAAACACTTAGAAATTTTCCTAAGTAAAAACACTTAGAAATATATGAGTTGCTTTGAAATTTTCAAGTAAAAACTTAGAAGTTTCTAAGTTAAGGTTGAATCTCATTGTATACTTCAATGCCAAATTAGAACATCTTATACTTTAAATCTTTAAGTGATTTATAATCTAACCCTTAATGACCAATGTTCAATGGTTCATGAAGAGTGTTTTGAACAAAGTTATGTCTTATAAAGTTTAAGGGTTATGAGTGTTAAAACCTACAAATATTTCTAAGTAAAAATATTTACAAATATTTCTAAGTAAAAATACTTAGAAATATGAAACCTGATTTGCAAATGGATTATATCCAGTGAAATTTCTAAGTAAGAACACTTAGAAATGCATAAAGATGCTATGAAATTTCTAAGTAAAACACTTGGAAACATATAAAGGACTTAATAAATAAATTATAAACATCATTGAGAAGTTGCAACAAAAATAAACAAAGTAAAAGATGGATTGATTAAAAAGTATGCTTAAAAGCATGAATGTATAATACAATTGGTCTGAAAAACCAATATTGAATAAAAAGTAAAAAATACAACAAGTTGAAAATTGAAAAACAAAAATCAAGGGGTTGTTGGTGCAGGATGCTCAATAGTAGTGGAAGCAGTGGTGTCTGCTCCTGCTCCTTCCTTCTCCTTGTCTTCCTCTTCATCTTCGGCCTCTTCCTCTTCGGCGTCAGAGGGGCAGAAGGGGCTGGGAGGAGTGTCCCCACAAAGTTTGGCTAAATGAGCCCTTGTGGCATATTCCAGTCTTTTTTTAAAGTACTGGAAGGGGACATATTCCTCAAGGCCGAGAGTCCAGGCCTCCGCAATCCTTTGTCTGGTAGATTCTTCACCTTCCAGATATTTTTGGACTGCAAATTGTCCGGCTTGGTTAAGTTCTTCGTTTTTCTTTTTCTCAACCTCTTCAAGCCGGACGTTAGCTTCTTTTAGTTGCTCTGTTAAAGCAGCAACCTTCATTTCAGCCTCTTCCGCCCTCAATTCGGCGTCCCTCTTGTCAGAGGCTATCTACTCACAGTCCGCCTCTTTCTTTTTCAGCTCCTCCAACTCGGCCCATAGCTCCATGTTTCTCTTAGCCATGACCAAGTTCTGCTCTTTGGCCTGACCCAAAGAAGCAGAAAGCTCATTCACAGCATGTGAATTTTGAGCTTGGATTCTGCGGACTTGTTCACTTAGGTAAGACTCGCAGATGGTTTGCATTCGGGCTGCCTTTGCCCTCTATTTTTTGGTTTGAGCAACCAATTTCTGTAAGTATTGAAGCCGAAAGATGATCTGTCAAAAGAAAAATCCACAAGTTAATCAAAATCCCACTAAGTAATAAAGAAGCCATTGAAAGTTAGTAACAAAAGAAAACATATTAAATAACTTACTTCAATACAACTGTTGAAACATGGACCCAGCTGTCCATCAAGGATGCCTCTTAAAGACTCCTTATACTCCTTGTCTCCGCAGCAGAGAACCTCTCTGGCCAACTCCTTCTTGTAATTGGAGTCAAAGGTCTTAGAGGTAGAAGGGTTGTCACCTTCCTCGTCCAGGAAGTCCTTCTCCGAGTCAGCCACATCTGTAGTGGGAAATGTAATAATTATAGCCCGAGGGTCTCTAGGAGATGTAATAGAGTCTCCAGAACGAGTACTCGAGACGGATGTAACAATGTTACGTGCAAACTTAATACCTGTGGCCATAGCAGAGTCGAGGAACTCCAGGGGCATGTTCTCCCTGATGGCCTCCTGCATACCGGCCGCTGGATCCTGGTCGGGTGGAGGAAGATCATTGGGATCCTGGAGGGAGGGATCCTGATCGGTTCCTCCAATGGTTCGGCCAGCACGCCTGGCCTCATCCTGTTCGACCGGATCCATTAGGCCGGTCTCAGTTTCATAGGGATTGTCAAAGACAGGGTCCCTTTGAAGGCTGTTGGACGTCCGGCCATCCTTCTCCTTTCTTTTATAGGGAACTTCCTTCGATGAAGGACTTTCCCCAACCGGCTTGCTTGGGGTTGAAGCCGGAGAAGATTCAGTACTGGCCAGCGACGCTGGCCTTTTCTTTTTGGGTTGTGGGTTGATGGAGAGTGGAGTCGAACTCTCCTTTCTCTTTATTTTGGTAGGGAGAGCTTTAAGCTTCTCCTTACCCTTGTCCTTCTTCTCTTTACCCAGCACAGATGGCCGGGTATCTCTGGTCGACTACAAAATCACAAAGACAATTCAGTAAATTATATTCCACACAAAGTCCATTAACATCACAAATAAAATGTAAGAAAGATAAGTTGTGAAACTACAAAAAACATTTCATGACCGAGTGTGCCAAACTTGCATGAGCACACCCTCAACTCGGTGACACAAGTTTTCAGCCATATCTACACATTCGGTGACACAAGTCATGACCGAATGTGCCAAAACAGCATTTGCATGTGTTTAACTCGGTCAAAGTTCAAAGAGACCGAGTGGCGTCCACGTGGAAGCAGATTCGACAACATTCGGCTTCAATAGTAGATACCGAATGTGCCAAAATCACCACGTTAACACACTAAACTCGGCCTATCATCACTTAACCAAGTGCACCCTTATGAGGGATATTTGACACACTCGGGGTCAGAAATGACACCGAATGTGCCAAAAGTGCACTCTCACATATTCAACTCGGCCTCATAGTTGCTGACCGAGTTGAATGGCACGGAAGCCCAATTTGACACATTCGGTGTCATAATACTAACAAAGAAGAAAATATGAATAGAAGCAATAACAAAAATCGACAGTAATAAAAACACAAAGATAAACAATAAGCAAACATGCAAAACATTGGGCTTTGTGCCTTTATAAAAGAAAACACTTATGTTTTTAAAAAAAAATTGTAAAATTTGTGCCAAAGAAAGTTGACACATCCGGCATCATGTGATGATACCGAATGTGCCAAAACTTGGTTCACTTGATTTACATTCGGCCTTCCTTAGGGAGACCGAATGTAATCATAGACAAATGACATTTGGCACACCCGGCATCACGTAATGATGCCGAATGTGCCAAATCCAAGTTTACCCTTGTTACATCCGGCCTAATTGGAAGAGACCGAATGTAATCATAGGGTTATATAATTTGGCACATCCGGTGTCAAAGCAAAGACACCGGATGTATACAGTACTTATTATCAGGAAAGATTAATCATAATAAAAAGACAACAAAAATTGTAAGTAAATGAATGCCGAATCAAATGCAAAAGCAATAAAATTTGACACACCCGGCGTCTGATAAGAACACCGAATGTGTCACATAGTTTTTCAAAAGTAAAAAAAATATATATATATATATATATGTACATATATATAAATTCTAAGTATAATGTATCCGGTCTCAATAAGAAAGTTATGATTACAAGTTAAATTGTTACAAAGTATAATGACTTTAAGTTACATTGTAAAAAGAAAAAAAATTAAATTAAATTAAATTAAATAATTAACAAAAGGGAAGCCGAATGAAATGAAGGTAACAGGACTTTTGGCAAGTCCGGTGTCTATACCTCCGTAGTTTGCCTCTTCTGAAGAGGCGTCTTCTCTTTGGATTGAGCTAGGCGACGAAGGAATTCGGCTTTATCCATCTTGCCTTTTTTCTCGTCGGGTAGCTCGTTTAATGCTTTTTCTGCAAAATAAGACCGAATTACTTACACTTAACAAATTCAATAAAAAAAAAAAGAAAAAAGAAAAAGTAACCTACCAGCATTACCACCATACACTAACCCACAAGCTTCAAGAAACTTGTGGTCAGTGAAAAGAAATTTGAAAGGTATCCATTTGGAGGGAATCTCATAAGTCATCCCTTTCCATTTAGCTGTTGTTTTTCTAAATAAATCTAAAATGGCTAAGTCATTTGTATTTAGTTTGGGTGGGTTGGACACTTTGCCTTTGAATTTAGGGCTTAAGTTCCACTTACTCATCCTAGCTACAAAATCAGGGTCCTCATACTTAATGAAGACAAAATCACCTCGCCAAGAGGTAGCCTTATTAGACTTCTCAATGGCAGTGATGTAATCGTCATCATTAGCCAAAGTAAACCAGCCATGTTTACATCCGGCAGCCTTAGTTAACTTATGCATATGTACAAAGGCTGCCGAAGAGGGTCTAAGATTGTTTAATTTACAAGTGGCAGCATAAGTCACAATATGATGCCATGAATTTGGAGTTAACTGACATAAACCTAAGTCATAACGGTTAAGAAGATTTAAAAAGAAAGGAAGAAAAGGAATTGAAACGCCCATGTTTATCATAGACATATAGATGCCGAACCTCTGGGGCACTAAGAAGGGAATCCCCCTTCTTAGGAAGAATAAGCTGAAAGCTTTTGTGGTTAATAAAAGAGTTACCATAAAGGACAATGTTAATATCCTTTATGGTCTCCCATCTCACCAAGGCAGTCTCTGGTGTGGGATAGGTGGTAGGTTTACGTGGAGGTGCAGTGACCTCGTTATCAGAGTCAGAAGCCGAGTGTCCTGATTCGGCTTTGTTTGCAGATCTCTCCATTTCTTCAATGGAGTCTGTCGGATCCTTGCTTGTGAATATTGTTGAGGCAGTTTGTTTTGTTCTTGCCATGTCCTCCTGCACAGGAAGGAATGGAAGATTCGGTGACCCCAATGAAGAAAGAATATTTGGGGCTATAGAATATTGGGAGCCAGGTGATGAACCCTGACCCACTCCTACTAGTTTATTACTAGGAACAACTAACAATTGGGTACAAGCATTAAGAGGAGAAGACGAACTAGAAGACATGATAGAATAATTAAAGAAAAACAAAATGAAACCGGATCAGGTAACTATTACCTGAGTAAAAAGTTGGTAGGTTAAAAATTTGAATCACTATTCACTAACTGAAGCTTCGCCGGAAATCGTTTAAACTCACCGGAAATCGCCTTTGGGAAATTCTTAAGAATTCTATTGATTTCTCTTCCTATTTTCTCTCTCTAGAAAAATTCACAAGTGTTGAAGTGTTAAAAATAAATTTACCTCACACCTCTATTTAAAGAGAAAGGGTGAGGGTAAAAGGGGGGGAAAATTTGAAACCCCCACTCCCCCCCCCCCCGAAATGTAAATGGGCCTGCACAGTAAGGCCCAAAACTGATTAAATCAGATGAGTAATGAATTATGGATTCATCAGCCCATCTGAGGGGCAATTGATGTGGCATGACAAGTCAGCTGCCACGTGTCAGCCTCTGAGTGGACCACGTGTCCCTATTTTTCTTATAAAAGGATGATATGGGATTGCCACGTGGCAGTGATGAGTCTGCCATGAGTGGACCCTACACGGCCACGTGTCATCTCACAATTGGGCCACGAGTCCTTAAAATGCCAGCATGGGATTGCCACGTGGCAGTGATGAGTCTACCATGAGTGGGCCCCACACTGCCACGTGTCAACTTCTGACTGGTCCATATGTAATCCTACATTTGCCACATGTCAAGCTCTTATTCACCAATGAAAAGAGCTAAAACAAACTATGGGGCCTTAAAAGTTCTCTTCTAAAAGCCCATTAGGCAAATGAAGGAAGGTAATCAAAGAGATGATGACAAGTGTCGCAATCTCAGTGGGTAAGAAATTGTACTTGAGGCTATAAATAGTCCAAAAAATTCTGATAACAAGTACAGTCAAAGATTAAGACAAAAACACTTACTAAAAAGGGAAAACTTCTCTCTAAAACTTCTCTCTAGAATTGTTTACTTGTTGATTATTGTTCACTTACTCTCCTTCAAATACTTACTTAAGCATCGGAGGGGGAAATAATCCTACGAGGATTATTGTCCCTTTTTTGCAGGTACTTGGAGGGTACGTCAACAGGCAACCAATCCATTCACGCGTCCAGTCTACGTCAGCGAAATCCTCACAGTCCCTACCCCACCTCATTGCTTTAGCAACAACACCTTTTAGGTGGGATGATTCCACACCAAAGCAAATCCTTGAGGGTTAGGACCCAAAGAGGACAATATCTGTAAGTAGGCTTCTATTCACCTAAGAGTGTTACATGAAACAAGTTTTAAAGCCTTTTTAGAGAAGTTGAGTGAGACGTTTATGAGATATAAAAATTGATACATAGACCTTCATCATTAACTCAATCTAGTAAAACAAAAATTTTTATTCTTTTTAATGAGTATGAACCTAATATAATCTCCTTTCAAAAAAAAATTAGAAAAAATTTATCATCAACATAGTATAATCTCCGTTTTTTCATATGTACCCCACAATATTTGATTTCTCTACATAGCATACTATGGGATTTTGAGTTCTACATGGTATGTACCCTCGTCGAGTCAACCACACAAGCGCCTTCTAGGTCCGATTAATAAACACACAATACCCACGTTTTAGATTTATGTAGGGTTTATAGATGATTCTCGAGATATATGGACCATGGTTGTGACAACTTTGCAATGGTGGTTGTAGATTGTTCATTAGAGGTGGTTTTGTAGCAGTTTAAAGAGGTGATAATGGTGATTTTACAAGGTGACAACAATTGCTTTAATTGTTTAGAGGTAGTTTAAGAAAGTGATGTATAATAGTGAATTCATGGTTTATTAATGATGATTGTAACGATTTAGGATTTTAATTAAACTTGAGGGTACACTATGTGACTTTTACAAAAAATGTGATTGCAAATAGAACTTTGAGGTATCATGTCTTACTAATCAAATCTTTGGGATACAAAGAAAAGTCAATGTACTGGTATATCAGGAAATTAATCTGGAAAGAACTACAAGGGTGTGAATGAAAATCGATCCAATCCAAGATATCCTTAATCGAGCAAAAATCTCTAATCAATTGAGGTGTCTCACACTCTCATCAAAGCCCAAATCATTCATTCATCCATCACGCTAAATACAAATGTAGTAGATATTGATGTTTTGGTATCAATCTAAAATTGTTGCAAAATAGCAATTTTTATGTAAAGAATTCAAAACTTCTTATATTTTAAGATGGGTCGTATACTACTCCCTTCGTTTCTATTATATTTTTTACACTTGATAACTTGCACACATATAAGGAGTATAAGTAAGTGAGGTTATATTATTAGTTTTAATTGATTAACAAACTAACTTATGAGAGGAAATAATGATGACTTTTTTTTTTCTTCCAAAGTAAAAAGGAATCCAAGAAAGAGAAAGGGTAATTTTGTAAAGGTATAGGGATATTATGGTTAGTAAAATATCTAAATGAGCGTGTTTTGGTAAATGAAAAAAATTAAAAAAGAGTTGATTAAAAAAAAATTATAAGCATAACAAATAAAAAGGAACACCACTTATGAAAAGTGTAACGAACAAAAAGTAACGAATAGAGTAATATATATATGTTTGGGCACCGTCCTTCAGTGTTTCATTGGTTAACTAGACAAGCTAATACATGTGAAACAGGTAGAGTCGAAAAATAATGCTTTCAACTGGAACCAACTCAGCTTCTTTGGAGGAATCCCAAAAATTCACAGTGAGACATTAACAAACACAAGCAAGGCATAAGAACTGCAATACGGAAACCATCAACATTTCATGATGAAAGCTTCTCAAAATCTTGTAGTTTCAAATACCTCGAAAATCAATCAAAACATAACATCATATCATTTTTGCACTCTCTACTAGATATAAGACATGATAAGTCCCTAGTTCAACTAAAATTGGATGTTATCAAGTGTACATTTCTGTGTGAAGTAGAGGATTCTTAGGCCAACAATCATCAGCATTAGTAGAAGAGAAATCAAGATCAGGTAAGACGTCTTTCATCAGAAGAGATCTAATCAACTGTGTCACTGGTTTACCAAAGTCAGGCCAGGAAATGCACAAGCTACCTCGAATATTTCTGATCTGGCAACGAGCCAATAGAGCAGCAGCAAGACCATCCACCAAACTTCCTGATGGATAGTACTCCATGTCCCTCAGAAGGGACGGTTCTTCGGGACTTTCGCCAAACCATTTCCTTTCCAAAGAAGTCACCAGCTTGTAGGCTACAGCGTCATCCCGTGATAACCTGCCATGAAACTTCGGTATCTGAATTGAATCTAGAATCAGTGCCCTCTCTGGAACAATCTTTTCACAGAGAAGCAATTTCGAAACAGCGTGACATCTCTCTGCAGGCACGGCAAACTGGATAGTTACAAGTAGGACAAGCTTTTCAGTATCATTCAATGCATAAATGTTGCAAGCTTTATTTTTTAAAGAGGGTGCAATGGTATTTCCAGAAGATGGAGTCTCAGGGAGGATGAGAGTTCCTATGAGCTTTTTAGAGGAAAAATGGTGAAATATGTGAAGAGATGGGGTAGATAGGGCAAAGATAAGGAGTGAAGGACGAAGAGCTTCATTCACATTAGGATCAGAGAACACGATAAATGGAGCTGGAAATGAAGGAGATGGTGGAGTGAAGATGTTGACGTCCTCATCAAAAAACCTTGAAGGTGGAGGAAGTTCAGTCAGCACATCATCCATGCTCTTCCAAAGTTGAAATCTTATCTCTACAAGACAAAAGATTAAAAACTTAGGCAAGGTCAAAATATATATGGGCTAAGAAAGTTGTCTGCTAATTGCATAATATCAACTCCACCCACCCTACCAAACAAAAGAAAAAAAAAACACAAAATTAGATTCATGGTTCATGTTTTAAAAGCAAGCAACAATTTCAGAATATTGATTCACCTAAAAAACACAAACTTTTAGGTCCATAAGTTTCAAAAAGGTCCAACACAAGCCACAAACAAAGAGCAAGTCCTGTGTGCAGACTGTCACATGGTGTAGCCACTCAGTTTCATGAAATATTCTTCATTCATACATTCAAGTAAGCCATTTTAGATTTACCATAAAAAATAACCTAATTTTGCCCGTAATCAATCAATCAATCAATCAATCACAGCCTTAATCCCAAAAAATTGGGGTCGGCTAAATGAACCAAAATTAATCATTCCATGTGGTCATCCACATAAATTTTCCTCCTCCATCGCCTGCAATCAAGAACCTCATTCTCTTGTAAATCTTAAAGCTTCATATCCTTTTTAACCCCTTCCCACCAAGTCATTTTCGGTCTTCCCCTACCTCGTTTGAGATATCTATGATCCCACCCTTCCACTTGTCGCACCGGGGCTCCCTCAGGTCTCCGTCTCACATGTCCGAACCAATGCAAACGATTCTCCCTTAATTTGCTTGCTATGTCTACAACCCCAACTTTTCGACATATTACTTCATTTCTGATTCTATCCCTTAGAGTGTTCCCGCACATCCATCTCAACATCCACATCTCCGTAACTCCTATTTTTTGAATGTGCTCCTTTTAGCCCAACATTCTGTACCGTAGAGCACCACTGGTCTTATAGCAGTCCGGTAGAATTTTCCCTTCAACTTTAACGGGATGTTTTTGTCACATAACACTCCCGTAGCTGCTCTCCATTTAAGCCACCCAGATTTAGTCCTATGTGTCACATCTTGGTCAATATCACCATTCTTTTGGAAAAATGACTCGAGATATTTAAAACATTCCCCCATATTTAGGGCTTTTCCATCCAACCTTACCACTGCATCACTTACCCCCCTCTTAGTCCCAAAGCGGCATTCCATATATTCCGTCTTACTCCGATTTAGCTTAAACCCTGTGGACTCCGACCTTTGTCTCCATTGCTCTAATTTGGCATTAACCTCCTCTTTAGTTTCATCCACCAATACGATATCATCCGCAAACAACATACACCATGGTACCTCATCTTGGATTGACCTTGTTACTTCATCCATATCTATTGCAAAAAGAAAAGGGCTTAACGCTGACCCTCAAATAACCTGATTTTGTCCGTAAAGTAACCTCAAATCATTCTAGGAGAATAACAAAAACTATTCTAAAAAAGAGTAACCCAGTTACTCATCCAAGTACCTTCACCATATATATATTGGCTAACAAAAAAGTTTCTCCACTTATTTTTACATGTAACCCTATTTTCTTACCAGGGTATTCGCTCTCTATCTTAGTAACCCCATTTCCCTATAAAAGTAACTCCTCATGCTCAATTATAAATGACCACACCATTAGTTAATTGTGTTTTCCTACTAGAGTATCCAGCCCTCTATCTTAGTAACCCCATTTCCCTATAAAAGCTCATACTCAATTACAGAAGACCACACCATTAGTTAATGGTGTGGCTAGCCCATATGAGAATTTACCATAAGCAAGTTCCAATTAGGTCCAATAAGTTCATGACTTTCGGGTGAAGAAAACACACCCTGAGTGGTGATACAAATATTGATCACAACTTCGAAGGTTTGATTGAAGCTACAAACAAGGGAGCAACCATGGGGGAATTGATTGCTTATGGAGACTCAAGTCTAATGGGTGCATCTAAGGTTGGGATTTGCGTGTACATGGTCACACATACCTAGGTTGGCACGCAAATAAAGGGAAAGAAATGGTTGATAAGGGAAATAAGTTAGTTTTGCCTATGAGTTTTCTCCCACTTGATGCCCTGTTCTCCTCGTCTTATTTTTACTTATTTTCAGCAAAAATAAGTTTAATTCAGCAAAAAAAAGTTCAGATGAGCAAACATAAGTTTAGTTCAACAAAAATAAGTTCAGTTCAGCAAAAATAAGTTCAGTTCAGCAAAAATAAGTTCACATAAATAAAAATAAGTTCAGTTCAGCAAAAATAAGTTCAAATCAGCAAAAATAAGTTCAAATCAACAAAAATAAGTTCAAATCAGCAAAAATAAGTTCAGGAGAACAGGTAGGGTCTTTTATTTCTTGTGGAGTCTGGGTCATCATTTACAACCTTAAAGACATGGGAAATGACTTCTTGAAGGTTTCTTGATTAAAAGATTGGATCTTGAAAGGTTTCTTGAAGATTTGAAGCATTTCTTGAAAATGGCGCAAAAATGGAGCAAGAATGTAGCAAGTATTTTTGCGATTTCTTGAATCTTTGGGTTCTTGAAATTTTCGTGTGTTTTAGGTTGTAATTTGCTGATTATCTTGTTTATTAGTTTGTTAAGAAGTTTGTTAGGATAGAATCTTGTTAAATAGAGTTAGTTAGAAGTGGTTGTAAAGATAAGAGCAAGTTGCATGATGATGTGGCAATCTTATCTTGAGTTTGTTATGCAACTTGTGCAAGTGGCACAAGTGGCGATTTTTATCTTTTACCTTCGTTGCTAGGTTTTTTTTAGTTGATGATTATTTCTATAAATAGTCTCAACATTGGGATGTAAAAAAACAAGTTTGAGTTTAGTGAAAAAGTTTTTGTTTGTTTACTTGAAAACAAATCCAAAAATTTGAGAGTTGGTGGTGAATCCTTTATACTCTTTTGTGTGGATTAATTAGTGGCTTTAAGGGTGCTCAGGCTTTAATCAAAGACTAGTTGATCAACCTAAAATTTTGAGTTTTGGTGGCTTGGCCTTTAGGAATTCGTGATTTTAGTCCTATCCCCCTTGTGAGTTTTTGTGCATACGAAAATTCACATCAAGTGGTCCACTTCTCTTAACTTTTGAAAGAGAAAAGGAGGAAGTTACAATTAGAAAATGTTGTATTTTCTTGCTTTAAAATGGAGTACCTTTATTTATAATAATTGGTTTTATCAGACCTAATTGGAACTTGCTTGTTGTGGTAAATTCTTATATGGGCTAACCACACTATTTAGTAATTGCAACTTGCTTAATAATTAGTCTCTTGTCTATCTACCATCACCAAGATTTGTACCATTTTAATAATTAGAAAATGCTGCTTACTTGCTTAATACTCTGTAAATGACTCATACTCACTCTCATGTTCAACTTTATCATTAAAAAAATATTTCTAGAAGGAAAATTGTGGCAAGATATAGTACATTGGATGCAAATAGTTTGCTTCCAATAATGCCCTCTTTTAGCATTCCTTATAGTAAAATTGATTCCAATCACCCTAATAACTTTCGTTATAGTAAAATTGATTCCAATTCTTAACTTAACAAAACAAATTTTAAAAAACATAATTAATAAGTAATAACGCCGAGTCAGCCCAACCACAACCAATGGCGGATCCAGGAAGCGTACCACTGGGGTTCGAACTTAAATCAAAGGCTGGATATTTGGATGCTCAGCTAAAAATCGGGTGTACAAGTATAAGAATGGTGGTTCAAATTCGTACCAATACACAAGTACGGGATTGAGAATTGTTCCAAAAATACTCTTGACTTTTGTGGTCATACAATCCTAAAAATTTACAAACACGATTTAAATTAGTAAACCAACAAGCAGACAATTAAACTAACAATACCGTAAACTAAAAACTAAACAATCAAAGCTAAAAGCCTAAAATTGAGATGTATGATAAATTCAATCAAACTGAATAACAAGTCTGACAAGTAAACAAAATAACAAGCAAATAAGTAAATTCCCTTCAATTAAACATTCTAACATATGAATTCAATAAAGCATAGTAACAAGTGCAATGAGTAACAATTCAATATTTTAATGAAACAAACAAAGTAATTAAACTAATTACCTAACAAGACATTGAAACTAACCAAGTAGAATTGTAAGAGATGAGTTGATAGATTGAAGCCGTGTGAATGTAGAAGGGTTGAAAACAGAGAAGGATGCCGCCGGTCTCCGTCTGCAAGTGGGTCATGGGCGTCACCGACCTCCACTCTCCGTGCCATTGTGGGGAAGGCTAGAAGGAAGATGTGAACTAGGGTTTGGGAGTTTGAGAGATTGTGAGGTGAGAGAAAAAATTGTGTTGAGTAATTAAACCAACAAAATTTAAAAAAATGCCTTGCAAGATTCGAACATGGGAGGAGTTTCCAAATTGTGTTTAGTTCAACTGTTTTCAGCTCATGTAATTGGTGTACGTCAGATAATTCGAATTAGGTTGTGAATGATGGCGGTGAAACGATGGTGGATGAATGACGTTGATGGCAAAACACATACGAATTAAGTTTGGCCGAAGGTGGTGAATGATGGTGGTGAGTTGTGAACGAAGGTGGTAAACATAGTGGTGAAGATGGTGGCTAAGATGGTGAAATGATGTTGGTAAAAGCTGTTGGAAGTATGTCCTTCAAAAAAGTGCACAACTCTAATTAATAGTTTACGTATAATCGGAATGGACTTAGATTAATTAGTTTAAATTCAGTTATCAATATGTTTAGCTAGAAATCGCTATTGAATAGCAAGTTAATTGGGCTTACGACTTAATTTAAAACTAATCCTATAGGGCTGCACACACAAGCATGGACTGATGGACCGAACTATATTGAATGGGCCAAGCCAATGTAAGGTCGGTTACAACAAGGAGGCACGAAGAAAAGAGTCTACTACTCTTCCACAAATGTTGCTAATTAATTAGGGTAAGAAAAGATTCTCCTTAAATAGTGGAAAGAGTCTAACCTTATTAGTCAGGCTTTTGAAAAGAGTTTTCCACGTACAAGAAATTATCTTTGTTTCCTTCAATATAAACGTGAAATATAAAGAATGAAAAGCGAGCAACAATCTTCCTCCCCCATTGATCTAAGCTGTCAAACTCGCGAATTCAATCGTGTTCGTGTGCTTACCATTAGAGGAGCTTCGTTTAAGGTTCTAAGGAATCCTGTAACTCGCTCGTATTAACATCAACGAGGCTTGCGTCAAATGTATATCAATATATTCATTAGGTTCACAATTGATGTGCATAGATCTGTTTTTGCTGTGTTACTACAAATTATATTTACATCAAATCTAACAAAAGCAACGGTCTAGAGTTGACGATGGTGGTGGTAGTTGTGTAGTTGAGGAGGAAGGTGGTCGTTGGTGAGGAAGATGGTAAAATGGACCCGTCTACCGTTTCCCCTCCGTATTATCTTGTTCACTTATTTACACATAAGTCATTTGAAGAATTTAGTAAATTCCTCAACTGAGGAATTAGGAACCCATGAACATGGGGTCGTGTTCCAAAATTTAAGTTACAGATGAATAAGACAAAATTATCTACAAAAATAAAATTTGATGGCAATGGGTCTTGGACCCGCCCTAGATTTGTGGATCCAAGTCCGTTTTAACGGATATGGGTCTTCAAAATTTGGACCCTGTGAACCCGAGTCCGAGTCGGATGTAGACATTTCTAGGAAAATACGAATACGGGCACGGGTCATGACAAGATCCGTTTACCCACTTACCCTTTTATTAAAATATTATTATTTCTATATTTTGTAATAAACTACCTCCGTCCCTTAATTTTTGCAATACGGGCCCACTTTTTGTGAGAGCTTTTTAGCTCAAATGTTGAAAAAATTAAGGTACGGAGGGAGTAATATACAAGATACCTAACTAATCTAATCTCACAGCCACTCACTCATTTCCGCTTTCTCTTTTTCACTTCACCTCCACCCCTCTACCAAACCTAAAAATTGTAGTTTACACAAATTGGAATCTTTGAAAACTAATCTTAGGGCATGTTTACTTCAGCTGAAAACAACTGAACTTATTGGATCAGAATAAAATAGATTGGAGTTGAATTGAACTGAACTGATTCGAGGTGAACTGAACTAAACTGATTGGAGGTGAACTGAACTAAAGTAATTGGAGTTGAACTGAACTAATTGGAACTGAGCTAAACTGATTCGAGCTAAGCTAAACTAAAATTATGTGAAGTAAATAGGCTCTTAGTTGTAATTATAATGCTATTCTAGAGGGTGGTGATTTCCGCACCCCCAAAATATTTCGGCACTCATCCTCCTCTCAGTAACATTCATCATTATCTACGTTTGAGGGAGAGGAGTGTGGAAATACTTACCCTATTTGAGATTATGTAACTGCGATTTTGTTAGTTTGAAATCTACATAGTATTAAAATTTTGATTGTTAATCATATTTTGTTATTAATTTAGTTTTTTCTTTTTTTAATTTGTTATCATATGCTTATATTAGTTATTTAGTTTAATTTGTATAACTCCCGTATTGGAAAATTGAAAATTTGGTTATTTTACTATACATTTGAAAAAAGTAGGAAAAATGCTACACAAACAAGCTGAACCCATTTCAGGCTCAAATCTAACACGGCAGATGTGGAAACAAATATAGATCCATCCCATCCGTCTTTATCAAGACCCGCCCCATTGCCATCCCTATTGTACACCATTGATAAAAAAATTCAAACAGATCGATATGATTGGCTTTTAAAAAGGAAAACGTGGGTTTTGATTAGGTGGCCTTCACTCATTTATATTCTTCAATCATAAAATTTAAAATTCCTTTCCTAATTCTTGTAAAAAATAGTTCCTAAAATTATGTTTCAATTTTAATAAGTTTAATTTAGGAAAAATTGACAAAAACAAATCTACGTGTTACTCATTTACTTTCAATATACCCACCTTTGAATTATTCTACAACAAACCCAACTTTAACCCTCATCTTCCATTCTTCCCAAATTGCAACCTTGTCAATTTTTACCTACTATTACAAGTCAGTAACAAGTTTTTTTGAAAAAAAAATTAAAAATCAGAAAAACCACCACCCATGTAACCACCACCACATCCGGCCATCATGACTACTCCTGCGCTTAGTTTTAAAGGGCGAGAGGCGCACAAAAGCGCAAAAGGGCTATGACCTTTGCGCTTTGCGCCTAGGCGTGCTTCAAAAAAGAAAAAAATTGAAAAAAAAAAAAAACCCTAGAGGCGCGCTTCAGTGCGCCTCAGTGCGCTTTTCATGCCCCCTTGCGCCAATGCATTCTTGTCTTTGTACCATCTCCATAGACCCACCGCCAAGTACCAACCACCATCACCAACACCTACCTCATGCATTTCTATCCTCACACTACCCACAACCCATCTATTTCGAACCCTTAAACACACCCACTACCACCCCACCTATTTCGAAAGCATCCTAACCACCGCCCTTCCATTTCGAACCCTTATCCACTTACTCCACCCTTGGTTTTAAAAGGCGCAAGGCGCAAAGGGGATTTCAAGCCTAAGCACAAAGGAGTCTTGGAGCCTAGGCACGAGGCGCAAGGCGAAGGTGCACACCTTTTGAATAAAAGGTGCACTTTGAAAAATGTAGAATATAAGGCAAAAAAAGAAATAAAAACAAGTATACTAGTTCATAAAGAGAGATATATAACAGTTATGAAGGCTATGGAGGATTAAAAAAGGTACAAAGACAAGAAGTAAATGCATGGAAAACATCTACTTAAAAAAAAGGAGGCGCAAGGTATTAACCAAAAGGAGGCATAAGATGCGTTCTGCACCTAGGCGCACCTTGCCAACACCTTTTGGATTAGGCAACGCCTGAAGGGTTAGATGCGACATGCTGCCCCTCAGAGCTCACCTTGCGTCTAGAGCCTAATACAAATTAGACATGGATTTGGTAATAGATGGTTAAGCTGAGAGGAGGCAGAGGCGGTGTTGGAGGAGCGGCTTAGGCTAAATTGGGGCTGATTTGATAATACTTGGACTTCTCCATGTAAAGGCAGTAGAGGAGGTTGTGAGGGAGTAAGAACAAGAGCATGATATTTCATTTAGATGTGAGATAGACAAAAGAAAGGTGGTGACAGGAGTGTAACCACAATAGGTGTAAAGGTTTGGGTTTGGCTAAGAGGGGGCTATGATGAATGGGTAAATGAGGATGACAGCTGAATGAGGGATTTTGTTTGGGATCTTGTTTGACAGCTTCTTCTTGCTATGGTGGTGATGGAGATTTTGTAATGATGGTGATAAAAAAATAGTGGAAGCCAATGGTGGTGATGAAGGGAGAAGGTGGTAAGGCAGGTTGAAGGAGGAATGAGATAGTGGTCATAGAGTATTGGGGATTTGTGATGGTCGTGATAGTATTGGTGATGGTGTCATAGTGCTAATCGAAAGTAAATGGGATTCAAAGAGGATAGAGAAAGAGGAGCAAGGGGTAAAGGGGGATGAAAACAAGAGAGAGAAAGAGAAGAAAGGGAATCATGAAAACTGGGGAAAGGAATGGGAAAAGGATGGAAACCAAACAGCTTCAAAGGGAATCGATTCAATGGTTTACCTACATATTAGGTTGTAGGTACATTTTTGGAAGATGTGGGTTAAAGTTGGGTTTGTTGTAGAATAATCTAAAGGCCCTATATTAAAGGCAGGGGTTGGTTTGTTTTTGTCAATTTTTCCTTTAATATATTCACCCATTACTGGATTAATCTTGGATTACCTACCATTCCACCACGTAAAATCTATCTATATTAATATCTTGCTCATTAAAAAGCATTGACCATATAAATTACACTTAAAAAAATTTGATGTGAAATGGATAAGCCATTGATAATTCGATATTTTTACATACTGTGTAAATTTGGCCTATACGTTTTTACCTTTCACTTGAAATAGTTTTTCCAATCGGCATTATCATTGATTTTTTTTTTGGGGAAATTAAATTTCAGCATTTTAATTTTTGTTTATAAATATTATATATATAATATCATTCTGTTAAAATCTTAGTTTTAAAAGGTGAGAAGCGCCCCGAAGCCCAAAAGGTAGGTGCGCTTTGGGCTTCGTACGCCTAGGAGCGCTTCTCGTAGTTCCAGGCCCAATTTTTATTTGTTTTGCTTTTTTGATGGCAATCAAGTAAGTTACTAAAAAAAACACAAACAAATCAAGAGAAAGCTTAAACAAAGTAAAAACAAGTGAAGGAAATGAAGCACAAGAAAATCAGAAATAAAATAAAATAAAATAAAACAAAGAACAAATAAAATCAGGAAAAAATGATGCATAAAAAACTAGAAAAAAAAATGAGGTAAAAAACAGAAGCAAAACCTTAAATTTCAAAAAACAAAAGAAAAGAAGAAGAAGAAGAAGAAGACAAAAGGAGAAAAAACAGAATAAAAAAAAGTAAAAAAAAAAAAAAACACAGACGAAAAACACAAGAGGGAAAAAAGGAGAAAAAATAGAAGAAGATAACAGGAAAAAAAACAACTAACCTGAAAACAACCCTAGGGTTCTTGAGGTTTTCACTATTTTTCCCTCTCTTCTCTCTTTCAAAAATCAAATAAAGTGGACTACCTCCCTCTCTCTTCTAACTCTAAAGAAAAACCGTAAAAACTAACATGTGAATTTTATGCGACTACCTCAGAATTTTAAAATTTTAAAAAGCCCGCGCTTTTGTGCTTCTAGGCTTCACCGAAAAGCGCGCCTAGGCGACACTTTTTTGCGCTTCACGTACCCCCCTGCACCTCTTCCTTCTGAAGCGTTTAACCTAGCGCTAAATCAATACAACAAAATGATAAATGATACGGAGTAAATGATTCATTTGATTGTGTTTATTTGTGTAATTGTGATTATGCGATTTGAGTCATTGTATTAACTTTAATTTTATTAGAGTCATTGTGTTAACTTTAATGTGAGTTTAATTTGCAATTTTTTATTTATGAACCAATTGATTAATCCAAACTTTTTGCCATTGAACCGAATCAATTGATCCGATATTTGAAATTTTTAGAGTGCTATCCATTTGCGTACAAACCGAATACTCTTTTTAAATATGCACAATTGTTCAACTACTACGTATTACTCTCATTCCACATAAACCTAAACTTGAATGATTCAATCAACATTTTCACTACACTACACACTTAAAACTAAATACCAAAACTCGAATTGCATAAATCAATACGACAACAGTAGACTAAAGAACTAATTACTACTCACATAAAAATAAAAATAATATAAAAAAAGTTCAAAAAAGCAAATCTACTACAAAAAGAATGAAGCTAACAAAAGCGTCGATCAAAACTGTCGCAACAGTGTCACAAGTTCAATAATCTTTAATTAGAATACAGGATGAACTTACACAACAACAAGCATTATGAGAATGCAAGCAGTAATCTTCAATTAATATTTTCTGGTGCAAATAATCTTGAATTGATTGAGGTTGATTCTAAAGAGCTTAATCCTCAAACAATAATGTTGAGTTAATTGAGATTAATTAGTCGAAATGATTAAAGAACTAACCTGAATTCGAGTGCTGAGTGGAGAAGGGAGCGGCGAAAGAGCAGACCAACGGCGACAGAACTAATGAGCGGCGACGAATTTCCAGGCGAGGAGGATGCGAAAATGGGGTTTTACTTTGGGGCGACGATGGAAACTCGACAAGAATGAACAGAAAGACGGATATTTAGGGGAAGGGCAATGTTAATGTTATACATAAAGGCCATCTCCGCTTTTTCCTTGCCTCATTCATACACGTCATTTTCCACCAATTTTATAATTTCATACCCACATCTATCAACATTTTCATTTACTTTCTCTCTCTTATTTTTCCACAATCCATACCCTATCTTCTTTTGTCTCTTCTACCACCAATCATCTAATATCCATAAATTAATATAATTAATGATATTAAATAAATAAAATATGATAATCGTAGCTAAATAATAACTTTCAAATTAGATCAATTTCTTCGTTAATTATGTTTTGTGAACTATTTTTTTTTTCGTCAATTAAACTAGTGTTTGTCCATTTTACCCTTTGTGGTTTAAATTGACAATTATATTAATTGTTAAAATTTAAGATCAATAAATACACACGCTTGTTCCAGCATCGTTGCTTGATCTTTTGGAACTCCCTTTACTTACAACAGCTGAACCTTTACCAGTCATCCATCTTGGAAGGTGTTGCATTGCTGTCCAATAATTGTAAAACTCAAAAACTTTATCCTTTTTTGCCTGTAAAGATCATGGGCTTTATCCTCGATGTCATTAATAACCTCACCACTGACTTGAATGCGTTCAGCTGCCGCAAGTTTTGCTACCCATAAAGTAATGCCTTCATAAGTTTGACTTCATTGCCTTTTAATAGCTCTCATGGTTCTCTCGTGCATAACATTTGGTTTGTTAGTAATTGTTGTGTCATAGGCCACTTTGATTTCAACCCATAAAGCTCCCTTATCCCGATCTATTCCTTTCTCGGCATTTCCGGAACAATTAAGATAAGCAGACACTAAGTGTTTTTCTTCCTGTATAGTCCACCTTTCTTTTGAATGCTTCCCTTGCGTACCCGTAGTTAATTCTGGTGGAACTTGAACTTCAACTACATCTTCATCAACGCTGAGTGATATGTAGCATATTGGTTTTCAGCAGGCATTCTATTGCTACTCCCATCCCCACCCGAAGTTGAGGGATAATGATCTATGCATTGAGATGCTGGATAAATTGGGGTAGATGACGAATTTTGAGGATTATTCTGGCTTACAAAGGCTTAGAACATAGCAAGGAGTTGAGGGTTATTTAGCATGTTTGGATCAAAAGGAGTATTAGAAATTGGTTGGAAATTTGGATTTTGTTGGTAACTTGTATGTTGGTAATTTAGACTTTGTTGGGAATTTAGATGTCATTGAAAAGTTGCATTTTGTTGATATATATTTTTACAATTAGGATGATTGGGATCCATAATTAGCAAAAAAGATTTTAAAAAAAATTAATGAGTAATTATTAAAATTTTGAAGTGTTGAAAATTACCAATATTGGTCTCTATTTATAGAGGATAAATAACTATATGACCGTTGGTAGAACTTTTTAATATATTTTATATAAAAAGTTATGCCATTTTAGATATTATAGTTGTAAATTACTAGCTCAAAAATTATGTCTGTTATTATTTGCCCACGTGTCATTATTTAATTGGGTGAAGCTTGTTTTGTCTTGTTTTCCCTATTTTCCTTCCGCACGTTTGTTCTCTATGTGATTCCTTATTTTTCCTTTCTCACAAATAGGAGGGTACACAAAGTGAGGGTGGTTCCGTATTTTTTACCAAGGTTGGGTCACATACTTATATTCATGGGTACCCTACCATATTGTCGTTTGGTGAAATGGGGAGCTTCCCTTCTATCCCATTATGGATGCTAATCCGCTATTCTTTAAAGCTTTTCAGTGAAGAGAAATTCAAAATTAGACCGAACTTTAAAAGGAATATATTAGTTTTTAACCTTAGTAAATGGTGACCTGCAACATTAGGTGAACTCCATTTATTAGGTGGTTTTGTTGACTTTTTTCTTTGTTTTATTGACCTCTATATTCATTCTCTCGTTTTGTCTTCTTCTACCTTTCTCTCTGTAATTTTCTCTGTTTCCCTCTATTTCATCTCCCCTTTTTTTTCTTTTTTTGTCAATGTTGACTTCTCATTCTTCTGGCAAGGTCTAAGTTAATAAGCTTCCACAACAACGGTGCTCCTCCTTAGAGATGCTTCCACTACGACGTGGCTCTCATTCGAACTATTAGGGTTGAGATCGAGTCCCACATTCGGCAAATGTTTCTACAGTTGTGCTAAGGAAAACGTTTAGATGGTTGTAAGTGAAAATTATCTCCCTAATTGGTTCAATAGAAATAGAGTTGTTCAGTTTTTAGTGGAATTGTGGTTAAAGCCCTAATTTTGAACACCACAATTCCCCTTTTTGTACTATATGTGAAGCCCTAATTTTTGTCATTTAATTATTGTTTTACAGGATCATGGGTGGTTCATGAAGTGGGTTGATGAGTCTGGTGAAGTGTCTGACCTTCAAACAGACCTCTTCCATAGAGATGTGACTATTGCAAGGTTGGAGTTTGAGAAGGATGATTTGCACCAACTGTTATGAAGCTAAGGGACATGAATTGGAAACTTGATATTGAAGTGGGTGAGCTTGCAATGGTGATCTATACGAAGCTGGAGGCTATTGAGAAATTGAAGTATGATAAGAAGTTGTTGACTCTACTATTTATGTCATGGGTGTTCTTTGCAGTTGTTCTGGTGGTTAAGGTTGTAAGAATATGGCTGGTTCGCTAGATTAGGGTTGGTTTTGTTTGTCTTTTGATTAGTAATGATATTAGGGTGATTAGACATGATATTAGGGTGAATGTAGTACATAGATTAGTAATAGCTTAGGGTGCAATGTTGATTTGGTGAACAATTTTCTACTAAGTAGATCCACCATTTTGTAAACTGATGATCTTTGGAATGTAATGAATAACAAATTTGTTTGGTATACATATCATGTTTGTGTTTTCTTTCAATTAATTTGTTTTTCAGACTAGAACCTCAAATGAAATCACAATAACAACAAGTAACTCATCTTTCATTGATCAGGGCAACAACAACAATAACTCAGCCTCATTACAACATATTACAACAATAACACTACCTTATACAATGTGAAATTGGCAACAACAACGGTAACTCATCCTTTCATTCATTCATTCATAGCAATAACACAACCTTTCGTTGAGGTAACTCAATCTTTCACAATACTAAATTAACCTTTCATCCATTCATAACAACATTAACTCAACAATAATAACACAACAGCAATGGTACAACAACAATGATAATAATGCCAAGAAGAAATCCTTTCATTCATAACAATGTCATTACATTAACCATTTCATTGTGCCACAAAGTTACATAATAGAGACTTTGCTAATCAAAGCACTCAAAATGGTTATACAAACCAATAATAATAATCATTGACTAAAAGGGACATAATGTTCTTCCACTTGATCATTACCATACTTATAACAAATACAAACTAATCTAAGCAATGCTAAGCCTCCTAAGGGAATTTGCTTGTTGATGGTTGGCTTGTGTTGAGGAGTTCAGTTGATGGTTGAGTAAGCCTTCATAGTCTAGAACCACTTGGTTCCTGTATTTAAACAAAAACAAACAAATAGTCAGATCATGGTCATCATATGACTTGTATATGATTGTAAAACACAAAAGCAATACTCACATTTATGATTGCACTACCCTGACAATCAAAGTATACACCAAGTCCACGTGGAAGGTTACTTCTTCCCCTTCCTCTTCCTCTTACTCCTCCCCTACTCCTTTCTCCTCCTCTACCTCCCCTACCTCTTCCACTATTGCTGATAACCCTCCCACCTCTGCCAATCATTTGTGGTTATACAATAGCTTTATGGTGTAGTTGTGACTCTTGCTGAGAACTAGGTTGTGCCTCTCCCTCTTGGTCTTTTTGCTTGTGGCTCAGAAGTAGAGGCTTGTGCTTGTTGGTTGTTTTTATTGGGGCGACTCCTTTTATTATGCCCTTTTTTTTGTAGCATATGCTACAACTCATTGCCACCCCATGCTTTGACAACCTTCATGGCCTTTTAGGATCTTCATAGGAGTCTTTCAACCTATTTTTCTTGGCCTTCCACGACCCACTTTGATTGGTGGTGGATCAATAGCCAGATCAACACTAAGCCAATGTCCGTACCCTTTTAATGTATGGTGGGCTGCTTTGTGAATAGGCTTGAGCATACATTGCCTTAGTGTAGCATGGAGCCACATAGTCTTCTACATTTTGGTGGCAGAAGTAAATGGCAAGAATAGAGTGACAACATGGAGCCCTAGTCATGTCCCATGCTCTACAAGTGCAAGACTTTTCCTCCAAGTTTACAGTTAAGGTGTCAAGGTGATAATGAACTTGAAACAAAGTTGCAGCTGAAGGCAACATAAAGCAATGCCTGGCTTCATCATTTTTTTTCTCTAATTTCTCCTGAATTCTAGGACAAATCTCTCCTTTTCATTTCTACATTTCCCCTTTTTCCACCACTATTATTTGCATCAATTGACCTCTAATGTCCTCAATCATATCAATCAAGTGTTTACTCTTAGTAGTGACTATGAACCCATTAAAGGTTTCAACTATATTGCTAGTAACTACATCAGCTTTGCAATCGGTACTCAAGAATGCTCTACAAAACACTTTAGGATCATGTGCTACGAATGCCTGAATCGCATCCTCATAAAGAGCTCTCAACTCCTCTACCTCCTTAAAATTTGTCTTGTTGTAAGCCTTTACATTATCCAGAACTTCTTTTTCATCTCATCACCTCCAAACCTTTTGTTTCAATCAGAGAAAATATGTCTAGCATAATGTCTGTGCTCACATGATGGGTAAACAGTAGCAGCAGCAAACATAATACTTTATCTAAACACATTCAAAAACAACTAAGAACATATAAATTAGTAAGAAGAATTATTAAACAACTTAAATCAACAAGTAATAAACAAGACATGAAACCAGGTAATTAGTTGATGCTCATCAGATAAAATGACCAAGCCATCACCATCTTCAAGTGCCAATGATTTTTTCAACTTGCTCAGGAACCAATTCCAAGACAGGTTGTTTTCATGCTCTACAACAGCCCATGCAATTGGGTAAATTTGGTCATTAACATCCCTCCCAGCACACATCAATTGGCCTCCCAAAAAGGTCTTCACAAACAAGCATCAATATCTATAACCTTTCTGCATCCATTGATCCAATCAATTCTAACTCCCTCAAAACATACATAAAGTCTTTGGAATACATGTCTTCTCCTCTTAGGTTTATCCACTGTGACTAGCTCACCATTAGAAGCTAACCCAGTGGCTTTAAGAGGAGCAATGTAACTCCCTAATTTGTTGTAATGTGCCTTCATGCTCTCATGATGCAGCCTGTGTGCTTTGTACTTCACTTTGTAAGCAAAATCCTCTTTACCATTACCTTATAACCCAGTCTAATGCATTCAATAAATTGTTTTTCTAGCCAATGAGGCCTTTACTTGAACAGTTCAAGAAGCTGAGTTGTCATCCATCTACTTCTCAGTTGTTTGTTCCTCTCCATATTTGTCACATAAGTGTGATCCGCCACAACAGTCTTCACCACAAAGCATTGTGTTCTACTGTTCCAGCTTGCATATAACCTAAATGGACATCCTTTTTAACAACTAACACCAAGTCTTTGTTGCTAATCAAAAACTCTACATTTCTACCTTAAAAAATCTCATATTTAGCAACTGCATCTCTGAAGTCTTGCCTACTGGTGAACCTCTGACCTACCTTCCACTTAAAAGTTTTAAAGTTTGTGTTAGATCCTACAACTAGACTCCCCTTACCTCTTATAAAACCTACCGCGTCCTCTTCTCCACTCTCTAGTGGTGTGTGAATTTCTCATCGGAGTCACAGTAGTCACTCACCCAAACACCATCCCCTTCTTTTGTTTTGTTATTCTCTCCATCTTCTAGGCCATTAGGGTTATGAACTTGAGAACTCAGTCTTCCAAGTTCAGCATGTTGTTGTAATTTATTAGCCAAATCTAAGATGTGTTCATTCCACCTTTGGACTTCTTGCCTAGTTGAGTAAAACTCATCATCACTAGTCTCACAACCCTCCTCCAATTGATCAATCTCCAATATATCTTCTAAACTAAGTGGCTCTTCAACACACCCCTCCCTCTAATTCTACTTGTCATCTTCATCTTCTTTTGATTCCAATTGAGGATCAAAATCTGAATCCTCTGAGCTTTCACTGTCACTACCAGGAATCAAATCCTTCCAAGGGATAGGACTATTAGGCCTCTTATCCTCCCACTAATAACTTGATGGCACCTCATTCACCATAAATGTCTTTGGAATTGGACGTGTGTGTTTCAGCTAGTTTTGTTATTGATGATGAAGGGAAGTAAGATTCAATTGGTTGAGATGTGTCAAATACATTAGGAACAGGAGGCAAATATGTAAATGTTGGTGTTTCAAAATAGATGGGTTGAATGAGGTTATGGGTAGCTATTTAGCGCTTCTCTAAGCAGATGGTTGTTCCAAGGATCCTCTTCCTTCCATGTTAGTTATGGAGGGTTTTGCTTCTAATATGGGGGTGGCTTGAGCATCCAGTAGTCTTAACTGGTTTACCCTGATGTTCCTTATGAGAACCTGTAATACCCCATATTTTCATGTATTTTAAGAAGTTAATTTCATATTATTTTATATGTATGTTCTTAGTATTTTTATCGAGAATTTAAGTTCAATAAAAATATTAAAGAAAGAAAATTTAAATTAATTGTTGATCAAAGTAATTATTTTATGTTTATTAATTACATTTCATGTCACTTTAAGTTTTAAGTAAACATTTTGAAAAGTTTCTAAAAATAGAATTTTTAGAGTTCCTTAAATTGTTTTAAAACAAGGGCACGAAGGTAATTTTAAGTCTTAAGGGTATTGATGTAATTGCACCAAATCCTACTTTGGGGCCTATAAATACCCCTTAAAACCAAAAATTTCAGATTTAATTTGCAACTTTAGTGATTTAGGATTTCAAAAAGAAAAAGGAGAGAAAAAAAAGAAGAGATTTTCGAAAAAAAAAAAGAAAAAAAACTTCGTCGCTTGTTCTTCTTCCTCACGCGTCCCCACCTCCGTCCGCCTCCCTCGCCGCCACACGCCACCTGCTGCTGGCGCCCCCTTTCGTCGGCCACCACCTTCCCCGGTCCTCCTTCCTCCCCTTTGGTATTTCTCGAATCCTTATATAAAAAAAAATTTACTCCTTTTTTCTTTATAATTCAATCTTGCAAAAATTCATGTTTATAATTATGCTTGATCATGTTTTTATGATTTTAATTATGTTTAATAAAGTTATGATTATGTTTAAAGTATGAATTTATAAAGTTGTTCATGAAATTTTAAATTAGGGTTTATGAAATTATGAAAGTCATAGTTTTATGGTTTTTAATGATTTAAACTTCTATATTATGATCATAAATTGTTGTAGTATGAATTTGTGATGATTTTATGAAGTGTAGATTGGTTTTTAAAGGTTTTAAAGTTGTTTAGTATTACTGTCAAATTTTTATAATCATGAAAACTAAGAGTAAATATATTATGAAAGTGTTTTACTTCATGAAAAATTATTTTAAGGCATAGATTAGATGCGTAATGATGATAATAGATTGTAAAGGAGTTTTATGCATGATTATTTGATGTTTTGATGAGTTTTTAAGAAGTTTTGAATAAATAAATTAAGCTGTGAGTTTTTATTTATCACGTGTTCATGACTTAATAAAAATAGTAACACGTGAAATAATTAGTTATAATTATTTTTAATGCATCAAAATATTGTATGATGATACTAGGACATGACTATAGTGTTTTATCATCAAAATATGATATTTAGAAGGGTTTTAAAGTGTTTTTAAGAAATTTTATGAAGATGTTTTAGAAAGTTATCGAAAATCAAGTGTTTCACAAAATAAAAATTAAAATAAAGTATGGAATTGAATAGAGACCATATAAGAAACGTTTTGGACAAGTTTCCAACATAAAAAATTAGTATAGAGTTGTTGTAGAAGTAGTCAACAAAGTTTTAATTTAGTTCGATTTCGAATTAGTTGACTTCTAGAAGTTGTGGCGGATCACCACTACTTTACAAGGTACGTAAGTACTAAAGGCGAAGTAAAAGTAGATTTCATGCTTGGTTGTTGTTCTTACATGTTATAAAAGTGTATATAAATTGTTGCTTGGTTGACTTGCATGAGAAGTATGATAGTATGAAAGTATGAATCTTATATATAATTGACATTCCATATCTATGGCATTATTAATTTATTATGTCTAATTGGAATGTTAAAATTATTTCTAAAGTTGGCCAATGGTTTAATAAAGAAGGAAAGAAGTTAGTTAAGTTGATTTATTATTTAATAAACAAAAAAGGTAGTTTAAGAATTTTTATTCACATGATTATTAGAAGTTAATGGGCCTATATTTATAATATGCAGCCACTCACAATTTAATATGTGCTCAAGGAAAGGATAATTAGTTAGCCACTCACAGTTAATGTGAGGTACAGGAAGTTTAGTTTAATTAAAGGACACACAAAATTATTTTTAGTATCACTTTAAATCGAAGATAATTTAGTTTGATTGATGATATGTGTGATTCTGTGTGTTGTTATGTGTGAGTCATATTATCGTTAAACCGGTTAATCACGTAAAGTGAAAGAGGTTTCGCACCAATCTTCTTGGAACGTATATACCTGGAGTATGAGCAATTGGGGGGGGGGGGGGGGGGGGAGTCGTATGGAAAAGTGGTCTATGACTTCTAATCGGGGTACAAGACGTTGTACTCTTTTATATTTCTAATGGGTTGGAATTTCGTCACTTTATGTGACATAGGTAATACCTTCTTGGAGTTTCTCCCAAGTTGGTGCCCAATAGGGCGATTTTAAAGGAAAGGAAACCCGTTCGATGCGAAATCGAAAGTTTAAATATAATAAATAATTTTATTTGACTTGAGTCTATGCACAGGTGAAGAGTTGTCAACAGTAAGAAGTGTGTATTGTGGACCCGGGGCTTTGGGGGCCTACGTGCCATTTCTTACAGGAAATTGAATGTCGTGTTAGTTTGATTGCATAATGTGAGTATGCTTGGCTTGGGTGAGTCTGGAATCTCAAAACCCAAGTAGAGAAGTCGCCACCGTCGTCCTTTCGGGAGCTAATGAAACCCCATTAGGTCATAGCCCAATGGCAAAATGACAGCCAAGGATAAAAATGTCTCATATCCCTGGATTCGAGGACGAGGGTAAGGACAACAATAGGTCACTGTGTCTCCCCACGTATAGCGGCCTCTACTTGTTCTCATGTGTAATTTCACAATCATAATATCAAATTATAGCATTCATATTTCCAGTTTAGACCTACAAACACGTATTGTAATAAGGCTAGGTGGGTTTTAGTTTATGCACACATAGTTTCCGGTTTATCATGCATGGGTGATCGCTTTATGATTAAGTTGATTTTAATTTTGGATTAGTCGAAACATGCTTTTTATGTCTTTTGAGCTAATTACGAATTCTAGGTGATTGAAAGCATTAAACATCTAGCATGAATCAAATAAAACCTAAAGCAAATGTTTCTACCTAAGATTGATTTTATTTTAAGGTCGGATCATCAATTAATCAAGACCACATGAATTTAATTATAACATGTCGCTTATCTAGAAAGCATTAAAAACACATATTCATGCAAACTAACTCATTTGAAGAACTCAAGACGATGATTTCGACGTTGTTGGCCACATTCGAAGTACCTTTCGTGCAAGTGGACGACCCTTTTCGAACCGAGAGCTTGAAGAACGTTAGTTAATTAATAATAATATTAAGTATTTGGGACGGTTTCTGAAGTAGGGTATGAAAAGCGAGAGAGGTTTAGAGAGAGAAAGAGACGGGTTAGAGAGAGAGAGTGTGAGAAGAGAACCTGTTGTGAAGATGTGAATTGTGTGTTATGAAGGTCAAAGGAGGGGGTATATACAGTGTTGGAAGTGACTTAAGCGAGCGCCAGGGCCCTGGAGGAGCACTAGGACGCCTAGCAGCGAGCACCAGGACGCACAACGAGCGTCAGGACGCCCATTGAGCACTGTGGCGCAGGTCCTTTAGGCGCCTGGGCGCTGGATGGGCGTCTCGGTGCTCTTCCTGTGCTATGGCGCTCAGGTATATGATTTTCCATTTTTACGTAGAATATCTCCAATGCTTCCTTATTTCGTATATTCACTTCCATAAACCGAAATATTTCATTATATTATGAAGATATACGAAATTCACTTCCATAACCATTATTATACACTTCCGTAACCAAGAGTTACCATAAACCGAACAAATCCTTTGAGAAGATTTGTCGAATCCGGTCACATTCATACGCTTAAATTTATTTTATTTTCGAAAATGAAATTAAAATGATGAAGTAAACATAGAACAAAAAATGAAATGAAATACATAATGAAAATAAGAAAATCATTTTAAGCGTATTTCAACCGTCATAAGTCATTATTGGCTAACCCCTATCGATAAGTTTTATTTATTTATTTATTTTCAAGCACTCGACTTTCAAGAATCGAACATGTTTGTGACGTGGTACACAATAATCATTAGCCGTTATGTGGGACCCAAAATAGGTGTGTACAATTAGCACCCACATGATTGTGTTTGTAGAGACGACTAGTCTAGTATAATGAAAGTCAAAGTACTTGGTACCTGCAAAATAAAAGCGTTAGTTTTACCTGCACCAAGATGGTATATCCTTGGAAAGTGCTTCGTGTCTTGAGGATGAAGAAAGGTCTCCTTATAATGCCAATGATCGTATAGGAGGTTTCGGAAAATGCGTCTGTACCATCCGGGGATAGATTGTTTGAGAGTAAGATTGATCGTCTGACGATCCGAACATTTCCGCTTTAGACTCAGCTCGGCCGTAAAGAAACGTGATGATGTCGCAGATTGTTGAAATTTTATTTGTTGTCATATGACTTGTTTGACCTGATTTGGCTTTCAGGGGCATTTCAGTAATTTTTGACCTGACTCGTCTTTCGCGGGCATTTTGGTAATTTTTAACCCGATTCGTCTTTCAGGAGCATTTTGGTAATTTTGATGAAGATGTTGGATAAATGGTGGCAGGGAATGTCGGAGTACGTGAAGCAAATCTTGCTCGAAGATCGAAAAACTAAATCCCTAAAGTGCAAAGTGCGCCCCATGGAGGTCCCATAAATCGCAAACTAGGCGCTAGGGTGCAGGCTGAGCGCCATGACACAGCCCCAGCGCCTAGGCGCTCGTGGTGGGGCCCTTTAGGTTTTGATTGGTCCATGTAAGTTTTATGTTTGAAATTGTTGTTTGTATTTTGATATACGTGTTTTATGTTGTGTTTTTCCCTCCTTTTCGGTTGATTCTTGTGCTAAATATTTAAGTTTGTGGCTTTGTTCTGATTAAATATCGTCTTTCGATGTTAAGTTATGTTTTGGAATGGTTTTATTATCTTTAGTTGACTTTTAGAACCTTTTTCGGTTATTTTATACTCTTTCGGTTATTACACGTGGTTTTTGATTTTGTTTCATATGTTACAGGAGCGTAATAGAGAGTTATGAAGTCATTGGAGGCTAAAATGAGTCAAAAAGAACTTGCCTCGGGATGCGTGCCAAGTCACGAGAAGTCACGAATGAGATTCGAAGAATCGAGCAATGAATTCAAGCAAGATCGTCAAATTATGGTTCATTATGGCTTATGCGGGCACATAGGTTAAAAGTCTCTTTGACTTATGCGGGCGCAACATAGATTAGAAGTATCAGAACTCGCTCATTATTCATCTTGCCGGCACAAGGAACAAAGTGGGTTTGTTCTTTGCGGGCGCAGGTATCACGGATTTTGATCCGTTCGGCTTATCTTCGCGGTTTTGCTTCGTGGGTTTTAATTAATTAAAAACCTAATTCCTATATATGCTCTATGTAAAGGGGGCACGACCCTAACTAGTTTTTATGATACTTTTAGACCTAGGAATCCAAAAACCATTATTTTCTCTAGAATTTTAGTATTGATTACTTTGTTCAACAATTCAAGCTTTCAATTAATGCAATTTCATCATTATTTTGGTAATTTCTTTCCTTATGCTTTTCAATTCCTTTAATTTCATGAATCTCTTTAGTTTCTTAGTTTTTAGTTTAGATTAATTAGTTTGCTAGTTTGATTCTTGATTTAGTTTTATTAGTAATTAATTTAGTTTTAATTCTAGTTTTAATTAGTTTTTTGTTTATGATCATGTTATTTAATTTTGATTTTGTTTATGTTCCCTTAATTATGAGTGAGTAGTCGTTTTCTCTAGGGTTAGGGGATCTATGATCATGGTGTGAATTTAATTTATGTTTTCTAATTAGTTCTTGGCTTTTAATTGAATTCCTATTATTGAATTCTATCGATTGCAATTAAATTGTGGCCAGATTTAGTTGTAAGTTAGGTTATTATCGAAATTGAGGCTGAGTGGTAAGATTACCACAATTAGACCACTGAATAATAGGCAAAAACGAATTTATGCGAGCGGGAGCCGGTAAAGGAGTTTTGAGGGAGTCTAAGTTCGAGAGAATTAGTGAGCCCTAGTTCAATGAATGCTAATGAATTGATTAATGAGCGTTAATTGAGTTTGTTGATTGATCATAGTGAACCGATAGCCCTAGGTTTCCATTAATAGAGTTTAATTAATAACTTCCCGTCATTTCCTTAGTTTCAATTTTAGTCTTCTTAGTTTTAGTAGTCATTTATTGAAATTTCAACCAAGGCCCCTTACACACTTTAGGCTTTTTAGAATTATTAGAGTTTAATAGCCTCCCTGAGGATTCGATCCCTACTTCCCTTTCGGTTATTTTTTAGAGGTGCGCGATAGCCTGTTGAAATTTTGGCGCCGTTGTCGGGGAGGCAATTTTTAATTCTATTAGTCGGGTTTATAGTGTTTTCTTGTTTTTATTTTCGGTTTTGTTTTCTCTCCTCAAGGAACCTTCACGTTCTTTGAGGTAGCTCTCATTTCGGTTTTGAGTTTCGATTGTGTGCAAGTATTAGATTGTATGCCGGTTTGGATTGAACCTGAACCGGAAAGATCATTGCATAAGAGGAGTCGTTGAAGGAAGTGGAGATCACGAAGAGTCATCCTTTCCAAACGAACACTGGTTGATTTGACACAACTTTTTGCTGAGTTGAACATTTCCGATGGTTCTGATAAGGAAGATATGTCAGAATCACAGTTCAACGAGAACAACCCACAACGGAATGATGCACCGCCGCCGCCGCCACCACCACTAGCAAGGTCCTTAAAAGACTATTCTCAGCCGAGTTCTGCAACAGTGGGAGGTGGATATCGAGTTCCTGATATAGAGGCCCTGAATTTTGAATTGAAGCCAACTTTAGTGAACATGGTCGAAAGGAATCAGTTTGCAGGCACAATGAAGGAAGATCCGAACTTACATTTGAATAACTTCATTCAATACTGCAATACAATCAAGCAAGCCGGTGTATCTCAAGATTACATACGATGTACGATGTTTCCATTTTCATTAAAGGAGAAAGCTCGATCTTGGTTGAATGGTTTGAATATGGATACTATAAATAGTTGGGATGACTTGGCTCTTGTTTTTCAAAGGAAGTACTATCCTCCGGAGAGAACCTCACAACTTAGGAGTCAAATTACAAATTTTAACCAAGAAACAGATGAAACTCTTTATGACGCATGGGAGAGATTTAAGGATTTGTTGAGAATGTGCCCTTATCATGGACTTGAGAAGTGGTTCTTAGTGCAATCATTCTATAATGGCTTGGGTAATGAGAGTATAACCTTGCTTGATTTCGCCGCTAGTGGCCGATTTATGAACCAAGAAGTCAACGCTGCTTATGATCTAATCGAGGAGATTGCCATTCATAATTCTCAATTTGGTAATCCTAGAGGACATGCTAAGAGAGGAGGGAAACATGTGGTAGATGACAAATATGAGATTTTGGCTTCACAAATTAATGCAATTCATGAGAAGCTAGACAAGATCAAACACCATCCTCCAATCCAATAACGGTAGCTGCAATTGCTGCACTTTCAGGAGCTACAGATGTCTTTTGTGATTTATGTGGTTCTTTTGGGCATAGTATGCACGCATGTCATAGTTCTATGGAGCAAGTATGTGCATTTCAAGCTTACAAGAATAACCCATTCTCCAACTCACACAATCCTGGTTGGAAAGATCATCCATACTTCTCCTACAAGAATACTAGCAATGCTCAAAATCCGCAGCAGCAGCCACATTTTGCACCACAGCAACAACAACAGGTTCAACAGTTTGCTCCACCTCAACCACCGGGTTTCAGTAGACCACCACCTCCATCTCCACTCCCAGCACCTCCAAAGCCAACTAGCAATGAGATTTCAGAATTGAAGAACATGATGATGCAGATGCAGAAAGCCATGAACCTATGCAGGCCCACAATCGACAATTGGAGACTCAAGTAGCCCAAATTGCTCAATCATTAGCTCAAAAGCAATAAGGCCAACTTCCTCCTCAACCTGCTCCATCAAATGCTTCATCAAGTAATCCACCTCGTGATCATTGCAATTCCATTGCAACAAGCAGCGGTACTAACTATGAAGGTCCTAGAATGCCTAATGATGATGCTACCAAGGCTGTAGATGGAACAAAGAAGACTAGTTCGGTTGTCATTGAAGACCTTGAGAAAGTAGCTGCAGAAAAGGATAATGAAATCTCAAAGGAGAACGAAGCACCAAGGAAGCAAGCTCCAGCAGCAGATTCAGTCACTGATACAATTCCTCCGTCAAAGGTGCTATTACCCTTTCCGAACAGGGTAACTAGGAGTAAGAACGATAATCACTTTCCTAAATTCCTTGAAATAGCTAAAAATTTTCAAGTTACTGTGCCTTTCACTGATTTAATTACTCAAGTGCCTACTTATACTAAATTTTTCAAAGATATTTTGAGCAGGAAACGTGAGTTGAATGTAACAGAGACAGTTGCACTCACCGAGGAGTGCAGAGCAATCCTTTAAAACAAATCTCCCCCTAAGTTGAAGGATCCAGGAAGTTTTTCAATTCCATGCAATATAGGTCCTTTGTTTATTGATAAGGCTCTATGTGATTTAGGAGCTAGTGTAAGTGCGATGCCCTTATCAATTTGCAGGAAGCTTGACATGGGAGAGCTTAAATTTACTAATGTTACTTTGCAGATGGCAGATAGAACTGTAAAATACCCTAAGGGTGTTTTAGTGGATGTACCTGTTAGAGTAGGAAAATTTTTCATTCCTATTAATTTTGTTGTCCTTGATATTGATGAGGATGCTCATATCCCTATCATTCTAGGTAGACCTTTCTTACATACTGCAGGTGCCGTCATTGATGTTAAAAATGGAAGCTTAACTCTTTTTGTAGGGAATGACAAAGTGACATTTAATCTTAATAATGCAATGAAAAATCCCATGATAGAGCAGTCGTGTTATAGGATCGATATTATTGGTGAAATTGTTTTGGATGACATGCCTCGATCCCTTACAAAGGATCCCCTAGAGGCCCTTTTGTGTTTGGATGCTAATGCAGGTGAAGAAGATTCGGAAATTGATGCTATAGGCCATGAATTGAACTATGAGAAGATGAATTTAGAGGAGAGCCAAAGGTATCAATCATTGCCTCAACAATCATATGCCATCAAAGAGGTAACACAAATGAGCGCAAATTCTCCTGAAATAAACCTGATGTAAAAAGTTCCTGTAGGGTCTCTTCAACTGAATACTGTGGAGAGGGAACTAGAGGACTACACTCAGATGGACAGGTTGTTGGCTTGTTCACTTCCTGATGGCTCGGACCTCGATTCCTGCAAAACAAGGGAATAAAATCCTCGTAGGATTTTTCCCCCTCCGATGCTTAAGTAAGTATTGTATGAGGATTAAGGCAATTAACAATAATTAGCAGAATTTGGTAATCTAGAGAGGGAAACGTGAGTGAGAATTCCTTAGTGTGATGAATGAGATTTGATTGAATGTTTGAATGTTGAATGCCCCCAATAGTGATTTTGAGGGTATTTATGGCCTTAGGTTTGGAGGCCACCAAATAGGACGATGACATTTGTCATCGTCTAATTGGTTGATGCTGATCAAGCCTCATGGGCTTTTGCATTCAAGCCTCAAGGCCCAAATTCCTCCTTTTTTCTCCTACCTTGTAGCCTCGCTCGAATAGGATCGCGACACGTGGCAGAGTTGTTCCTCTTCTTTTAAGTATTTGTTGTGAACACGTGGCCCAATCTTGCAACGACACATGGCCGTGTGGAGCCCACCTTGGTGGTCCATCAGGTGCCAAGTGGCAGTGCCACCTGGACTTTAGTGGACACTGGCCCATTATTCTGCTGAACGTGGCATGAGTTGGCGTGCCAACTCTCATTTGCCCCTCAGTGGGGTGTTTGGATCCGTAATCCATGCCCCAACTGACGTCTCTTTCTGTTCGAAAGTTATTTGGTAACCCTCCTTTAGCATTTATTAAAGCCGTAACCACCCTTTTGATTTTTGGGGGGAAATTCAAATTTGAAGGGGGAATTTACTCGTGTCCCCTTCAAATTTCTTTATATATAGGATGATGTGAAAATGATGTTCACAATCATTTGCAATCATTTTATTTCACTCTCTCTCTAAAAGTTCCCAAGTTTTCTCTCAACTCCCAAGAAGCTTCAGAGGCGATTTCCGGCAACCTGTGGTGCGATTTCCGGCGAGCTGTTGCGGCGGTTTCCGGTGTGAACAGTAGATTCTAGTTTTCTTCTCTCTTCAGGTATTTACTGAATTCTTTTTCTTTCTTGTTTTTTCATTTACTTCTGGTCTTTATTTTCCATGGCTTCTTCATCCTCTTCTTCCCCCACAATAAATGAGAACTCTTAACTACTTTCCTTCTCCTCGTACTACTTCTTCTGTTGGAACTCAATCTTCTGTTGTTCCTGATCACTTATTGTCTGGGTCTTTCCTACTTTCCTTCTCTTCCTGTGCAGGAAGTTTGCAATGGCAAGAGTTAAACAAACTGCCTATAAAGATCTGCACTTTAAGAGTTCCAGCATCTGAAGTTCAGATGTGAATCCTCTTGATCAGCAAGATCCTACTCCCCAGGTTGAGGGAAGAAAGGATGCTGAGCTGCACACGGAAGCTCCCGAGGAGAAGTAAGGGAGATTCCTACTAAAAGAGAGAGCTTCTGAGGCTACCACTTCAAGCCAAGAAGAAGAGAGGTGCCTATCCTGGTGCTGACGATGTAGTGATCTCCGATGAATATGTGATGGTGTAAATAGGATAAACTGAGTAGGTGACTAATTTCAATAAGGAGTATTTTGAGTTGATCATCCCTAACAAGGGGGTACATTCTGGATGCCCGAAGACGCCTCCCTGAATACTGAAGATGGGACCAGACTTGGTTTCCACTCCTCCTGTATCATTTTTAACCTCAAAAAGGACATGGCCGCTATGAACTTACCCCCAATTCTTGGGTTCACATAATGTCTATGTGCTTCTTGTGGCGACAG
This sequence comes from Suaeda aralocaspica, assembly GCA_016808085.1. Lineage (NCBI taxonomy): Eukaryota > Viridiplantae > Streptophyta > Magnoliopsida > Caryophyllales > Amaranthaceae > Suaeda > Suaeda aralocaspica. Next base: position 1,552,437 of record PYUH01000127.1, read on the forward strand.
ATGAGGAAAGCCTCCTAAGGGTCCCTTCACTTCACTTCAGCCAAAAGGCTCCCACGCAAACAGTGGGGGGTTCGATCTGAAAAACAGTGAGGGGTTCCTCCACTTGTGTAGAAAAAGCCACAAGGTTCCCAACTGGAGAACCATTTTGTGTGTGGGAAGCCCATGACAAAAAACTGGTAGAATGTTGAAAAAATGGAATCCTTTTCCAAAATTGCTAGGAAGATTCCTTTGAGCTTCCAGATGAGTGACAATGAGCAACAAAACTTAGAAAGATTCAGACCCACAGTGGGAGATCAAAAAACAACTCTGACAGTCCCTACAACTGGATCCCCTTTAGCGAATCCAAGTCGCAACTTCCTTTTATTGCTGCTGGTGTAATTTATGGGGAGAGATAACCAGGGTAATTGGTATCATTTGTCAACTGCTTTTCCCATTTATCTACCACAAGTATCCGTTTTTGCAGAGAAGCTCTTGCCAACCTTCCTCATTCAAGAAGGGAAGATGAGGTCAAAAGGAATTCTGGAAACAAGTTTCTCAAAGCTGGGAGAGGACACTCCCAAAGAAGGCTAAGACTCAGGTTTTTACACCAAACAAGACGGCAATTAGTTATATATATATGCATTTTTTTTTATATATTAGCGACTTCCTCGCTTAGAGTCTTCCCACTTTTGCCGGCGTGCTGAACGCAGGTGGGCTCTAAGGGGGAAGTGAAGTATTAAACACTCCCTGGACAATTTAGGAGGGACTCCCCTACTTAGTGACTTCCACTTTGCCGACTGATTGAACGCAGGTGGGCACTATGAGGGAAGCTATATAATTGGTGAAAGTCTTCCCTCCCTTAGGAAGTTTAAAACTTACTTAGGAAATGTAAAATTTCTTTTATAGTACACTCCTCCGCCGGAGAACTTGAGTATTAAGACTCCCCTTAGGAAGTTGAGGAGTCGTACTTCCCCCTAGAGGAAACTAGAGTCCCCTCTTTGTGTCCATGTACGTTCAACTCGGCAAGTGGGAAGTCTTTGACTTCCTTGTTTGCCGTGTTGAACGTAGAATGGCACAAGGAGAGGAAGTCCTTTTACTTCCCCTTAGGAAGCTTTTGAGATCATACTTCCTCTTAGGAAGTGTGTCTAGACTTCTCTTATAGGAAGTCTCTTCCCTTAGGAAGTAGAATTTTTAGACTTCCCTCCTTTGTGTCCACGTGCGTTCAACTCGGCAAAGTGGGAAGTCTTTGACTTCCTTGTTTGCCGGGTTGAACGTACAATGGCATAAGGAGGGGAAGTCCCCTTTACTTCCCCTTAGGAAGCATTTAAGGACATACTTCCCTTAGGAAGTATGTTTAGACTTCCTTCCATAGGAAGTTAGGATTTTTTTAGACTTCCCTCCTTTGTGTCCATGTGCGTTCAACTCGCGCAAAGTGGAAGTCTTTGACTCCCCTTGTTTGCCGGGTTGAACGTACAATGGCATAAGGAGGGGAAGTCCCCTTACTTCCCCTTAGGAGCATTTAAGGACTTACTTCCCTTAGGAAGTATGTTAGACTTCCTTCCATAGGAAGTTAGAATTTTTTAGACTTCCCTCCTTTGTGTCCATGTGCGTTCAACTCGGCAAAGTGGAAGTTCTTTGACTTCCTTGTTTGCCGGGTTGAACGTACAGGCATAAGGAGGGGAAGTCCCTTTTACTTCCCCTTAGGAAGCTTTAGGTTCTTACTTCCACTTAGGAACTATTAGTTCATCAATTCCCTTAAGAAGATTAAATATGATACTTCCTATTAGGAAGTATTAATTCATACTTCCCCTTAGGAAGCATTAATTCGTTACTTCTCCCTTAGGAAGATTTAATATAACACTCTCCTATTAGGAAGTATTAATTCATCACTTCCCTTAGGAAGCATTAATATCGTTACTTCCCCTTAGGAAGATTTATATAACACTTCTATTAGGAATATATATTCATCACTTCCCCTTAGGAAGTTTACATACACTTCCCCTAGGACATTAATTCATTTCTTCCCCTTAGAATTTAATATAACACTTCCCCCTTAGAAGTATTAATTCATCACTTCCCCTTAGGAAGTTTTAATATAACACTTCCCCTTAGGAAGCATTAATTCATTACTTCCCCTTAGGAAGATTTAATATATACTTCCCCTTAGGAAGTATTTCCATTTCCCCTTTTTGTGTCGTTCTACGTTCAACTCGGCAAACAGGAAGCTTGGGCTTTGGAAGTTGCAAGTTGAACCTGGTAGCACAAGAGAGGAAGATTTAATATAACTTCCCCTTAGTAATGTTTCCTTCTAGAGGTTATAAAGCAATGGCTTCCCCACTTTGTGTCAATATACGTCAAGTCGGCAACCTAGGATGTACACAAGGTGGGAAGTTATTGGTTTTGCTCCGCCAGTTGTTCATCTTAGTAGGATCTGTTAATTCTTTATACTTTCTAACAGTGTTGTTTTCAGGAGACAAGCAAGCCTTCTGGGAGGAAGACAAAGCCTTCCCATAAAAGGAGAGGAGGAAGTACCAAAGCACAGGGTACAAGCTCAAAAGGAGCAAAAGAAAGGGTGCTCCCTCCAATCTGCCGCTACTAACTCCCAATTGAGATCACTGAGTCAAGTCCTCACACTTCCTCCCTCTCTGGGAAGATGCCTTTGTGATTGGGGAAGTGATTTGTAATAGGGGTGAGGAACAGAACTCCTCCACTGAGCAAGATAATCCCTTGGAGAGTGACAATGGGTTTAGTTGATCCTTTGACTGCCTTAACCATTCTCCAGAAGGAAGCATTTCTTTTGCCACTCCCCTCAATACAATGCCGCTTCCCAATCAGGCTGGCGCTTCTGAACTCCTTCTCTCCTCCTGATGAGGACCCTGTTATTGGTCTCTCAAAATATGTTGAGAGAAACATCCCCGAAATGTTTAAGGCACAGGCTAGAGCTTCGTGGGTAAGTTTAGTCATAGATTCTGTCAAACATCGCTCATCTTCCAATACCATAACTCTCCCAGGAACCCTAATGCCATAGTTTTACCGGTTCCCATAACAGATGAGCTGAATCCCCCAATTCCTCCGACGAAGAGGATCTCCCCTCACCGCACAAAAGTTTGACGCCACACTACAAAAGGGGTTGATTGGGAGATGTTTAAGCTGTGGAGAACTTGAGTACAAGAGGTCACTCAAGGGATCCGTCAGAGGCCATCTTCTTCCCATCTTCAATACCTCTCTGGATGTTTTTTCAACAACTGTTTTCTTTTTACTCTCTTCCCATATATTATTACTTGCGAACTCTTTGTTCCTCCCTTCTTTGGCATTCTATGTCCGCTGGAACACTTGGCCAAACTCTATGCCCATGAAGGCTGAAAACAAAATGCATGGAGTCTATGACAACTCTGCTACCTAGTAGTGGCACAACAAACAAAATTGAAGACCAAGTGCAGCATGCCATGAATGCTCTCTCCAGAGATCCTCACAAAACCAAAGAAGACTATCAAGTAGTCTGGAGAGGAGCATGAACTGGCTAACCAGATCCAGGCTGACAAAGAACTGTGGAGAGGGCCGCCGCTGTCGTTGCTAACCAAGGCCGCGTTGAAAAAGACGCCAAGGATGCCAAGGAGAGCCAGTAAACTCAGAGGGAGTGGATGAGCTGAAGAGAAGCTCAAGGAAGCTGAGAGAGGAAAGGAGAAGCTGAAAAAATCAAAAGGAGGAGGCTGAACAAAAGATCTCGACCACTGCTGCTTGAGAAGTACATGGAAGGTCAGCCTTCCTTAGAGAGATGGTTGCTGGAAGCTTGGGAATGGGGTTAGAGAGATCTAGCTTTGACTCCTTTGAAAGAAGATTGAACTATGTCAACATGGTTCATATCAAAAAACAAGCTGAAGCAATCTACTCCGCCTCCCTCTTTTGATTATTCAGAGGAGAAGAAGCTCAGAAGGGAGTGAGATGAAGAGAGAGAGTTTTGAAAAGGAATAAGCAGACGAAGAAGACGAAGAGCAAAGAGGCTTCAGAGTTCATATGACAAACATCAAGGCTGATGCTCTTCAAAAAATTTTAAACTGATTGTGTTTAACTCTTTCTTGAAACAATTTTAGTTGCATATTTTGAAACAGTGACTTCAGTAGGAACACTGTTTAAAGGGTTTCTTGTAATATTTGATTTAAATTTCTTTCAATGCACTCTTTGCTTGATTTCTTGACTTATTCCTTGATCACCTCTTGGTTCGGTCACTTCTCAAGGTTCCCCATGGGATTTAGGACTTAATTATGACATTTCCTTAGGAAGTTCATACTAACCCACCAATGAACTCTCTTATTGTTCCCTTGAGAATACTTCCTCATAAGAAGATTTAAATGTAACTTTGAATTTAATCCCTTTTTCCATTTGATAGCTTTAGGGTTCCTGTGCCCCAAATTAAGCTTCAAGTTAACCAACCGGATCAGCCTTTTGCTGAGATCCCTAGTTTACTAGAAGTCCTAGTATTGATTGCCTTAAACTTTAAGAATCGCAGCAAATTTATAGCTTTTTAATCTTAATGCCCTTAGCATTTTCAGGGACTCTTAATCACATTTTTAGACACTTGGTCTAATTGTAAACCCTTAGTCCTACTTTTAAGACACTTGGTCTAATTGTAAGACCTTAGTCCCAACTTTTAAAGACACTTGGTCTAATTGTAAGACCTTAGTCCTACTTCCTTTTCCTTGTCTTAAGTCTCTTTTTGCTTAGTAACAGTTTGACTTTGGGATCTTGCCTAGTCTTGCCTAATGGGGAGTTACCCAGGGCTCTAGGTCCCTTACCCTAGCCTTGCTTAATAAGCAAAAAAAATGTAATAATTAAATTATCACATATACAAAACAGAGTTTTCATTAATTATGGCCCGTAGCCATTTAATACAAATTAAACTCCAATTTCTATAAAAAATGATCAACTTGGACCTTATTTATATGGCCGTGCCTATTCATCTATTCCGTAAATCAGGATTACATGTATACCTCTTTAAATTATTAGATTCCAAGTTCGTGGCATTCATACCATCCAAACTCTTAAGTCGATAGTCACCACTCGCACATTTCCACAACTCGTAGGGACCTTCCCAATTTGAGTCAACTTGCCTTGCTCATTTGCCCTTCCTTGGCTTCCATTTTCCTCAAAACTAGATCTCCAAGCCTTCCTGGGCCTGTTGTTAACCTCTTTTATTGATTCTCCTAGCCAACTCCGCATCTTTTACAGTTGTCTGTCTAAGCAGGCATTGCCTCTCCCTCAGTAGGATCAAGAGCACTTTCATCAATTCCCAATTCGCATCAGCAATTATATAGCATTACTCTGACAGTAGGTTCACCATTCAATGGGAAGAAACGTACTTCCAGCTCCTACACTCATAAGGGTAGTTTCTCCGTGAGTTCTTGACGGTGGTTTCTTATCGACCATAAAACTTGTACAGCTCATCGACACCATAATCCTTTATGCCTTCTCAGCTTCTTCTTCAGTCCATCAACCAATAATCTTAGTTGAACGCTTCAACTTTCCATTGGTCTAAGATAACCTACGGAAGCAAAGTTAGCAGAGATGCCCGGTCTGTTTGAATTTTCAACCGTTCTGTCAGGCTTCAACTCATCCACACAAAGTCTTCCATGTTCCACTTTATCTCCAGTTGAGGTCTAGGAACTTTGATTCAAACATAACCACACTGATCCTTTGGGGCATTCTTCAATCTTCTTTTCTACACTTTTTCTCCCCTTCCTGACCACTAGCGTCAGCTTTAAAGTGTTTAAACATCGCCTTTGCCAACGTGCTGACCTCCATCGATGGTCCCACATTTCCATTGTTCCACTCATCTTCATGAGCATGAGATGAGTACAATTACTAACTTGCCACAGCATTCAATTGGTCTTCCAAGGGATCACATTATCTCGCTTGTAGCTCTTTCCCACAAGGAACTTGACGAACATGTTCTACACAATCTTTATCTCCCATTTCGACCGACAATATGACAGTTCCCCGGGATGGATATCATTCCCTCCTCCAAACCCGATGGGGAGGTTGGATGGGTTCTAACTTTGATGAATCATACTTCAACTTCTCAAACAACTTACTGATTTATTCTGATGAACTTCCGTTCTACAAGTATTCCTTTAATACCTTCATGTTTGCCACTTCATCTCTATCAGGGGTCATCATGAGGTGTTCGTACTTTGCCCCGACCTGTCACGATCAGTACTTCCGGAAATTAATTTAGCATCATACCCCAGTTTCAGGTGACGATTCACCGGACTAGAAGCTGTCGCACATATTCTTTACTTGCCCTCCATATGAATCCCCTTCAAGTTTATACAATTCCGTCTGACCACATCAAACGAAAGTGTCCTCATTCACGCAACCCTCTGAAGAAGCATCAAAGTGCCTTCGAGAGGTTGTGTCATCGTGCAATGAGTCAGATGGAACCTTTGGACGTAACTCGTATATCCGCTCACCTCTGCACAATCTTGCTAAGTGCTAACTCGTCTTCTCACACGTTTGTTAGCCAGGAAATGATGCAAAGGGTTTCCAACTCATTGAAACTGTTGATGGATTGGTTAGGTAACTATTAAACCACTTTGACTATTCCCTTAAGTGTTGCTGGGAAATAGCGGCACCAAGTTGCGTCATCCAAACCTTGAAAATACATCAATGTTTGTAGGTGCCAAGCTTCGGGATCAGGGTCCCAAAAGCCCCTAATAGGCACAAACTAACTGGGCGAGGAGCCATCGATTGATTGCTTCGCAAATGGGGTTGTCCAATTCATAGACATAGAACCCCACTCCTACCCCGATGATCCCCCGTAGGACATTAGGTACTGCTTGGACATATAAAGCTCCTCAGGTCTACCCTGTTGTTGCCATATGCTCGGACATGGGCGCTCGCAGCGAGCTGCCTTCAGCCTCTTCTCTCAATCTGATCCTCAGATCTCCTCATCACAGGCTATCCGATCAAGAGTGGAAGGGAGTGAGATCAGACACCGGGGGGCTGTGTACCCGACCTCAAAAACGACCGTGTCACGCAGGGCTCGGTTGAGCCAAATATCCTGCCCCTGCTAATGCCCCTTTCATTGATACCTTCTCTAGCATCCTTACTCGAAGTTTCTTAGCCTCAAGATACTCTCTAGCATCATGAGCAATGACTTTTTGAATCAATGAATTCTCTATCTAGCATCAGATCTGTCTGCTTACTCTCAGTTTGTCCTTTGGCCACCTCCCGTTTTGGCTTATACTAGGAGTGACAGGATACTTTCTGACTGCACCCCAGTGAGCTTTCAATGGAGTTCTTCCTTCTTGATTTTTTCAACTTTCTCTTGAAAGTTATTTTTCCTCACCTTGATCTTCTGTGACACGGCTTCCCTTTAAGCTTTCTCTGGCGAGGATCACCCTCCTCATAGTTCTCTTGAGAGAATGCTCCCGTAAGAGCCGTAAAGGACTCTTGAGACCTTCCAAATACTCTTGAGTTGACCCATAGTCACGGGTTGATCCTCTGTTGCTTTCCCTTTAGGAGAGCCAGTCCTTGTCTATTCATAGTTCCCGGATTGATCAAGGTACCGCTCGCATCCTCATTGGATGTGAACCACCAAGTCATCCTCAGTGCCCTCCCCTCAGACGGCGCCAAATGATGTAGAAAGAGTTCCTGGTAGGGTCTCTTCAACTGAATACGTGGAGAGGGAACTAGAGGACTACACGTCAGATGGACAGGTGTTGGCTTGTTCACTTCCTGATGGCTCGGACCTCGATTCCTGCAAAACAAGGGAATAAAATCCTCGTAGGATTTTTTCCCCCTCCGATGCTTAAGTAAGTATTTGTATGAGGATTAAGGCAAATTAACAATAATTAGCAATTTGGTAATCTAGAGAGGGAAACTAGTGAGAGAAATTCTCTTAGTGTGATGAATGAAGATTTGATTGAATGTTTGAATGTTGAATGCCCCCAAAATGATGATTTTGAGGGGTATTTATAGCCTTAGGTTTGGAGGCCAACAAATAGGACGATGACATTTGTCATCGTCTAATTGGTTGATGCTTGATCAAGCCTCATGGGCTTTTGCATTCAAGCCTCAAGGCCCAAATTCCTCCTTTTTTCCCTACCTTGTAGCCTCGAATAGGATCGCGACACGTGGCAGAGGTTTCTCTTCTTTTAAGTATTTGTTGTGAACACGTGGCCCAATCTTGCAACGACACATGGCCGTGTGGAGCCCACCTTGGTGGTCCAGTCAGTGCCAAGTGGCAGTGCCACCTGGACTTTAGTGGACACGTGGCCCAGTATTATGCTGACACGTGGCATGAGTTGGCGTGCCACATCAAAACCCCTTCCCCCTAATTTGAAATATGCTTTTCTAGATGATGCCGAGATGTATCCAGTTATAGTTAGCTCTAAACTGAGTGATCATCAACTTGAAAAGTTACTTGCTGTGCTTAAAACTCATAAAAAGGCTATTGGTTATACACTTGATGATCTAACTAGAATAAGTCCTGATTTTTGTATGCATAAAATTCATCTAGAAGAAGGCTATAAGCCTTGTATACAGGGACAAAGGAGACTTAACCCTAACATGTAGGAAGTGGTGAAGAAAGAGGTTCTTAAACTTCTTGATGCAGGTATCATTTATGCTATGCCAGATTCTCAATGGGTAAGTCCAGTGCAGGTAGTCCCTAATAAGGGAGGAACAACTGTTGTGCATAATAATAAAAAAGAACTTATCCCTACTAGAGTTGTTACAGGTTGGCGAATGTGCATTAATTACCGGAAATTAAATGTTGCCACCAAAAAGGATCATTTCCTTCTCCCCTTTATTGATCAAATGTTAGAAAGGTTCTTTTTGCTATCTAGATGGTTGCTCTAGGTTCTTTCAAATACCCATCCATCCTAATGATCAATCAAAAACGACCTTTACATGCCCTTATGGCACTTTTGCTTACCGTAGAATAACCTTTAGTCTATGTAATGCACCTGCTACCTTTCAACGATGTATGATGGCTATATTTTCTGAGTTCATAAAGTCTAGTAGGGAAGTCTTCATGGATGATTTTAGTGTCTATGGTACTGATTTTGATTCATGTTTGGCTAACTTGACTAAAGTGCTTAAAAGATGTGAACAAGTGAATTTGGTCCTCAATTGGGAGAAATATCACTTTATGGTGACGGAAGGAATTGTCCTAGGACATCTAGTCTCTGAAAGAGGTATTGAAGTAGATAAAGCTAAAATTCAAGCTATTGAACAACTACCTCCACCAGTAAGTGTAAAAGGTGTTAGAAGCTTTTTAGGTCATGCAGGGTTTTACCGTAGATTCATTAAAGATTTTTCTAAAATTGCTAAACCCTTAACTCAACTGCTATTAAAAGATGCCGAGTTTAAATTCAGTAATGAATGCCTTGAATCTTTTAATTTGATCAAACAAGCACTAATCTCAGCACCAATCATTCAATCACCCGATTGGGAATTACCTTTTGAAATTATGTGTGATGCTAGTGACTATGCTGTAGGTGCCGTGTTAGGTCAGAGGAAAGATAAGATCTTGCATGCTATCTACTATGCTAGTAAGACTTTAGATCCAGCTCAAATTAACTATGCACAACTGAAAAAGAACTACTTGCTATAGTGTATGCTCTCGACAAATTTCGTTCTTATCTTATAGGTTCGAAAGTTATTATTTACACTGACCATGCAGCTTTAAAGTACTTACTTGGAAAGAGAGAAGCAAAACCGAGGCTTATTAGGTGGATTTTTCTCCTTCAGGAGTTTGATCTAGAAATACGTGACAAGAAAGGTGCAGAGAATGTGGTTGCAGACCACCTATCTAGAATTTGATATGACAATGGGGAGATTTCAACTCCTATTGATGACTCTTTTCCTGATGATCATCTTCTAGCTGTGATTTCTAATACTCCATGATTTGCTAATTATATATGCTAAATACGTAGTTGGAGGAGTGCTACCTCACGATCTTACTTATCAGCAATGGAAAAAGTTTTTACATGATGTTAGGCGTTATTTTTGGGATGACCCCAACTTGTTTCGTGTGTGTGCAGATGGCTTATATCGCAGGTGTGTACCAGATTGGGTTGTCTATGGAGTTCTGCACCATTGCCACTCATCACCCTATGGAGGACATGATGGACCCGCCAAAACGATGTTTAAGGTATTGCAATCCAGTTTTTATTGGCCTATGATACTCAAGGATGCTAGAGACTTTGTCATGTCTTGTGATTCGTGCCAACGGACATGTAATATCTAAAAAAGGCATGAAATACCTCAAACAGGTTTTTTAGAAGTTGAAATTTGCGATGTTTGGGGTATTGATTATATAGGTCCGTTCCCTTCTTCTAACAGTAATCGTTTTATATTGGTCGTTGTGTATTACGTTTCCAAGCGGGTGGAAGCAATTGCTTCTCCCCACAGTGATGCTAACACCGTTTTAATAATGTTTAAGCAGGTTATTTTTCCTAGGTTCGGAGTCCCTAGAGCTATCATCAGTGATGGGGGAACGCACTTTCATGATAAAACGTTAGATAAGCTGCTAGAGAAATACGGTATTTACCACAGGACGGGATTGGCATATCACCCACAAACCAGTGGTCAAGTCGAGGTTTAGAACCGAGAGATCAAGTCCATTCTAGAGATGACGGTTGCGAAATCGAGAAAGGATTGGAGTAGCAAGCTTCATGATGCTTTATGGGCGTATAGAACAGCGTTTAAAACTCCAACTGGCACTTCCCCATATAGATTGGTTTATGGAAAAGCGTGCCATCTTCCAGTAGAACTTGAATACAAAGCTTATTGGGCAATCAAGGAATTAAACATGGATGCTAAGCTTGTGGGTGAAAAACGGTTGCTACAGTTGAATGAATTGGATGAATTCCGGCTAGGAGCATATGATAGTGCCAAAATCTACATAGAAAAGACGAAAAGATGTGAGGATAAACGAATCCTGAAAAGGGAGTTTCAAGTCGGTGATAAGGTTCTATTGTTTAACTCAAGACTTCGATTCTTCCCTGGAAAGCTGAAATCTAGATGGAGTGGCCCCTTTACAGTGATAAATGTTAGCAAATTTGGCTATGTTGAAGTTCAAAGTGAAAAGGGTGAAATATTCAAGATTAACGGTCAAAGGTTGAAGCCATACTATGAAGGAGATGTCATTGGTTTGGTTGAAGTCATCCAACTCGATGATCCTAAGACGCCTTGATCACTAATGCAGCCATGGTCAAGCTAGTGACCCTAAAAGAGCGCTCCTCTAGAGGCAACCCGAGCTTTCTATCCCATCTTTTCTCTTTTTGCGTGTTTTTGTGTGTTTTCGAAGTTTAGTTTAGCTTAGTTTAGCTTTTGTTTTTATTTTGTGAAGCCTAGCTAAGGGTCTAAGTGTTTCATGCTTAATTGGGGTAATTAAGGAGAGTTTAAGAGTTAAAACGTGCTTAAGTGTTGATTAATAGCAATAATTTATAATATAATTCAATAATTAGGGAGAGAAAGAAAAAAATCAGCAAAAAAGACCTGCAGATAAAACCTGTGGGCGCAGCGGTCAAATTCTATGTTCTTCTATGCGCCCGCATTATAGATCAGAGAGTTTGTAAAACTCTGCAGACCATACCTGCGGGCGCAGCGTTCAAGCCCCATTTGCTCTATGTGGGCGCAGCAAGCCCCTGTTGTCATTCGTTTGTTTTTTTTTTCCTTGCGTGGCCTTATAATCCCCCCCCCCCNTTATTGTTATTATTATTATTGTTATTATTATTATATCTTTCTATCATTAATATTATTCTTATTTTCATCTTTTAATCTCCTAAACTCCCAATCTATCTTCTTCCTCCTCTCTCACACCATTAAAACCCCAAACAACATCTTAGAGTTAAAATTTGGAAAAAAATCACGAATTACAACACCTAGGGTTCGAAAATTCGAATTCAATTTGGGTTTGATTTTTGGGTTGCTCCTTCAATTTTCTTCAAATTTCTTGCTCTATTATCATCTACTAAGGTATAACTTCCTTTTTATCCAATTTTTATGAAGTTTTATGAAGTTTTCATGAACTTTCAATTTTTGGGTATTTTTATTACGAATATAATTGATCACTCTAAACTTGATTNTTACGAATTTAATTGCTCATTCTAAACTTGATTGTTGTTGTTCATGAGTGCTTAATAGCTATTTTTATGCTTCATTATCATGTTTAGAGTTGTTAATTATGAGCAATTGGAAGTTTTTCTGCTATGTTGAGTAAGGTTTTCATGAAGTTTTTGATGATTGTTCATGAAATTGTTGATAATTAGGAGTGTCAACTAGTTGAATTCATGCTTAAAGTCTTTAGAATGCTTTAAATCATGCTTTGGATTACTTCATTGCTTACTTAGAATTCTAGCTTTGCTCATGAATTTTCATTAGCAACTTTCATATTGAACTTTATGCTTATAAATTGGTTAGTAGTTGCTACTTATCTTACCTAGTCATTTCTACTTGCTCTTAAAGTCTCATTGAAGTTGTTTGGATGATTTTAAGGCATTAATTGTTCAATGGTTGGATTCATATTATGGTGGAAGTTGGTTTTTGGTGTTGCACTTGATGTTCTTTTGTGAATATGAGCTTGGAAATGTTGGTTTTGGAGGCATAATATGCAAGGGCTGCTTAAGTTTGAATGTTTTTGGTTGCACTGTTGGCTTTAGTTGATTAGAACTTTGTAGTTCTCATTGGTTTAGTTGCATTTACAAACGGGTCATGCCGAAATTTCCGCAAAATCTTGTTTGTGACTTTGATTGTATGATGACTACAATGCCTTGATTGTTTTCTTTGATCATGCTTTTACATCCCATGATTCTTTATGCTTTCATGATTGGCATAATTTTGGTTCCGAGACTTCCTTCAATAGAATGCTAATCCCAGTTTTTCCTGCATACGTTTTGTAGGATCATGAGGAAATCAATTGGCAAATTACTTGGCGGAGGCCCCAAGAAGTCTCAGAAAACCGGGGCATCCTCTTTAGCTTCCAAGGGAAAGCAACCATCATCCTCCAAAACACCACCTCAAAACCGTCAAGATAGGCAGAAACGTTATGAAAAGCTTTCCAAGAGAACAATCAAATCCACACGGTTCTTCCACAAAGACAAATGTGACAAGCTTGTTATTACAATCAGGTGATGAGAATGGCCTACCGGATTGGATGGGGAAACTGGATCAATGCTACCATGCCCGGTCCTGATGGTAAAACCCAGCAGATCCCACACACATATAGAGAGCTCACCTTGGAGTTCCTATCCAGTTACCACTTCCATGTTACCCAGGAGACTCTTATTGGTGAAAGAAAGACACACATCAGCTTCACCATCTTCGGGCAGCACTATGAGAGGGATGTTGATGAATTAAATGAGAGGTTTCTATGGAACCCCGAAAATGCGGTATGGTCTACACCTGAGCATGAGTGGGGACTGTATTTTGAGGGAGCTTGGTGGGAGCGAATTACTGATGGCAGTTCCACCTTCACTTCTACCACTGCCAAAGCATCGGAGGTCTAGCATCCTGCCCTTCGGTACTTCTTGAAGTTTGTGGTTTACTGCCTATTTTCTAGAGGAGAGTTAGGTCAAGTCTACCCTAATGTATGGTGACAGAGGGATATGCCAGACAGCCTCTCCATTATAACTTCAGGTTTTTTCTAGCTCGCCGGTTTGCTGAAATTGCAGAGGGAATTACTAACACCGGCACTATCCACATAGGTGGCATGATCACATGGTTGGCCCACACTCTAGGTCATACTGAGTAGATCCACCAGCTAAACCCAGTCGAGGAAAACCCCTACCTTGACACGACTGCTCTGAGAGCTGCTAACTTCCACATTATCAAAGAGGGCACAGAGAGAGATTTGTCTGGTGCGTTCGAAAAATTTCATGGTGTTACCAACCTAATGCCTTTGTTAGTCTCACCTACCAGGAGCATCCAAACAGCCAGAGCCCTTGGAGGATCCCACCTGACCATATCCCACTACAGGAGAGGGCAGATTCAAAGAAAAGGGCTGTGTAGATGGTCAACCTAATCCAGCAAGCAGGCGGCCAGCCCCAGCGTCGACCAGCCCCACCACGACCTGAGCCACCACGACATAGCTATGTCGGTCACTCCTCCTCCATATTCGATATGACTCCCCTGATGAACCGATTTGATGACATGCATCTCTATAACCAGCAGCTGTTCGACATGATATATCGTTCACTTAGAGGACTCTGTTCTGATGTTGACTTGCTATAGAGAGTCTAGTGGAGGGAGCACACGAGCAATGTTGCAGCTGGGACTATTCAGGGATTCCCAAACCATCCTAGCTGGCCACCTACATATGATCTTAGCACCGAGCCTACCTCTTATCCTTATCAGACGTTCTATGGCTAGTACTATCCTAGGTACTAAGGACCCGGTCAGTAGAGCTCGACTTCACCTCCTTCCTATGTTTTGCATGGTTATTTGTCCCGGGACGGGAAAAAATTTGGTTTGGGGGGAGGATTTATGTATTTTTTGTATATTTTTTCTTAGTTGTTTTTTTTTTTTTTTTTTTTTTTTTTTTTTTTTTTTTTTTTTTTTTTTTTNTTTTTTGCTGCATTTTAAAGTTTGAATTGGAAGTAATGAATAAAAAGTAAAAAAAGTATGAATTAATTATAAGGAGTAACGAAGAAGATTTACCTGGAGATTAAAAAGTGTATGAAAGTTGAAGATTGGAAGAAAAAAGGTATGAAAATGGTGGAATTTGTGACAACAAAAATAAAACTGAATTATTAATATGCGGCGTTTTGTTTTGTTTTGTTTTGTTTTGTTTTGTTTTGTTTTGTTTTGTTTTGTTTTGTTTTGTTTTGTTTTGTTTTGTTTTGTTTTGTTTTGTTTTGTTTTGTTTTGTTTTGTTTTGTTTTGTTTTGTTTTGTTTTGTTTTGTTTTGTTTTGTTTTGTTTTGTTTTGTTTTGTTTTGTTTTGTTTTGTTTTGTTTTGTTTTGTTTTGTTTTGTTTTGTTTTGTTTTGTTTTGTTTTGTTTTGTTTTGTTTTGTTTTGTTTTGTTTTGTTTTGTTTTGTTTTGTTTTGTTTTGTTTTGTTTTGTTTTGTTTTGTTTTGTTTTGTTTTGTTTTGTTTTGTTTTGTTTTGTTTTGTTTTGTTTTGTTTTGTTTTGTTTTGTTTTGTTTTGTTTTGTTTTGTTTTGTTTTGTTTTGTTTTGTTTTGTTTTGTTTTGTTTTGTTTTGTTTTGTTTTGTTTTGTTTTGTTTTGTTTTGTTTTGTTTTGTTTTGTTTTGTTTTGTTTTGTTTTGTTTTGTTTTGTTTTGTTTTGTTTTGTTTTGTTTTGTTTTGTTTTGTTTTGTTTTGTTTTGTTTTGTTTTGTTTTGTTTTGTTTTGTTTTGTTTTGTTTTGTTTTGTTTTGTTTTGTTTTGTTTTGTTTTGTTTTGTTTTGTTTTGTTTTGTTTTGTTTTGTTTTGTTTTGTTTTGTTTTGTTTTGTTTTGTTTTGTTTTGTTTTGTTTTGTTTTGTTTTGTTTTGTTTTGTTTTGTTTTGTTTTGTTTTGTTTTGTTTTGTTTTGTTTTGTTTTGTTTTGTTTTGTTTTGTTTTGTTTTGTTTTGTTTTGTTTTGTTTTGTTTTGTTTTGTTTTGTTTTGTTTTGTTTTGTTTTGTTTTGTTTTGTTTTGTTTTGTTTTGTTTTGTTTTGTTTTGTTTTGTTTTGTTTTGTTTTGTTTTGTTTTGTGTGTTTAGTTAGTTTTAATTACTTTCTTAGTATAGTTTTATTGCTTTCTTAGGACTGTTACATGGTTTGTACCATTCGTTGGAAAGGGAGTTTACATGTGACCAAAAAGATTGCACTGCTTTCTTAGGTTTAATTTTAGAGAGAATTGGCTTAATGGATTATTCGTGTCCCGGTCGAGTTTCATTGTTGGGATTGACTACTTCTGTACCCCTTGTGCTTATTTTGAAAACTTCATGACTCTTGATTGCGGATGGATCCACATGTGTGATTTGTTGGCTATGACTTGAATTTAATTACTTGATTTCCTTTTATTGGTCAACTCTACTCAACCTTGCTTGGGTCTTGAACTTGAACTGTGTTAAGGGGAGGATTTGAGCCACATTTGAATATAAATTCATTCATATGTTCCTTTCATGTGTGCTTAGTTGCTGGTGCAATTATGATCTTAGGTTTGACTTTGGATTCTAGTAACTTTAATTGTGGATTTTGTGTATGTTGCGTATGATAAAAGGCCTTCATTTCTTCTTTTGAGCTTCAGAATTTCATTTCCCACATTTATTTTTTCCCTTGATCTCATGTTTTGAGCTTTTATCCCTTTCATTTGTATTTTAGCCACATTACAAGCCTATTAGCCCTGTTACATAATGCATTATATGCCCAAACTTGGTCTGGGGGAGTTGAAGTAGTTGTGGTGTTGTTAAAATAAAGTTTTGAAGGGTGTTATGGAGGATTGATGGTGAAATAGTTGGAAATGTTATTGTTGGAAGTTAAATTATAAAGTTTCACATATAAGGCTTTGCATACCAATGTCTAGGTTGTTTTAGTTAATTAAAAAGTCATATTTTATTCATAGCCTAGTTATGTATGTGTGATGATTATGTTTATTTTTTACTAAATTTTAAGCAAAAACAAATCATTAAGAGTCGTGAAACTAGCTATGATATATTATGCATGAAAAATAAAGAACAAAAAATTTTATGAAAGCATAATAAAGTTGAAAAAAAGAAGAGATGAAATAAAAAGAGAATTTTTTTTAAAGTTTGTGAAGTAGTGGTTGTTGATTGAATTATGAGAAGTATGGTGTTGATGTGAAAAATAAAGAAAAGTTTGGTTTGATTTGGTTGATTTGGATGTTGGAGAATGTTGATGATTTTCCTTGATTTTATATGCTTATACCCCGCATTCCACCACATTATCCCAAATTTTTATCCTACCCATCACCCTGGCCACGTTGCAAGCTTATTAAAGTCCTTTTTGATCTTCATGCACATGCTATGGTTATTGATGAAACCTTTGTCAAGGTCGTAGAATATTAATTGCATTCCGAGTCGAACTTTAGGATGAGTGGATACCTGATAAGTGTATTTTATGCTTATATTTTACCCCCTTTTCTGGTTTATTTTGACTCTAACCTATGCTCTTCGGAGCTATTTTGGCTAACATTTGGTTGTATGGAGTTGTTTGTGCTTGTTAGTGACTTTTTGCAGGATTTCGGTGTTTTTGCATTGATTCCGAGGCAATCATATGAGTTACAACTAGATACTAGAAGCCATGGGTTAGAATTGAAGTAATCAGGAAGCTATGATGAAGCCTGGAGTAACTAGAAGACGTGCCAACTTGATTTAGGCGAAAAAGTCATTTCGCCCGGCTAGTCGGGCGGATTTCGCCCGGGCAGTCGGGCGGAATTTACTTAGCATTTTCAAGGAGATAGGGGCGAAAACACTGATCGCGCCCGATCGGGCGGATTTCGCCCGGGCAGTCGGGCGGATTGCTTCCAAGGCCAAAATCACTCGCTTTGTGAGCCCGATCGGGCGGTTTTTGCCCGATTGGTCGGGCGGATTGTCCGGAGCCCGTTTTTCACTCCTTTTGACCCGAGCATTGTACTTTTTATATAAATAGTGTTTGTGTTAGGTTTTTTCAACACATTACATTAGACAAAAAAGACTAGATTAGAATTTATTTTCTCTCATTAGGATTTTTCATTCAGTTTCTCTCTAGAACTTACTTTTGTCAAAACTCAATCATTCATTCAATACAATTGCAATTTCAGGTTCTTCTTTATTTTCTTCTCTTGTTTTTATTAGTTTAATTATTTTCCTTAGTTTTAATTGTTAGTAGTATTTTAATTTTAGATCTTGTTTTTGTTTTAGTTCTTGCTTTTGAGTTATTTTTGTTCTTGTTAATTAGTTTAATTGTTGAAGTCATGTTTTCAGTTCCAGTTCTTATGATTAAATTAGTTCCTTTAGTTTCTATTATGCGTGAGTAGTTCCTTTTCTAGGACTAGGGGATCCATGGATTGATTTTGATGCTTGTTCTTAATTGTTGATTGGTTATTAATGTACTGGAATTCCTGTTGTCAATTTTTATTGCTTTCAGTTAAATACTGGCCAGGTTTAATTGTTAGTTTGATATTGTTGAAATCGATGCCGAGAGGTAAGATTACCACAATTAGATCATAAGGACAATAGGCAAAACGAGTCTAAGTGAGCGAGAGCCATTAGAGGAGTTTTGAAGGGGACTAGATTCGAGAGAATTAGTGGACCTTAATTCAAGGAAATTGATAATCTAATTAATTAATTGTGTGCAATTCATTTGTTAATCTATGGTGAACCGATGTCCTAGACTTAGTCATAGATTTATTCCCTTAATCAACTTAGTTCTAGTTTTAGTTAGCGTTTGAGTCTTGATTCGACATTCAAAGGCCCTTTACACAGTTTAGACTTTTTAGAACTAATAGGTTTAATTGCTTCCCTGTGGATTCGATCCCTACTTCCCTAGCTATATTAGTTAGAGTGGTTTGGTTTACTTTTGATAGGTGTGCGATAGCCTGTTCAAATTTTGGCGCCGTTGCCGGGGAGGCAATTTTTAATTCTATTAGTCGGGTTTATACTGTTTTTCTTTTTATTTTTCTTAGTCTCAAAGAACTTTTTGGTTCTTTGAGGCAGTTTCTCATCCTTGCTCGGAGTTACATATTGTGCAGGTTTATAGGTTTATGCAAACCGACCACGAGCCTGACACTTTCATCTTCCCTGAGCCCGAGCGAGTATTTTTGAAGCGGTTGAGACGTAGTAGACGCCGAATTTTTCTTCCCCGATCCGTGGAGGAAACTGTTTCTGATTTGTCTCAGTTTTTCGAGTTCACTTTCAACCCGTTGTTTGAAGGTTATTTAGAGGTCGAAATGGCTGCCGAAGGAGAAGGACAGGGTAGAGGACCACCACCTCCACCACCGCCACCTGCGGCCCGTTCATTGAGAGACTATTCCTTGCCTAGTACGGAGTCTATGGCTGGAGGTTATTCAGTACCTGATACCGATGCTGCTAATTTTGAATTGAAACCGGCTCTTGTGAATATGGTTGAACGAAATCAGTTTTCAGGGACATTGAAGGAGGATCCGAATTTGCACTTACAAAATTTCCTTCAATACTGTGATACTATCAAGCAAATGAACGTTTCTAAGGATTACATTAGGAGGAGAATGTTCCCATTTTCGTTGAAAGACAAGGCTAGAACCTGGTTAAATGATCTTAATATGGCCACAATTAATTGTTGGGAGGATTTGGCTCTTGCTTTTCAGAGGAAGTACTATCCACCACAGAGAACAGCTTTATTGAGGAGTCAAATTACTAACTTTAATCAGGAGACAGATGAGTCACTTTATGATGCTTGGGAACGGTTTAAGGAGTTGTTGAGAATGTGTCCTCATCACGGGCTTGAGAAATGGTTTCTGGTTCAGTCATTCTACAATGGTTTGGGTAATGAGAGTAGAGCTTTATTAGATTCTGCTGCTAATGGTCGATTTATGAACCAGGAGGTTAATGCTGCATATGAACTGATTGATGAAATAGCCACTCATAATTCACAGTTTGGTAACCTTAGAGGGCATTCTAAGAAGGGTGGAAAACATGTAGTTGATGATAAGTATGAGAGTCTAGCTGCACAGATCAATGCCATAAGTCAGAAGCTTGATAAGATTGGTACTACAGCTCCTCCACCATCACCTGTAGCTGCACTTTCGGGATGTACTGATCCTTTCTGTGATTCCTGTGGTTCATTTGGTCATAGTTCCCAGTCATGTACCAGTTCAGTAGAGCAAGTGTGTGCCTTTCAAGCCTATAAGAACAATCCATATTCTAATACATACAATCCGGGCTGGAAGGATCACCCATACTTTTCCTACAAGAACAATAGCAATGTACAGAATCCTCAGCAAGCTATGCCACCTCAGCAGGCACCCCAGCAGATGCAGAGATATGTACCACCACACCCACCAGGTTTCAGTAGGCCACCACTATCAGCACCACCAATGCCAGTTCAACCTAGTGGAGAAATCTCAGAGTTAAAAAATATGATGTTGCAAATGCAGAAAAATATGGAGGCAATGCAGGCTCACAACAAGCACCTGGAGACTCAGATAGCTCAGATTGCACAATCCACTGCTCAAAGGCAACCAGGCCACCTTCCATCACAACCTACACCTCCAGTATCACAGGCATCACAGAACCCCCCGAGGGACCATGTCAATGCCATCACTTTGAGGAGTGGAACTGCTTATGAGGGCCCGGAAATGCCTACTGATGATGTTAATTCTGATGTTGCAGGTGGAGCTGAAAAGACCAGTGATGTGGTGATTGAAGATTTGGAGACAGTTCCAGCTAAGGAGGCCGAAGCACCTAAGAAGAAGGTAGATGACACGTCGATTGATACGATCCCGAGGTCACAGGTTAGGTTACCCTTTCCGAACAGGGTAACCAGAAGTAAGAATGATAATCATTTCAGTAAATTTTTAGATATTGTAAAGAATTTGCAGGTTACTGTTCCATTTACTGATTTGATCACTCAAATTCCTACTTATACTAAATTTTTGAAAGATATTTTAAGCAGGAAACGTGAGTTGAATGTGGTGGAGACCGTAGCACTTACGGAGGAATGCAGTGCCATATTGCAAAACAAGTCACCACCGAAACTAAAGGACCCGGGAAGTTTTTCTATCCCTTGTAATATTGGCCCACTGTTCATTGATAAAGCTTTATGTGATTTAGGGGCTAGTGTTAGTGTCATGCCTTTATCTATTTGTAAAAAACTTGATATGGGTGCTTTAAAGGTTACTAACATCACCTTGCAGATGGCAGATAGGACAGTAAAATACCCTAAAGGTATTTTAGAGGATGTCCCGGTGAGAGTCGGGAAATTTTTTATTCCTGTTGATTTTGTTGTGTTAGATATGGATGAGGATGCTCATATCCCAATTATACTCGGTAGACCTTTCTTACACACTGCAGGTGCCGTTATTGATGTCAAAAATGGTAGTTTGACTCTTTCTGTAGGGGATGATAAAGTTACCTTTAATCTTAATGCTGCTCTTAAGAGTCCTATGATGGAACAGTCATGTTATGTTATTGATGTCATTGATGAAATTGTTAATGATGATATGCCTCGATCCACTACAAAGGATCTTCTGGAGGCCGTTGTTTGCCTTGATGTTGGTGCAGGTGAAGGTACAATTGATGCCGATGAATTGGTCCAGGATCTCACTGGTGAGGAATTAAATCCGGTGGAGAGCCGGAAATTTATTGAGTTACCACAAGACGTTTGTTCTGTTAAAGAGGTAACCCAACCTGAGATGAAACCCCTCCCCTCTAATTTGAAATATGCTTTCCTAGATGATAAGGAGTTGTACCCAGTTATTGTCAGTGCTTCCCTTACCGATAATCAATTAAATAAACTTTTGTCTGTGCTTAAGTCTCATAAAAAGGCTATTGGTTATACTATTGATGACTTGACTGGTATTAGTCCTGATTTTTGTATGCATAGAATTCATTTAGAGGAAGGGCATAAACCATGTATACAGGGTCAACGTCGTTTGAATCCTAACATGCAGGAGGTAGTGAAGAAGGAAGTCCTTAAACTTCTAGATGCAGGTATTATTTACTCCGTGCCTGATTCCCAGTGGGTAAGTCCCGTACAGGTAGTCCCTAAGAAAGGAGGGACAACTGTTGTTCGTAATGAAAAAAATGAACTAATCCCTACTAGAGTTGTCACAGGATGGAGAATGTGTATTGATTACCGGAAATTGAACGTTGCAACTAAAAAAGACCATTTCCCCCTTCCTTTTATCGATCAAATGTTGGAAAGATTAGCTAAGAATAAGTATTTCTGTTATCTTGATGGATATTCGGGTTTCTTTCAGATCCCCATCCATCCTGATGATAGGGAGAAAACGACCTTTACATGTCCCTATGGTACTTTTGCTTATCGTAGAATGCCTTTTGGTTTATGTAATGCACCAGCTACTTTTCAACGTTGTATGATGAGCATTTTTTCTGAGTTCATAGAGTCTATTATGGAAGTCTTCATGGATGATTTTAGTGTTTACGGCTCTGATTTTGATTCATGTCTGACTAACTTGACTAAAGTTCTCGAAAGATGTGAACAGGTGAATCTGGTTTTAAATTGGGAAAAGTGTCATTTCATGGTCAATGAAGGAGTAGTTTTGGGACATTTGGTCTCCGAACGTGGCATTGAGGTGGATAAGGCAAAAATACAGGTAATTGAGCAACTGCCACCTCCAGTGAATGTAAAAGGGGTAAGAAGTTTTTTGGGTCATGCTGGTTTTTATCGCAGGTTTATCAAGGATTTCTCTAAAATTGCGAAACCACTAACCCAACTGCTGCTAAAAGATGTTGAATTTAAATTCACTGATGAGTGTCTTGAGTCCTTTAATATGATCAAAAATGCACTAATTTCTGCACCCATTATACAGTCCCCCGATTGGAATTTACCTTTCGAAATAATGTGTGATGCTAGTGACTTTGCAGTCGGTGCAGTTCTAGGCCAAAGGAGGGATAAGGTCCTGCATGCTATTTACTATGCTAGTAAGACTTTAGATGAAGCTCAAGTAAATTATGCCACCACAGAAAAAGAGCTGCTTGCTATTGTTTATGCATTAGATAAATTTCGTGCCTATCTTGTAGGTTCGAAAGTTATTGTTTACACTGACCATGCAGCTCTTAAGTACCTGCTTGGAAAGAAGGAAGCCAAACCAAGGCTTATCCGGTGGATTCTGTTGCTTCAAGAGTTTGATCTTGAAATTCGTGATAAGAAAGGAGCAGAGAATGTGGTAGCTGATCACTTATCGAGGATACGGTATGATGATGGGGAGATCTCTACCCCCATTGATGATTCCTTCCCTGATGAACATCTGTTTGCAGTTTGTGTTAATTCCCCTTGGTTTGCTGATTTTGCTAACTATGTTGTAGGAGGTGTCTTACCTTCCGATTTGACTTATCAGCAGAAAAAGAAGTTTTTGCATGATGTCAAGCGATACTTCTGGGATGACCCTAACTTGTTTCGTGAGTGTGCAGATGGTTTATACAGGAAATGTGTTCCGGAATGGGAAGTCTATGGTGTACTCCACCACTGCCATACATCACCATATGGAGGTCATGCCGGACCTTCTAAGACGATGTTTAAGGTTCTTGAATCAGGTTTTTATTGGCCTACCATCCTACAGGATGCTCGAGCTTTTATTATGTCTTGTGATTCATGCCAACGAACAGGTAATATTTCACAAAGGCACGAAATGCCCCAAACAGCTATATTGGAAGTTGAAATTTTTGATGTTTGGGGCATTGATTACATGGGCCCATTTCCATCCTCGAATGGTAATCGTTTCATATTAGTTGCTGTGGATTATGTTTCTAAATGGGTGGAAGCTCTTGCTACCCCCAATTGTGATTCTAACACTGTTTTGAGGATGTTCAAGCAGGTTATTTTTCCCAGGTTCGGAGTTCCTAGAGCTGTCATCAGTGACGGGGGAAAGCATTTCCACGAAAAAAGGCTAGATAAACTGCTAGAGAAATATGGCGTTTACCACAGAACAGGATTACCATATCACCCACAAACCAGCGGTCAGGTGGAAGTTTCAAATCGAGAAATCAAAGCCATTATGGAAAAAACAGTTGCAAAGTCAAGGAAGGATTGGAGTAGCAAGCTGTATGATGCATTATGGGCATATAGAACGGCCTTCAAGACACCTATCGGTACATCTCCATATCGGTTAGTGTATGGGAAAGCGTGCCATTTGCCAGTTGAGCTAGAATACAAGGCTTACTGGGCAGTAAAGAAGCTCAACATGGATGCCAGGCTTGCAGGTGAGAAACGGTTACTCCAATTAAATGAGCTGGACGAGTTTCGATTGAGAGCCTACGATAGTGCTAAGATTTATAAGGAGAAGACTAAGAGATGGCACGATAAGCGGATTGTAAGGAAGGACTTTGTAACGGGTGATAAGGTCTTATTATTTAACTCTAGATTGAAGCTTTTCCCTGGAAAGTTGAGGTCTAGGTGGAGCGGCCCTTTCATTGTTACTACGGTAAGCAAGTATGGATTTGTAGAGGTTCAAAATGAGAAAGGAGAGCGATTCAAAGTTAACGGACACCGCCTCAAGCCCTACTACGAAGGTGACATCGCTGGCCTCGTCGAAGAAATCCATCTCTGCGACCCACACCCCTATGAGCTATAAGGTAACATGGTCAAGCTAATGACCTTAAACAAGCGCTTTGCGGGAGGCAACCCGTAGTTAGTTTAGGTTTAGTAGCTCTTTGTTTTCTTTTCTTTAGTTTAGTAGGGACTCTAGCTCCCCCTGTATTTCTGGTGAGAGAGAGTGAGGGTACTAATGCTTTCAGTCTAAGTCATTTGTGCTATAGGTTCCCGGTCCCGTTCTACAATAAACTGTGGTCAAACGACGCCCAGAGCAATTCGCCCGAGCAGCCGGGCGAGAGCCGCCCGATCGGGCGGATGTGACGAACAAAAATTGAAGTTGGAAATAGAATATAGCATTTCGCCCGAGCAATCGGGCGAAATCCGCCCGATCGGGCACACATGGCGAGCATTTCGCCCGAGCAATCGGGCGAAACCCGCCCGATCGGGCGCGAATGAGGTTTCCGTCGAAGAATGCTTCAAATTTTCTAAGTAAATTTCGCCCGAGTCGGGCGAAAACCCATCTCAATCGGGCGAAATTGGGTCTGGTCGGGCGGACCACCCGGACACCCTATTACTTCATCTCCTCTCCTTCTCTCTCATTCACTCATTCATCTTCAACCTCACTTCAAAATCTCTCAAATCCTCTCAACCTCCATAACCACTCAACTCCTTTCAAAACTTCTTTCACTCATAACTCACTCATTACTACTCCAAATCACTCCAAACTTTCACCAAAATCTTTCTTTTTCCTTCCTCTTCAAGATCCTCCACACAAAAATCACATTTTTCATCTTTCTCTTACCCCTCCATAAAACCCCATATTCACACATATTACCCCAAACCTTACAAAAAACTCACTATGGCATCCAAAAGATCAAGATCTACGCAGCAACGGGGTCGTGGCCAACCGCAACCACAACAACCACCACCACCACCTCACGTTCCGCGGGACCCGAGGTTTCCGAACATCGTCTTTGAATCCGAAGAACAACAGGTAAAATTCAATTTATTAACTGGTAGAGTAGTTGCCCCCACAAGATTTTTAGATCATTCGTTATTAAGAAGGTTAGGAATTGAAGATAGTACTAGAGAGTTGTTCACTAATATTGGTTTAAATTATTTCTTCAATCTTAATCTCCCCACATATGCCGATCTTACTTATGAGTTTTTGTCCAGTATCTCTATTATAAGACCTAGTAGCTCCCGCCCTGTCAGGGCCATCCGTTACCGACTGGGTAACAGGACTTGGGAGTTAAATGCTGATGATTTTGGTAGAATTTTTGGTATGCACTCTGACGGCACCATGAAGCCCCCTGAGGGGTATAATGGTGCCACTCTTTGGTCTGCTCTTACAGGTGACACTCTGCAAAACTGGCAGCATGCCCATGCTAACCGCATGCACCAGCCTGCTATTAGAATCGCTCAACGATTCATGGGTCTGACTATCTTTGGCCGTAAAGAGCCAAATAATGTGAGCAAAATCGAAGTTGCCATCCTTGGGCAACATCTAGTCAAAACCCAATTTCCCTACACCATCAACATTCCTCATCACTTTATCCTACACCTCCACAACCAAAGCAACAGCCTCCCAGGTACCGACCAATATGGCCAGCAAAAATCTAATAACATTGTTTTTGGCGGCCTAATCTCTAGGATTGCCCAGTATCATGGCATTCCTACTCTGAACAGGACCAAGGTCCAGGGGTCCAACATGTTGGACTTTGCTTTCTTGAGCCACTTGGAGTGGGTGGACTTAGCCACCCAAAACAAGTTGCGATGGTATGTGGGTTCCCGAAAAGCCCAATCTGTGTTACTTCCCAACCCTGTTTATACAGGGCTACTTACTGACCAGGATTCCTACCTCATGCCCCTCAATGGGCATGAATCCATTCCTGAGTACGGTACCCGTACTTATACCAGACGAGAGCAGGGTGAACCATCCCACTCTCAACCTCCCCAACAGGGGGAAGCCGGGGTACCGGGGACTAACATCCCCTATTTTGAGAGAAGTGACATGAGGGCATCAATTGACCGACTCCAGAACCAGTTCGGTCAATTCCAGATACAGCAGACCCAGTTCTATCAACAGTTTGATACTTTTCAACAGGACCACCGACTTGCTATGTACCCCATCTATGATCACTTTGCTAGACAGGGAGTAGTCTCTCCCGCTGGTCCTCACCCATCCTGGTACACTTATCCCCAGGGAGGTTATGGGCCTACGGGAGAGGGCACGAGTGGCATGGGTGGAGCTGCTGCTGATGATGATGATGAGGAGGGCGATACCGAGGAGTTCCTCCAGGACTCCGACTGAGGAGCTGTTACCTTACTCCTTTCCAGCACTGAGGACATTGCTGAGTCCGGCTTGGGGGAGGTATGATTTATTGCTTTATTAGTATAGTTTTATTGCTTTTTAGTATAGATTTATTGCTTTCTTAGGATAGTCATATGGTTTGTACTGCTTGCTAGAAGTAGGAGTTTACATATGACCAAAAATATTGTACTGCTTTCCTAGTTTAGTTTTTATTGCTTTTTAGATTGAATGGTTTGAATGAATTGAGTTTATTTTCGATTTGAGAAGTACTGAACGGTTGAATGATGACTTCCCTGTGCCCCGCATTTTATTTAAAAATGTTTTCGATCGATTTGGGCATGTGATGAGTTATGTTTAGGGAATTGCCAACTTGGACTTGAACTTGACTTAGCTTGAAATAATTTCTAATCTTGCCATTATAGCCATGTGTAGAGTAGGGGCTTGAACTGTGTTAACGGGAGGATTTGAGCCGCATGCATTATTTCTATGCTTATTTCTTTTCATGTGTGTTTAGTTCCTGGTGCATATATGATCCATGTTTTGGCTTTTAACTCTAGTAGCTTGGCTTTGGTATGTTACATGTCGCGAATGATAAAAGGCATTCATTTTCTAGGAGCTTTCAGATTTTAGGCATTCATCCACAAATTTTCCCTTGATCCTTGTTTTGAGCTTTTTACCCTTCATTTGCATTGTAGCCACATTACAACCCTATTTGGCCTTGTTCTAATCATTTTGATTTATGCCCAAGCTTGGCTTGGGGGAGTAGGAGATTTGTTTTGTTGTTGTTTTGCATTTGTTGGAGGTTTTGGAGGATTGAAAAATTGTGAAAAGGTTGTGGTTAAAGTTTGATAATAGGTCTCACATTAAGGCTCTGCATACCAATGTCTAGGCTAGTTTAATGAAGAATTAAAATGTTTTATCTTTTATTGGCCTAGTTATGTATGTGTGATGATTTTGTCCTTGACATGTCATTAAGAGTCGTGAGCCTAATTGAAAAGAAAAAAAATCTTGAAAGTTGAAAAGAAAAAAAAAAGGAAAAGAAATGAAAGAAAAAAGAAAAGAAAAACAAAAAAAAAAAGAGTTTAAAGATGTTGAAGAAGAAAAGCTTGTGATATTTGGAGCAAGTTGAAATGTAAGTTTTAATGGTGTGATGTGATCCCATGTGAAATGGTTTGATGTTGGAGTTGATGTTGGATTTTTTTGATTGTTACATGCATATAGCCCGCATTTACCGCCACATTATCCCAAATTCTATCCTACCCGTCACCCTAGCCACGTTACAAGCTTAAAAAGACCTTTTTGATCGGCATGTACATATTTTTAGTTCTTGTGAAGTGAGTCAATTGCCAAAGCTAGTGAGTATTACTTGCATTTCGAGTCGACTTTCACACTAGGATTGAGTGACTACCCTTAAACACTTGCATGAGGTGTGAGATGTGGGTTTGGGTTCTCAAAATTTGCATTTAAACACTTATTGCACTTGCATTCTTATTTGGGATTAAGGGTGAGCTTCATTGTTTATGCTCAATTTTATGTGTGGAGTGACACCGAGTGAGCTACTCTAGTCATCGACTTCTATTTCTTACATGGTTGGCTTATTGATTTTGATTTAAGTGGATTGCGGTCAAGGGATTTTGATATGTTGGTATAGGAACTTACATGCTCGGAATTGCTTGAATTGGTTGTATTTTCAAAAGTTTTGGGGTGAAGTCATTGTTCGGTCTAGTTGTTTGCTTGAGGACAAGCAAGGGTTTGGCTTGGGGGAGTTTGATAAGTGTATTTTATGCTTATATTTTACCCCCTTTTCTGGTTTATTTTGACTCTAACCTATGCTCTTCGGAGCTATTTTGGCTAACATTTGGTTGTATGGAGTTGTTTGTGCTTGTTAGTGACTTTTTGCAGGATTTCGGTGTTTTTGCATTGATTCCGAGGCAATCATATGAGTTACAACTAGATACTAGAAGCCATGGGTTAGAATTGAAGTAATCAGGAAGCTATGATGAAGCCTGGAGTAACTAGAAGACGTGCCAACTTGATTTAGGCGAAAAAGTCATTTCGCCCGGGCAGTCGGGCGGAATTTACTTAGCATTTTTCAAGAAGATAGGGGCGAAAACACTGATCGCGCCCGATCGGGCGGATTTCGCCCGGGCAGTCGGGCGGATTGCTTCCAAGGCCAAAATCACTCGCTTTGTGAGCCCGATCGGGCGGATTTTGCCCGATTGGTCGGGCGGATTGTCCGGAGCCCGTTTTTCACTCCTTTTGACCCGAGCATTGTACTTTTTATATAAATAGTGCTTGTGTCAGTTTTTTTCAACACATTACATTAGACATAAAAGACTAGATTAGAATTATTTTTCTCTCATTAGGATTTTTCATTCAGTTTCTCTCTAGAACTTACTTTTGTCAAAACTCAATCATTCATTCAATACAATTGCAATTTCAGGTTCTTCTTTATTTTCTTCTCTTGTTTCTATTAGTTTAATTATTTTCCTTAGTTTTAATTGTTAGTAGTATTTTAATTTTAGATTTTGTTTTTGTTTTAGTTCTTGCTTTTGAGTTATTTTTGTTCTTGTTAATTAGTTTAATTGTTGAAGTCATGTTTTCAGTTCCAGTTCTTATGATTAAATTAGTTCCTTTAGTTTCTATTATGCGTGAGTAGTTCCTTTTCTAGGACTAGGGGATCCATGGATTGATTTTGATGCTTGTTCTTAATTGTTGATTGGTTGTTAATGTACTGGAATTCCTGTTGTCAATTTTTATTGCTTTCAGTTAAATACTGGCCAGGTTTAATTGTTAGTTTGATATTGTTGAAATCGATGCCGAGAGGTAAGATTACCACAATTAGATCATAAGGACAATAGGCAAAACAAGTCTAAGTGAGCGAGAGCCATTAGAGGAGTTTTGAAGGGGACTAGATTCGAGAGAATTAGTGGACCTTAATTCAAGGAAATTGATAATCTAATTAATTAATTGTGTGCAAATTCATTTGTTAATCTATGGTGAACCGATGTCCTAGACTTAGTCATAGATTTATTCCCTTAATCAACTTAGTTCTAGTTTTAGTTAGCGTTAGAGTCTTAATTCGACATTCAAAGGCCCTTTACACAGTTTAGACTTTTTAGAACTAATAGGTTTAATTGCTTCCCTGTGGATTCGATCCCTACTTCCCTAGCTATATTAGTTAGAGTGGTTTGGTTTACTTTTGATAGGTGTGCGATAGCCTCATCATTACCCTCAAACACTTGCATGAGGTGTGAGATGTGGGTTTCGGGTTCTTAAAATTGCATTTAAACACATTTTGCATTGCATTCCATATTTGGTTGGGAGGTGAGGGTTAGAGCTTCATTGTTATAAGCTCATCTTTAATTGTGTGGAGTGACAACCTGTGAGCTACTCTAGTCATCGATTCATTAAACTTGCTTGGTTGGTTTTGTTTGACCCGTATTTAGGAAGGACGGTAATTGGGTGCTTGATTGGCTGGCTATGATCCATGTGTGTTCGGATGTTCTCTTGAGTTATGATGCTTATTTTGTTTTTATGGGGTGTAGTCAATTTCGTTGTGTTTTGCTCGGGACGAGCAAAGGTTTGGTTTGGGGGAATTTGATATACGTGTTTTATGTTGTGTTTTTCCTTCATTTTCGGTTGATTCTTGTGCTAAATAGTTAAGTTTGTAGCTTTGTTTTGATTAAATACCGTCTTTCGATTTTAAGTTATGTTTTAGAACGGTTTTAGCATCTTTAGTTGACTTTTAGAACCTTTTTCGGTTATTTTATACTCCTTCGGTTATTACGCGTGGTTTTCGGTTTTGTTTTATATGTTATAGGAGCATAATAGAGAGTTATGAAGTCATTGGAGGCTAAAATGAGTCAAAAAGCACTTGCCACGGGATGCGTGCCAAGTCACGAGAAGTCACGAATGAGATTCGAAGAATCGAGCAATGAATTCAAGCAAGATCGTCAAATTATGGTTCATTGGCTTATGCGGGCGCATAGGTTTAAAGTCTCTTTGACTTATGCAGGCGCAACATAGATCAGAAGTATCAGAACTCGCTCATTATTCATCATGCGGGCGTAGCGAACAAACTGGGTTTGTTCTATGCGGGCGCAGGTATCACGGATTTTGATCCGTTCGGCTTTTCTTCGCGGTTTTGCTTCGTGGGTTTTAATTAATTAAAAACCTAATTCCTATATATACTCTATGTAAAGGGGGCACGACCCTAACTAGTTTTTATGGTATTTTTAGACCTAGGAATCCAAAAACCATAATTCTCTCTAGAATTTTAGTATTGATTACTTTGTTCAACAATTCAAGCTTTCAATTAATGCAATTTTATCATTATTTTTGGTAATTTCTTTCCTTATGCTTTTCAATTCCTTTAATTTCATGAGTCTCTTTAATTTCTTAGTTTTTAGTTTAGATTAATTAGTTTGCTAGTTCGATTCTTGATTTAGTTTTATTAGTAATTAATTTAGTTTTAATTCTAGTTTAATTAGTTTTTTGTTTATGATCATGTTTTTTAATTTTGATTTTGTTTTTGTTCCCTTAATTATGAGTGAGTAGTCGTTTTCTCTAGGGTTAGGGGATCTATGATCATGGTGTGAATTTAATTTATGTTTTCCAATTAGTTTTTGGCTTTTAATTGAATTTCTATTAGTGAATTCTATTGAGTACAATTAAATTGTGGCCAGATTTAGTTGTAAGTTAGGTTATTGTCGAATCGAGGCCGAGAGGTAAGATTACCACAATTAGGCCACTGAATAATAGGCAAAAACGAATTTATGCGAGCGAGAGCCGGTAAAGGAGTTTTGCGGGAGTCTAAGTTCGAGAGAATTAGTGAGCCCTAGTTCAATGAATGCCAGTGAATTGATTAGTGAGCGTTAATTGGGTTTGTTGATTGATCATAATGAACCAATAGCCCTAGGTTTCCATTAATAGAGTTTAATTAATAATTTCCTTTCATTTCCTTAGTTTCAGTTTTAGTCTTCTTAGTTTTAGTAGTCATTTACCAAAATTTCCACCAGGGCCCCTTACACACTTTAGGCTTTTTAGAATTAGTAGAGTTTAATAGCCTCCATGAGGATTCGATCCCTACTTCCCTAGCTATATTAGTTAGAGTTGTTCGGTTATTTTTGAGAGGTGTGCGATGGTCTGTTCAAATTTGTTGTTGGGGCCCGTGCTTTGTACTCACACAAGCACACTCTTTCTTTGTTTGTTCTTCTTCTTCCTTCGAATAAACCCAAACCAAAACCCCAAAATCACTATTGTTGTCTTTAAAGCTTGGAGCTCGAATTTTTTCGCGTGGATTTGCTCACCAACAACGTAAGTTGTCTAAAATTAGCTTATGTTGTTATTTTCTTGCTTAATCTTGGTAGTCTCACTTGTTCATGTAGTAAGTAATGAACCTAAAATTTGGGTTTTCTTGATTTTTCCCATGAATGTTGAAATTGGTGCATGTTCTTGATTTTATGAGTATAATGGAACACATGGGAATTTTTTTGAACTAAATAGGTGAGATTTGAGTGAAACTCAACTTGTTAGTTTAGGGTTTGTAGTAGTGAAGTATGAATGTATGATTTTGAGTGAATGAATGGGCGAATTTTGCCTCACTTTGTTAAATTGTTGACAAGAATGTATTTGTAACTTGAAAATGGCATGAATTGAGCTCTTGTGAAATTTTGGAGTTCTTAGCTCATATAGTTCATACGAACTTTTTTTTTTTTGACAGGGAAAACAAATTAAATTAATTATCACAATCCTCCACGTTTACATGAGAAATAAAATCAGGCACTTCCTCCAACCACACATGTAAACCATCATATTGTAAACTACGTTGAGCTAGGAGGTGATCAACCTTATTTCCTTTCCTACGAACAAACAAAAAAGAGTAGCTCTGACATTGGGTACATATAATATAGATATCATTTATAAAGCTCCCAAGTCCACTAGGACCTATCTTCTTTTTACTGAGGTAGTGGAACAAGTTCAAGCTGTCCACCTCTATCACCAAGTTCCGTAATCCAGCTTCCATAGCAGTCCTCGGTCCATTCCGCACTGCCTTAACTTCACCCTCCACCACCGTGCACCCTCCGGTTATCTTTTCGCTCATAGCCATCAACACATCCCCTTCATGGTCTCGTACCAAAGCTCCTACGCCCACGAAATCTTCGAGACCCATGGCTACATCAGAGTTTATTTTTACTAAACCAACTGGAGGGGCACTCCATACGTGAGGCATCACCTCACGAGCCACCCTTCCTGCCTTTACTACTTCTTGGGTACTCCGCCACTTCTCAACTAGCCTTACAATCCCGTCCATGCTTCTTCTCACATCCGTTGTCACACCCCTAAAACACCGATTATTTCTCTCGAGCCAAATTTTCCAGCAGATTATCCAAAATAAATCCCACCATTCTTTGGGTCTATGCACCACCATTAGTTGCCATATCCATTCCCGGAAGGAACTTACATTTACAGTCGCAACATCCAATCTAAGGGGTGAAAGGTACCATAACCGCCTCGACTCCTCACATCTTACTAACAAGTGTAAGTTGTCTTCCTTATCTTCCCCACATCTCTTGCACACCTCGTTCACTGACACCCCTTTTAGAAGCAGATTACATGATGCCGGGATGACACCCAATAATATTTCCACCCAAAAAATTTAATCTTGGGAGGGACTTGAGCTCGCCATATTAATTTCCATACTCGGTTATGATCTCGACCCGAAGTTGTGGCTTGATCACCTTGCTTAATTTTCCTTGCAGCATAGTAAGCGCTTCTGACCGAAAATTCTCCATTCTTTGTTAATTTCCAGGACCAAAGATCATCTCTTGGGTGTGTTGGCAACACATATTCACGTATCTTTTTTGCCTCCCATGCATTAAAATTATCCCCAATCTTCTCTTCACCATGCACCTTCCTTCATCAAATCAGCCACCATAGAGAGTTCCATATAATCTTCATTTCTTCTCTTTAAAACGCCATCTCCACCTAGCCCACCTAACCATGGGTCCTCCTTTATTCAAGTAGACTTACCATCTCCAATGATCCTAATAGCGCCATCCCGTATGACCTCTTTTTCTTGCAAAATAGACCTCCAAGTGAAACTACAGTTAGGGACTACTTTGGCCTCAAAAAATGACGAAGTCGGAAAATATTTATTTTTTAAGACTCTATACATCAAAGAGTCTTGCTCTGTTAATAATCTCCAACCTTGTTTCGCTAAGAGAGCAACATTAAAACACTCTAAATCCCTTAATCCCACTCCCCATCAGTCTTTGGTCGGCACAAATTCTCCCATGAGACCCATTGAGTTCTTCTTTACTTATCCTTTTGGCCCCAAAAGAAGGCTCTGCACATCTTCTCAATATCCCGTATAATACATAACGGAATTTTGAAACATTGCATCGAGTACATCAGAATTTCTTGAGCTACCGTCTATATGAACACTTCCCTCCCTGCTTGTGATAGAAAATTTTCCTTCCACCCTTTGATCTTTTTCCAGACACGATCTTGAATGTTACGGAAGACATCTTTTTTTGAACCCCCTATGTAAGTAGGAAGACCCAAATACCTGTCATATTCGTCCACAACCTTAAACTTCAACTTTTCTACAAGCATATGTTTCTTCTGTATCTCAACATTTCGGCTAAACGATACGACTGACTTCTCCATATTCAATTTCTGTCCGGAAGCAGCTTCATATACTGACAAAATATCCAAAACCTGGTCCACTTCCTCCTCGTGCGCTTGAACAAACAATAAGCTGTCATCAGCAAACAACAGATGATTTATTGTTTCCACTCTAGGGCCTACTTTAACCCCATGTATTTCACCTTTTCTTTGAGCATCGTTTAACGAATCTGATAACCCTTCCGTGCAAATGAAGAACAAGAAGGGTGAAAGAGGGTCTCCTTGCTGTAACTCGCAACTAGACTTAAAGGGTCTGCTAGGTTGGCCATTAACCAAAAGCGAGAAAGACGCGGAAGTGACACACCTCATCACCAAATTTACTTAGCAACTCAGGAAGCCCATTTTCTCCATCATACCCCTCAAAAACTCCAACTCAATGCGGTCATAAGCTTTGCTCATATCTAGCTTGAGTGCCATATCTCCTCTTCAACCCTTCTTCTTCTTCCGTAGGTAGTGAAAACATTCACGAGCAACTAATATATTGTCGGTGATTAATCGACCGGGGACAAAACCACTCTACTCTGCACTTATGATGTAAGGTAGAACCTTTTTCATTAGATTAGCTAAAACCTTTGTAACAGTTTTATAAATCACATTGCAAAGACTTATTGGGCGATAATCTTTCGGGCTATCACAGTGCTTTTTCTTAGGAATTAAAACAATATGCGTATGGTTATATTCATCAATAAGATCACCATCATTTAGTATTCCTAAAGCCATGGAGATAACTTCCTTACTTACCACATCCCATAAATTTTGGTAAAACATTGCCGACACCCCGTCAGGACCCGGTGCCTTTAAGGAGTACATCTGAAAAAGTGCTTCTCAAACCTCCTCTCCATCAAACTTAGTTGCCAGCTCCTCCTTCATGTGTGGGAGTATGCAGCAGCTCACCTTCATAATAACCTCTTTAACCTCAACATTAGTTCCTGAGGAAAAAAGATCATCGAAATATCGCACAAACATCTCGCTAATGTCTCGCTAAGTTAGTTCATATGAACTTGAAATGAACTAAAGTAATGAATTTTGTGTAATTTGCTTTTCTTCATAAATGAACTTGATTTTCATGTATTAATGGTGATGGGAAATTGAGAATGACTCGAATTAGCAACAAGTTGTAGATTTTGATGCTAATTTTCACAAAAATGACTACTAACTTACATAGGTCATATAATTTAGGTAATTCATGTCAACATAGAAACTTTAACCCATTTTTGAATCGAATGAGTTAAATGATGGCTTTACATGTTGTTTGAAACAAAACCATGCTTGAAATGAATGAATCAAACATAGAAGCTCATGTTTCTAATTTTAGTTCAAAATTAGTTTCTTTAAGCTTCCAAATGTTTTCATGTAATGCTTTTGTCATGTAGAGATGTATGTTTATTCATATTAGCCCCCCTTTCTTCTAATTATGGAGTAATGGTCTTGTGTGAAAGTAAGGCTGAAAGTGTTGGAAATGTTGGTTTGTTGGATGTTGCTGAGATTTTGAGTCTTCCATAATTTATTGCAGGTGGCTGGATAACCATAACTCATGGTTTATTTATGGGAAATGTCCATACACATCCGTTATGCTACCGAAATTTCTGCTAAAAAATTCTTGCATTTTGCAGGCCTAGTTCAGACGATGATGTCGTGGAGGTGGAGGACGTACGCCAAGAGTCCTCCAAGAGACATGTATGGCTTCCCGGGGAGTGGCAGCCTAGTATGTTGGCCTTTGATCAGGCTCAGCACGTTTCCCACTATCCCCTTTCCGGCTATGTGAGTACTAACTTTTTTACTTTCTTTTCTTTCCTTCTTTCTTTCTTTTCAATCTCTTAAATCTTTTCATTCTTTCATTCTTTCTTTTGCAGGACAACCACCACCTGTGGGGATTTGGCTCGAGCACCCCATTCCTGGAGGGGCTTGCCTTGCTCCGTGGGCAGTGTGATCCCGATCTTCTCCGAATGCTCTTGGAATGTGGATTTGGTGACTTCATTTGGGGCCTTCAGGCCCTTGAGAGCGTGAAAAACTCTCGTGTATCTGTTCTTTGCCTCTTGAAGTGGTGGTGGGAGACAAATCTTCCGCCGATCCATTGCCTTCATGTGAATCCGTCATTACAAGAAGAAATTGAGTGTTTCTTTTAAATATTTTTCACACTATAGTGAAAAATAATGGCCATCATTAGTAATGTTGGCCTGAAATTAGTTACTTAGTAGTTGAACCCTTTTTCCTTTGGTCCTAGATGCTTCCTATTAGGGGTCTCGGCCTTTATTGGTACTACATCATGGGGATCTTAGGGGAAAGGGTTTGTGCCATATTCTACTCCTGGCAATAGCTTGGCCGTTGCAATGAGAATTTCTAGTTTTTCCGAGTCTGATTTCTTTCATTGACACTCCTTAATCTGCTCGAGACTGTCCTTTCTTTCAATAGTTGACTTTAGAGTCGTCGCTTGCAGGAGGATCGAGCGATACCCCGAGCCTTTTAAAGATGTACTTGTCACTCGGTTTTACTCCCACAGATATTTTGTTGGTGAGCCAGGGCCCTGCAACTTAGGAATCTAGCTTCTCGTTTGTTGTATGCATGCCTAATGTACATATTTATGAACATGACTTTTGTATATATTTAATCTTTGCTTTGTACATATTTGACTCAGTTTATTTGACTCATTTAACTACTCGATTTTGACTCTTGACTTGGGCCTTGACTTTGACACGACGCAAGGGAGGGTAACGACTTTTCCCCGAAAAAATGAAAATAAAAAAGTAACTAAAAGGATTGAAACTTGAAACAAGTGAATTGGGCACGAAAAACAAGGAAGATGTGCATGAATTTTGAGGCAAAACGTGTAAGTCCAAAAAAGGAAACAAAAATGGGAGCCTACGCCTAGGCGCTCGTCCAGCACTGTAGCGCTCGTCTTCTTTTATTTATGGAAACTCCAAAGTTATATATACTCCCCTTTCCTCGTTCTTTTCTTCTTCATTCGAACCAAACTGACGATCTTGAGAGGTTTCTTGTTCGAAAATCGAGCATCTTTGTGCATTCTTGCAATCATGGCTAGGAGTTTTAAAGTTGTTTGGGATGAATGGCTCTCGTCTCTCAACCCAGAGGAGAAGGGCTTGCTGAAGGACTATAAGCTTTCCTCACTAATCACCTTGAGGTATGATCAACTTGATATTAATCTTATATATGTTGCTGTTGGATTTTGGAATATAAACACCCATAGCTTCATATTTCGTGAGAGAGAGGTGACCCCACTGCCTAAAGAATTAGGTGGTATAGCAGGATTGTCTTGTGATGGTCTGCCATGTCTCCCTAACACCAAAGATTACTTTTGTCCTATCTTTGAACGTTGTCTGAATCTCGATGCATATGTTATGGAAAAAAGTAGTCCATGGTAGCAATGGTTGATTATTTTAGAACTACGGAAATAGCTCAGAAGAGGTATAAGTGGCGAGCTTTGTTGATTTGCATATTCACAAGATACCTCTTTGTGAATAGTGAACCTTCAATTGGTTATGCTTCTTTGGTTACATTGTTGAGAAATTCGAAGATATGAGAACCCTTATGCCTTTATGCATGAGGGAGCTATTTCTGACTCTTGATCGTCTGAAATGGGATTCCCTAGCCCCCTTGACCGGATGTCCTCTGCTTCTCCAGGTAAACAATTAAAGGTTTATGATATCAATTTTTGTGAGTCATGTGCTTTTGAATTGTTAGCAATAAATAGGTCATTTAATGCTGAACCGTATGAAAAGAATGATTATTATTTCGATGTATTATTTCAAATATAGAATAGGTCATGAAACATTTGAAATATTTTACATTCGAGACATTTCCCTTGTGCTAATAAGTGCAAGTGTGGCTCATAGATTGCTTGAATTTGATGTAGCCTCCCGCGAATATCCCCACATATACTCTTAGGAACTTGTACGGGCGACGTCGGCGGTATCATCATTCTACTATGCATGAATGGTTGTTGACTCTTGCTAATAAGAAGATGAACATTCGCTGGACTGTTTCGTGGTGGACGATCAGGACCATGGTCTATTTAGATGACACTCCCTATGTGCTTGGAGCCGGCTTGACCGCGTTGACTTTCTACCACCCTCTTAGATTAATGAGGCAATGTTGTATCCAACAAGTAATTTTTGATCGTGATACTGTGAGGCCTGAAGACAAGCCTGTGCTACTTGGTATTGCTAAGAATTTGGAAAATAATTGGGTGAAGAGGACGAAGATTCTTGTGACTCCACTGTCAGAATGCTATGAGAAGGTGTCCAAGCATTATTTGATTTGGATGAGCGCAAAATCTATGACTATTCATGCGGAGGCTCGTAAAGCCGAGAGGAGAGATCATGGGTATGCTATGGATAGAGTCTAGGAGAAGCCCAAAGTTACTTCTATTAAAGATAGACTGGGTCCTAGGAAGGTGCCTGTGTGGTAGAGGCTTAAGAATATCCCTCCCTTGAAGATTGATGCTGCCCCTAAGAGGAAGAGGTCTAAAGAAGAACAAGACAGAGGAGGCAAAGGAAAGGGGAAGGCTGTTGAGGCCTCAAGAAAGAAACAATGGGTGCCCAAGAAGTTGATAAAGTAGGAGAATCTTCAAAGACTACAAAGGACAAGGAGAAGTAACCTAGACCTAAATAGGAAGATTGCTTTATTGTTTCACAAACTTAGTTCTCGTTATTATTTTAAATAAGGCTTGCGTGCCATGTTTCATTTATGTAAACAACCATGTTTTAATAATCAAATCATTCATTTCATTTCATGGAAAAATTATGACACTTTTTTTTTTTTTTGTGAAGATAAACACAGTTCATGTTTATTTCATCAGGCAATTAAAGTAATGAAGAGGAGTGAGGGTATTTTTTTAAATGGGTCGAACCCAAGATCGAGGTTGCCTACGTATCCTTTCGGAATCAGGTTAAACGTAGTTCTAGTAACTTCATGAGCATAGCTTAGGCACAGTATATCTTCAGTTGATCCAAGTTGGTGAGATTGTAGAAGTTGTCACCGTTCATATCCATTAGGTCAACTGCACCTCCGGGGAGTATCTTTTTAACAATATAGGGGCTGGCCCAGTTCGGACAGAATTTCCCTCGATGATCCATGACGATTTTCCGTAGTGCTTTGAGAACTAAATTCCCTTCCTTGATTTTCCTTTCTTTGACATGTTTGTTAAAATGTCTCTGAATCCTCTTCTAATAGACTTGGACATGACTTAAGGCTTTCAAGCGCTTTTCATCTAGGAGGACCAGAGCATCATACCGGGGCCCATACCCATTTAGCTTTAGAAAGTTCACTTTCCAATACGATCCTTAATGAAGGAATTTCGAGTTCGATAGGTTGTACGGCTTCCATCCCGTAGACTAAGGAGAAAGGTGTCGCTCATGTAGAAGTTCTAATGGATGTTCTGTACCCCCATGAGTTGAAGGGTAATTTAAGTGGCCAACCTCTGTAGTTTTCAGCCATTTTGGAGAGAATTATCTTTGCATTTTTATTTGCTGCTGCAACTGATCCATTTGTTTGAGGTCGATCGGAGACAACTTGTGTTACTGGATTTTATATTTGGTGAGATTCTCCACGCATTCACCTTGAAAATGAGTTCCATTATCACTGATGATTTCATGCGGGACTCTTTATCGGCATATTATGTTGGTTTCAATGAATTGTGCCACATGTTTGGCTTGGAATACACGATATGAAGCGGCTTCCATCCATTTGGTGAAGTAGTCGATTGCTACTAAAATGAACTCGTGACCTCCATGATCCAGAGGTGTAACTTTTTCAATTATGTCAATCCCCCATGTTGAGAATGGCCACGGAGATGATAAAGAATGCAGCAGTGATGGAGGTATATGCTGAGCATTTGCGTATTTATGACACTTGTCACAATGTCTTACATATCTATTGCAGTCATCCTCCATTATGGTCCAATAATACCCTTGCTTGATGATCTTAGAAGTCAACATTTAGGCGTTCATGTGAGTCCATATATGCCCGAATGTATTTGATCCTTGACCAGTTGAGCCTCTTTGTTGTCTACACATCAGAGGTGTAAGCCATTGTAGTGTCTTTTATATGGATCACCTCCCCGCATGATGCATTGGGAATCTAGGAGTCTTAGGGCTCGTTGCTCTTTCTTTGATGCATCAATAGGGTATTGTTGGTTTTCTAAATAGTTTTGGATGTCAATGTAACAAGGCTCTTCACTTGTGATGTTGTTCACTTCATTGTCTTCTTTAACCGTGCAGACAGGAGCTAGTTCCTTTCTTCTTTCGACCACCAAGCGCATTTCTGTCAAAGAACTTAGAATGCAGACCATTGATGCCAACTTAGCCAAAGCCTCGGCGAATTGGTTGTCCTCCTTTTTAGGTAAGTATACTAGATTTCTTCGATTTGGGAGGCGACTTGCTCCGCATGGGTTTGATAAGGAGCTAGGCTCTCGCTTCTAACCTTTCATCTTCCAGAGATTTGGTTGATGATTAAAGAACAATCTCCGTAAACTCTTAAATTTTAAACTTTTAAAGCTAAAGCAGCTTCG
The DNA here is from genome assembly GCA_016808085.1 of Suaeda aralocaspica. NCBI lineage: Eukaryota > Viridiplantae > Streptophyta > Magnoliopsida > Caryophyllales > Amaranthaceae > Suaeda > Suaeda aralocaspica. Next base: position 1,593,129 of record PYUH01000127.1, read on the forward strand.
AGCCCTATGATGCAGAATTTGTATTAAGCGGCGTTATTGGTCGCATCGAAGTCTAACTTTACTGATATGGGTGTGTGCTCTTCTTTAGGTAAGATTAGCTGAACACCGACTCCGCACCCTTGTTTATCGGAGAATCTGCTAGGAATTTAGAGAATATACTTCCTTTTATGGACTTTTGTGACACGAATTTAATGACAAACTTGGCTAACATGATCATCCATCTTGATATTCGCCCATTTACCGCAGGTTTAGCAAAGAAATATCTAAGGGGATCCCCTTTACTAGCTATGTGAACAGTATGAGTCAACAAGTAATGTCTCAACTTCTTGGTAGACCATACCGATGCTAAGCACAGCTTCTCGATGTTAGAATACCTTTCTTCGTATTGTAGGAATTTCTTGCTCAAGTAGTAAATGGCATATTCTTTTCCATCGATTTCTTGTGCTAGCATGGCACCTGAAGCGGCTTTAATAATGGTCAAGTAGAGTCTCAAAGGGTGTCCCGGAGTCAGAGATACCAGGACAGGCGAATTCGTGAGATATTCCTTGATTTTATCGAAGGCTTGTTGGCAGTCATCATCCCATTCATTCGGGGCATCTTTCTTTAATTTCCTAAAAATAGGCTCATATACCATCGTAAGTTTGGAAATGAATCTGCTTATGTATTGGAGCCTTCCTAAGAATCCCAAAATTCTTTCTCGGTCTTTGGTGGTTTTAGTGACATAATAGCCTTGAATTTTGTTGGATCGATGGTCTTTGGTGGTTTTAGTGACATGATAGCCTTGAATTTTGTTGGATCGATTTCAATGCCTCTAGCGCTAACCACATAACCTAGAAGCTTTCCGGAAGTAACCCCAAAGGCACATTTTTGAGGATTGAGTCTCATGTTGAACCTTCAGAGTCTTTCGAAGAATTTTCTCAAGGCAAGGGTATGTTCATTCCTTTCCTTGGTCATCACTATCATGTCATCCACGTATACCTCTACTTCTTTATGTATCATTTCGTGAAGAAGTGTACATGCAGTACGTTGATATGTAGCCCTGGCATTCTTCAGACCGAATGGCATGACCGTGTAGCAGTATAACCCCCATGGAGTAGTGAAAGTCGTTTTCTCCATGTCCTTTTCATCCATTTTAATCTTATTGTAAACGGCATAACCATCCATGAAGGAGAACAAAGTATGTTTGGTTGTATTATCAACAAGTACATCAATGTGAGGTAAGGGGAAGTCATCCTTTGGACTGGCCTTGTTCAGGTCCCGAAAGTCCACACACATTCTTACTCTTTTGTCTTTCTTAGGTACAGGAACATTGTTCGCAACCCAGTCAGCATATTGGACTACCTTGATAAACCTTGCCTTTAGTTGCTTAATTACCTCTTCTCAGATCTTCAGTTAAACTTCAGGTTTCATCCTTCTAAGCTTTTGTTTGACGGGCTTGGACCCCTGGTTTAGAGCGATAGTGTGCTTAGCTATCTCCGGATCTATTCCTGGCATATCTTCATAGGACCATTCGAAAACATCCTTAAATTTTGTGAGTGTTGCTATGAGCTCTACCTTTTCATGGGGATTAAGCGTGAGACCAATCTGTAATTCCCTTTGAGTGTCATTGTCGGATATATTAATCTTTTCAGTTTTTTCAATGATCAGTTATGTTTTTATGTTCCTCTACAACTTTTATTATTTCATCATCATCTTGATTTTTTGTATGTGAAACAAAGCAATCATATGATGGGGAGAGGGAATAGGATGTTGACAAGGAGTAAGCAAAAGACGTTTTATTATTAAACTCGTTAAGCATGACATCAAAATTAGCCCTAGTGGCGGAATCTAAAGGAGGGACAGGCCAGTTGATAAGCTTATTAGTAACCACATAGTTTTTAGGACTATATATCTTAAAAGCACTAAACTCGGACTCATATTCAGGCTCAGTTTCAAACTCATTGAACATTGGGCCTTCTCCAATCGTGAAGTCCATGACCTTTCCTTTCGGCATAGTGATCTTGACGGTCTTGCGCCATCCTCTAACCACTTGACTTGGAGGAGTGATGAGTTCAGTTGGATCAAAAGCTTTGGTATTCATGTCCATGGGCACTTCTTGTTCAGTTGGTGGAGTACGTTCTAACCCAAAGAGCAACCCTAGTCCTTGTGCATCAAGATCATCCTGTTCAAATTTATTTTTAGTGATTAGAGTAGCCTCATCTTCGACAAAATGACAATCAAAAAAGATTTCCAATCCTGGGTACCTCACTCCATTGACACCATAGAATGGTTCGGGAAATTCGAAATAGGGGAAGTTCTTATCTTCACCATATCTCCATCCTTTTTAGCCATGTTTTGTTTTTGAAGATCCTTGTAGTCTTCTTGGGTTGGAAGATGCCCCAATCCAAATCCATCATTCTTTAGTTGGAGGCTGAAAAGGGCGGCAGCGAGAGCCCTTCTTGATTTCATGCTTATTCCAAGGAAGTAACCTTGATTGCGAAGTAGGGCATTCACAACAAGGTTTGAGTAAGGATCAAAGTCAAAAGGGGACCTATATCCTTATTCAATGGTAGCAATCGAGAGTCCCCATAAGTCTTCATCATGATCATCATGTTCGATGTCGATGATTGGTTGATCGGTGGCTTGGATCCTCATTGGAGATGCATCAATACTAATCACCACCCCTTCTAGCATGAACTTGATCTTTTGATGAAGAGTGGATGGAATTGCACCTAGTTCATGGAGCCAAGGTCTTCCTAGGAGATGGTTGAAGCTAGTTTTGATGTCCATAAAGTGAAAATTTACCTTCTTCTCGACGGGTCATGTGAGCAAGTTGAGCCATATAACCTCCATGGTGTCCCTTCTTCTGCTGTCGTAAGCTCGAATGGTTTGATTACTAGCACGAAATTCTTCTTGTGATACCCCAAGCTTTCGAGCGGTTCTCAAAGGGCACACATTGATAGTCGAGCCATTGTCAATCAAAATCATAGGTATATTAAGTTGCTTACTTATAACAATGATGTAGAGAGCTTTGTTATGGCTTGTTCCTTCAGTAGAGAGATCCTCATCAGAAAAGGAGATGGACGACTTATGATGCTCATGGATGATAAGGTTAACCAAACCATCCAGAGTAGTGTCGTCGACCACAATTATGTCTGAAAGGGCCTTAAGTGGGGCTTTTCTGTGCTTTTCCGAAGAGACTAGTAGTTGCCACACGTTGTCATCGACCTTAGTTCTTTTGAGTTGCTTGATAACCACATTTTCCTCTTGAGGTGAAGAAGGTGGTGGAGTAGCTTGAGTGTTGTTTTGATTTTGTGTAGTTCGAGTAAGGACTTGAACCTTAATGTCTTTAAGAAGTGACAAGGGCCTAAGAACCTCGGCGATATTGTCGACTTCTTCAATGAGAGTGTGGTAAGTGGGTTGTACTCCGTTTCCAGCATAGACGTCTTCATCATCACTATCCCATATTCCGCTGAATTCTTGGAGAGATGGAAAGGTGATTACTTGTGGGGTAGGTTGTCCCACGGGAGTGATCAAGTCAAGTGGGTCAAAAGATAGTTCATCTTTCTCGACCGCATTGATGTAAAGTGCCATGTTGTCAGCGAATTCACGACATAGTCTTTTGAAGTCCATTCTTGGCGATGAAATCCTTTCGGCATCCGGTAGGCGGGTGGATATTGAGGTATAGGGGGAAATAAGGAAAGAGATTCCTCGATGAGCCGGCGGTGTTTGACACTTCTCTCCCAAGTGATGAGGTTATGCAGCATTTCATTGATGTATTTGTTCCAGTATTTATTGACCATTAGGCTCATGCCTATACTCTTGGGGTCAAGTTTCTCCCAAATTTCCTCCATAAATTCTATGGGGAGTTCAATGAAGGGACTTGGTATGTCAATGTTTTTAGGTTCATTAATACACCATTTACATAATTGAAAATAACATTTTGGATTATTGATGGGCCCATCCCATCTTGTTTTCATTCTTTCTGTTTGAACCCTTTTCCAGCAATCACATGCATATGGATCTTTGGAGAGAGGAATGTCGTCGGACGTCTTTTCTCCTTCTCCGAGGATTTTGGGATTAGCATCATCTTCTAGGGCATTCCGGGGGATAATTCGTTCTGCGGAAGTAATAAGAGTAATAAGATCGAAGTAGAAGTTCTCTTCCTCAATCATGAAGATAGCAAGGGGGTTGGTTTGGATATTAAACTTCTCCCCTCCAGGTGGAATGGGGAGCCTTCCATCTTCAACCATTTCATGTAAAATATTGTTGAGGGTCCAACATTTTTCAGTATTGTGACCTCTACCTTGGTGGTACTTGCAGTATTTGTTGGCATCTCATCGTAGTGACCTCTTTTCGGGAGTGGGGTCCGGAGTGGGCCCTACTGGACTTATCTTGCCTTTTGATTGGAGTCTCTCGAACGCTTGAGTATAGGATATACCCAAGCGAGTGTACTCACGTCGGCGTTGAAAATTAAAGGAGCTCTAATTTCTTCGACGACATTGATATTGTTGGAAGTGGACACACCCTTTGTTTGATTGGTCCTTGGATTTCTAGCCCATTTTCCTTTTCCACTGTCCTTGTTAATGTCGTCTTCAATCTCGATCCTAATGTGGTAGACCTTTTCAAGAGTTTCAGGGCCCATGTACCTGAGATGGTTTTTGTACTTTGGGAGCAAGTTGGCGATGAAGATTTTGATTTGCTCCTTTTCGTGTGGCGTTGTTACCATTTTTGCCGCGACTTCCCTCCAACGAGATAGGTAGGAGGTGAACCCTTCTTTTTCTTCTTGTTTAAGGATTTCAAGCTCCCTTTGAGAGGTGGTAGCTTCAGTGTTTCCCTTGTAGTGATTCATGAATGCGTGAGCTATGTCCTCCCAAGTGGAGGTGTCCTTGTCGAAAAGGCGGAGAAGAACTATTTTTGACATACAAGCTCGAGAGTCATAGGGAAGATCCTTGGATAAAGTCTTGGATTGATCTTCTTCACATCCGTGTAGAACTTGAAGCCTCTTAGGAAGTACTTAGGGTTGTCGGTAGCTTTGAATTTGGGAAGTTCAGCAATTGAGAACTTTTCCAGCAAGGTGTCGATCAAGTTTTTATCGAGGTTAGGAGGATCAAAATAGGAGTCATGGTCGTGACCCTTCTAGCTACCTTTTCCATGTCTTGTATAGTGTGCCTATTTTTGAGATCGTTCATCTCAACTTTCATTTCTCCCAAGGCTTGTGTTACTTGGGCTAAGGCGAGAACCATTTTGTGCATCATGACGGTGGATTCTTGATCGCTCATTGTTGGGTCGGATTGTGTTGGTTTCTATTGAGCTTGAATGTAAACCGGGATGCCTTTTCGAATTAACCTCATGCCTTGTTCTCTAGTCCAAAGAGGAATAGTTAACTGGGTTCGTGCATGACCTATCCTATGATGTTTAGATTTTAGAATTTTTGTCTCACTTGTTTCAATGACTGGACTTATAAGACATATGCAAGGCATATCATGGTTGCTTCCTGGCTCTACATGAATGTATGATGCATAGTATTTCATTTCCCCTTATTTCTTTCTTTTCTTTTCTTTTCTTTTTTTTATTATTATTATCGAAGGGATATGAAAATACCTTTTACATATGTGTAATACCCCATATTTTCACGTATTTTAAAGGAATTAATTTTATATTTTATGTACGTTTTAATATTTTTATTGAGAATTTAAGCTCAATAAAGAAAGAAATTTAAATTAATTTTAAATCAAAGTAATTATTTTATGTTTATAAAAAATATTTCATGTTATTTTAAGCTTTACTAAATATTTTGAAAAGTTTCTAAAAAACCAGAATTTTTAGAGTTTCTTACATTGTCATAAAACAAGAGCATAAAAGTAATTTCACATTAAGGGTATGTACGTAATTGCACCAAATCCTACTTTGGGGCCTATAAATACCCCTTAAAACCCAAAATTTCAAAATTTAATTTGCAATCTTAGAGTTTTAGGATTTCAAAAAAAATTTGAGAGAGAAAAAAAAGAGAAAGATTTCCGAAAAAAACTTCTTCGTGCTTCCATTCGTCGGAGCTCTTCTCACCGGCGTCCCCTCGTTGTTCGCCCTTGCTGCCGCTCCACCACCAGCAGCCTGTCGGGCCTCCTCGCCGGCCACCCTCTTCTCCCCTTTGTAATATTTCGAACACCTTTATAAAAAAATATTTCTTCTTCTTCCTTTTTAGTTTAATCTTGCAAAATTCATGTTTATAGTTATAATTAATCATGTTTCTATAGTTTTATTCATGTTTTTATAAAGTAATGATTTAGTTTAAAGAATTTATTTAGTTGATCATGAAATTTTAAATTAGGGTTTATGAAATTATGAAATTCATGATTTTATGGTTTTTAATGATTTAAAGTTCAATATTATGACCATGAATTAATGTTGTATGAATTTATGATGATTTTATGAAGTTTAGATTGATTTTAAAGTGCTTTAAAGTTGTTTTATTATGCTGTCCAATTTTTATAATCCTGAAAACTAGTAGTAAAAGTATTATGAACATGTTTTACTTTATGAAAAATTATTTTAAAGCATAGTTTTGATTCATGATAATGATAATAGATTGTAAAAGAATTTTATGATAGATTTATCATGTTTTGATGAGGTTTTAAGGAGTTTTGAACGAATAAATAAAGCTGTAAATTTTTATTCACACATGTTTATGTCTAATAAAAAATAGGAGCATGTGACACAATTAGTTATAATTATTTTTTAATGCATCAAAATATTGTATGATGATCTTAGAACATGAATAAAGTGTTTTATGATCAAAATATGATATTTAGAAGGGTTTTAAAGTGTTTTTGAGAAATTTTACAAAGCCGCCATTTTCGGAAAATTACCGGAAATCAAGTATTTTGCAATGGAAAAATTAAAATAAAGTATGGAATTGAATAGAGACCATATAAGGAATGTGTTGGACAAATTTCCAACATAAAGAGTTAGTTTAGAGTTGTTTTAGTAGTAAGTCAATAAGGTTTTAATTTAGATTCGATTTTTCTCTATGTAGGACATTTCGAGTTAGTTGAATTCTAGAAGTTGTGGCGGATCACCACTACAACACAAGGTACGTAAGTACTAATTAAAGGCAAATATAGAATTAGAATTTATGCTTGGTTCATGATCTTGTATGATATATTTGTTGTTGCTTGATTGACTTTGAGTTGGCATGCATGACAAATTTATGAAAGCATGAAAAGCATGATTTTGTATTGTTTTGATATTCCACATCTATAGTAAAATAAATTCTTAATGATTAAATTGGAATGTTAAAATTATTAATAAAATTAGCCAATAGTTAATAAAGAAGAAAAAAAAGTTATTTAAGTTGATTAGTTACTTAATCAACAAGAAAGGTAGTTTGTGAATTTTTACTCACAATATTATTAGAAATTAATGAGCAAATATTTATATACATGTTGCCACTCACAGTTTAATTTGTGGTCAAGGAAAAGGTAATTAGTTAGCCACTCACAGTTAATGTGTGACAAAGGAAGTTCAGTTTAATTAAAGGACACACAATGATTTTTCGTTTCACTTTAAATCAAAGATAATTAATATGGCTTGTTTGATTCTATGCATGCTTTATGTGATATTGTATGTGAGCCATAATTATGTTAAACTGGTAACACATAAAGTGAAAGAGGATTCGCACCAAAACTCTTGGAACGTATAAACCTTGAGTATGAACAATGGGGGGAGTCGTATGGAACAGTGGTCTATGACTTCTAATTGGAGTACAAGACGTTGTACTCTTTTATATTTTTTAATGCGCTGAAATCCCTTCGCTTTATGTGATATAAGTAATACCTTCTTGGAGTTTCTCCCACGTTGGTACCCAATAGGGCGATTTTACAAGAAAGGAAACCTGTTCGATGCGAAATCCAAAGTTAATTATAATAAATAATTTGTTTAAGTTGAGTCCATGCACAGGTGAAGTGTTGTCAACAGTAAGAAGTATGGTTGTTATACTTTTATTTTATTTTTATTATCAATCATGTTCTGCATTGTCTTTAGTGGATATGTACTCAACTTTGCTAACTATTTGTTTTGTGTGCATGGCTTTGTCTTGGACTTGGCCCTACGATGACCCACTTGTTGGCGAGTAGTTGTCTAGAATAAGAAAAGGCTAGGGTACAAGTAAACATAAGTCATTCATGCTAGGCTGGAGTGAGAGTGCTTGCATTGTAGTCCTTGTAGTTTCTAGTTTATTTGCTTTTGGTTTTATTAGTTAATTATTATTTGATGTTGATTTTATTTCCGAAGTTCAAAGTTTATTTGGTTTTGAAGGGTCATTAAGATGGTTCTGAAGTGTAATACAGTTTTAAGTTGATTTTCTTTTGGTTTTATCTTTCGGTTTTTTTGAGATTATTTTTAAGTTTGAGTTTGAGTTTTAGTTTGGTTTTTGTTTTTTAAAAGAATTCCGCTGTAGTATTTTGATAAATGCCTTAGCCGTTATCACCGTGGCGGTAATGCTTTTGTTTTTCCTAGTTAATTTAGGAGTTTTAATAATTATTATTCTTTATTATTTATAAGGTGTTTTCCGGAAAAACTAGAGAAGGAAATTAGGAAATTCCAGGGTGTTACAAAGTAGTTGCCAGAGCTTAGTTTTCAAAATAAAATAAAATTTTTATTTTTGGGGCACCCTAAGTTTTATTTTGGAAAGAGGAATTTCTTATTTTAGAAAGTTATTGGGAATGTAAATTTTTCTAAAAATGGTAATTTCCGAAAGTAGAAAGTTTTGAGAAATAAATGTTTTAAAATCATTTACATGAGTAGGTATGCAAGGAATTCAGGTATGTATTATGTGTTATTGCTTTAAAATCATGTGGTGAGATTGGGTAGTAAGTTCGGGCATGCAGGATAGACTTTATTACTGTTCTTTCATGCATTTAAGAACATGTTTTGAGGTGTTGCTTATGTGGATAGTTATGCGTAGAAGAAATTGTATGTTAGCCACCAAACCTTCTTGTTATAGAACTGTTAGCTTGGTTTTGTTGTGGGAAGGATGGCCCATTAGTTTTAACTGTCGTGAAGGATGGTGGATAACATGCCTAGCAATGAAACGCAGATGGGAATATTGGAAAAGAAGGACTATGAGAGTCCACCACTATATGTATGGAAGATTCGATTCTATTGTTGGTACATGAGTATAGTGCTGAAGTTACCACAGTGGGATCAAATCGATCACGTATCTGCTTTAATTGTTAGTTACTTGCCGAACTGTCCACCCTATTTGGAGATCAAGGCGAGGTTCATTGACTTTCATTTCGTTGGAGGACTTCCAAACTACACTAAGTATAAGGATCCAAATGGTTAATGGGGTTGCGATTGGAGATATTTGGAAGGTTATATTACAATAAAGGAGCAAGAATTTCTAGAATCAAATGCAGGTGATGAGACCCCAGCCACACCAATCCCAAGTTGTAATACCCTATATTTTCTCATACTTTAAAGAGTTATTTTCGTATTTTATACGTATGTTTTTAATATTTTTATTGAGAAATGAAGCTCAATAAAAATATTAAAGAAAGTAAATTTAAATCAAAGCAATTATTTTATAAATAATATTTCATGTTATTTTAAGTTTTATTAAATATTTTGAAAAGTTTCTGAAAATGGAATTTTTAGTATTTCCTAAATTATTTTAAAACAAGGGCATAAAAGTAATTTCAAACATTAAGGGTCTTTATTTATTTGCACCAAATCCTACTTTGGGGCCTATAAATACCCCTTAAAACCAAAATTTTCAGACTTAATTTGCAATCTTAGAGCTTTAGGATTTCAAAAATTTGGAGAGAAAAAGAAGGGAAAAAATTTCGAAAAAAAATAAAAATCGAAACAAAAAATTTCTGGAAACAAATAAATAAAAATAAAACTGCAGCCCTCCCTCTCCTTGCCGGTGACTTCCTCGTCGTCGCTCCTCTCCTCGCCGGCGCTCCCTACTGCCAGCTGCCACCACCGCTGGCCACCACGCCACCCTCCTCCCTACTTTGGTAAAATTCAAAACCCTTATAAAATTTATTTTCTTCTCCTTTTTCTTTTTGATTCAATCTTGCAAATATGTTTATAATTATGATTAATCATATTTCTTTGTTTTAATCATAATTTTATAAAGTTACGATTTAGTTTAAAGCATGAATCTATTTGTTTGATCATAAAATTTTAAATTAGGGTTTATGAAATTATAAAATTCATGATTTTATGGTTTTTAATGATTTAAACTTCAATATTATAATCATGAATTGTTGTTGGGTGAATATATGATGATTTTATGAAGTTTAGTCTGATTATTAAAGGTTTTAAAGTTAAATTAAATTGTTGTCGAAATTTTATAATCATGAAAATCAATGGCATAAATATTATGAACATGTTTTATCTTATGAAAAATTATTCTAAAGCATAGAATTGATTCATGATGATGATAGTAGATTACAAAAGAGTTTTATGATGAATTTATGATGTTTAGATGAGGTTGAAATGAGTTTTAGATAAATAAATAAAGATGTAAATTTTTCTTAGCACATGTTCATGCCTAATAAAAATAGTAGCATGTGACATAGTAAGTTATGATTTTTTTAATGCATCTAATTATTGTATATTGATCTTAGGACATGACTATATTGTTTTATGATCAAAATATGATATTTAGAAAGGTTTTAGAGTGTTTTTGAGGAATTTTACAAAGCTGTCATTATCGGAAAATTACCGAAAATCAAGTATTTTGCAACTGAAAAGTTAAAATAAAGTATGGAATTGAATTTAGACCATATAGGGAATGTTTTGCACACGTTTCCAATGTAGAAAGTTAGTTTAGAGTTGTTGTAGAACTTAGTCAGAAAGGAGAAAGGTTTTAATTTAGGTTCGGTTTTCTCTATGTAGGAGACTTCGAACTAGTTGACTTCTAGAAATTGTGACGGATCACCAATATAACACAAGGTACGTAAGTACTAAAAGGAGACATAGAATTAGAACTCATGCTTGGTTGATCTTATATGATATGTTTGTTGTTGCTTGATTTGATTGCGAATTGACATACATGACAAGTTTATGAAAGTATGAGAAGTATGAATTTGTATTGTTTTGAAATTCCACATTTATAATAATATAAATTCTTCAAGATTGAATTGGAATGTTATAATCAATTTAAAGTTGGACAATAGCTTAATAAAGAAGAAAGGAAGTTATTTAAGTTGATTAGTTACTTAATCAACAAGAAAGGTAGTTTGTGAATTTTTATTCACATAATTGATAGAAGTTAATGAGCAAATATTTATGTAAAAGTTTCCACTCACAGTTTAATGTGTGTTCAGGGAAAAAGGTAAATAGTTAGCCACTCACAGTTTAATGTGTGGTAAAGGAAGTTTAATTTAATTAAAGGACACACAAGATTAATTTTAGAATCACTTTAAATTAAAGATAATTAATATGGCTTGTTGGATTTTATGCATGCTTTTATGTGATGTTGTATGTGAGTGATGATATTGTTAAACCTGTTAATCACGTAAAGTGACACTAGTACAAACAAACATATTTGCTGCGGTTCTTTGTGATTTTTGAAGAACCGCAACAAATAACCATTATTGTTACAATTATAGAGAAGTATTTGCTACGGTTCACAAAAAAAACCGCAGTCAATAACCTATTTGATGTGGTTATACATGTTATTTGACTGCAGCAAATAACCCAATCAGAATCATAAGCAGCCCATGAGCCCAAATAACCGCCCTATATATAAGCCCCCTTAACCCTAAAATCATCTCCTATTTCTCACTCTTTTACCGCCTCTCCTCTTTCTCACTCTTTCATTGTCTCTCCTCTACCAAACCTAAAATCCTCTCACTCTCACTGTGTCGCCCACTCCTTATCTCTCTCACTCTCTCAATTTTACTCCTCTTTCATCCCTCTTCATTCAAAAGTGAAGCAAATCATGGTACTCTTCTTCTTCTTCTTTTTTTTTTTTCTGTCTTTGAATTTTGATTTTGATTATTATTTTAATGTTGAATTTGCATGTTTGTATCGCCGTAATTGCAGATTTTGAGAGTTCGCAAGTTATTGAAGAAGTTGTATCGAATTCTAAAAACGATGATGATTCTTCTTCTCTTAAGTTTGAATTCGAACAACTTAAGTCTAAGATCCAAGTTCTAGGTTAGAATTTTTTAATCTTTTTTTTTCGCACTATTTTAGCTTTCGTTTTGTTAAATGCTGATTTAATTGAATGATTGTGTTAATTTTCGTATTTTTTGTTTTTGATTTTATGAATTTCTGTTTTTATTGTGAAATTCAATTGATTTTGAATGTAATGTTACGATGATGTTTGAATTTGAAACTAAATGAATGCTGAATTATTGAAATTATTGATGTATTAATTTGTTATTGGATTATATGTTTATTTTAATTTACGTTATTGATGTATTAATTTGTTAGCTAATTCTCATTCAAACTCTTTACTTCTCTCCGTTTCTGAAGAGTTTGTAGGCTTGTAGAGTTTGGTAAAAGGTATCTTATCAGCCTTTGACTCTGGCTGCTTTTCATGGCCTATGGCCATCTTTTGGTAGAAACAAGGATCTGTGTTTACCTAATTTTATAAACCTTGCTTTTCCTGGAATTTACTTTGACTGAATTTTGACTTTATAATTACCTATGTGAAAGAACAAACACTATTGAACTTCACTGCCAATTGAGTTAACTTATTTCTTGGTTAAAGCCAAGAAATTCCTTAATGTGTACAACTCATTTTCCCTAATTTAAGAGATGGTGTAGTCATTTCGAAGAAATGGGTGAATTGCTTATGTGCCTACTAAATGTTTGTCGAGTTGTGCTCCAGCTCTGTTATTGAGACTTGAGGTTGCTTTTGTAACAAAATTAATCAGTCTTTTGTTTCTTCTGACAGATTCCAATAAATGTACATGCCTTAGTTGTCCAAGATGCTGCAGCTCCAAATCATGTAGATTCAAATAACTCTTTTGTAAATACTGGGAATGAAATGCCCAATGGGACACCTCTTCCTTATGCAAATTCAGTAATGTCTAATTCTAAGGTTGGTGTTGCTGATGGTCCATATGTTTGCATTGTATGTTATTAATAGGCTGATAGCTTTCCATCTTTGTTTACTGAACTTTTTAAGTTTTCATTGTTCCTCTTGCAAGATGTTTATAAGTTAAAAAATAATACTGAAAGAAAAACATTAGTTGTAATTTTGGTAGTGGTCAAATTGTAGTGCTGGGAGAAGAACATGATGTCCAATATGATTAAATTATATTTTCTGTGTAGAAATTGCAAGATGAATTAGAAAAGGTTGGGAGTAAAATGAAACAGCATGAGGATAAGTTAAAATTTTTGAAGAATAAGAAAAATCAGCTAGATGATGCCATTCTTGATTTGCAAGGTATATATTAATTATTCAGCTGTTCAATCTTATTTTATCTTACTTTCTCTTTGTTTATTTAATTTATAGTTCTATATTTGTATGTATGTTTTTGTTGTTTTTGTGGAGAGTTTTTCAAATTTTGTTGGAATTTGGAAGCATAAGGTTATGCAGAGGAATTTTGCTCACACTTTGGTGAGATTATATGATATTTTTCGGGGAGGTATAAATAAAATAGAATTAAGCAATTATCAGCAAAGAAAATAGATTATAAGAGGCTATTTATTGAGTGCTATGCATAAATTTATAGTTTGTTTGAGCCTTTACCTTACTTATAAGATATCAAGAGGGGAGCTTTGGACCCCTAGAAGAAATCATTCTATTGTCTGTATGGTTGTTTACTTTTTATTATTATTCATGCCTAAAGCAACGTAGCTTTGGACCCCTAGAAGAAATCATTCTATTGTCTGTATGGTTGTTTACTTTTTATTATTATTCATGCCTAAAGCAACGTATATTATCTGATTTTGCAGTTAGGCTTGGTAAGTACATTTCCGCAGGCCTTTCCAAGACTGAAGGCGGTGATACTTCTATGGATCGAAGTGGGGAAGAAACTACCTGACAAATCTTAAAACATCAAAATTCTGCTACTTTTTTTTTAATATAATTTGTAACTCAATGTAACTTGAAATTATCAATATAAATGTATATATAACATTTAATGTCTAAATTTAGCATAATAAGAGCAAATTTTTTTTTTATTATTTTGGGTGCTTATTTGCTGTGTTTTTCAAAAAAACGCAGCAAATAAGTTTTTTTGGAGGGATAATTGATTATTTGCTGCGGTTTTGTAAGAAAACCGCAGCAAATAACACTAGTTACCACAAAAAAAGCCTTATTTGTTGCGGTTGGACCGCAGCAAATCAGTAAACTGCTATTTGCTGCAGTAAAAAACCGTAGCAAATACCCCCGTTTTGACCACAGCAAACGAACTTTTATGTACTAGTGTGAAAGAGGATTCACACCAAAACTCCTGGAACGTATGTACCTTGAGTATGAACAATGGGGAGAGTCATATGGAACAGTGATCTATGAGTTCTAATTGGAGTAGAAGGGACGTTGTACTCTTTTATAGTTTTAATGCGCTGGAATTCCATCACTTTATGTGACATAGGTAGTACCTTATTGGAGTTTCCCCCAAGTTGGTGCCCAATAGGGCGATTTTAAAGGAAAGGAAGCCGTTCATTGCAAAATCCGAAGTTTAAATATAATAATTAATTTGTTTAAGTTGAGTCTATAAGATGTATGTATGTTCTACTTTTATTTTGTTTTAATCATGATGCATAGTCTTTAGTAGTTATGTAATCAACTTTGCTGACTGTTTGTTTTGTGTGCATGGCTTTGTCTTGGACTAAGCCCTATGATGACCCACTTGTTGGCGAGTAGTTGTCTAGAATAAGAGAAAGCTACAGTATTGTAGCCTATAGGTACAAGTGGGCATAAGTCATTCATGCTGGGCTGGAGTGATAGTGCTTGCATTGTAGTCTTTGTAGTTTCTTAGTTTAATTGCTTTCGGATTTAGTTAACTATTATTTGATGTTGTTTTTATTTCCGAAGTTTAAAGTTCTTGGTTTTGAAGAGCCATTAATATGGTTCTGAAGTCTACTAAAGTTTTAAGTTGATTTTCGTTTGGTTTTTATATTTTTTTTGTTTTGGGATTATTTTTTACTTCGAGTGTTAAATTAGTTTTGGTTTTAAAGACTTCCACTGTAGTCCTTTGATTTTTCCTAGTTATGTAGGAGTTATAATAATTACTATTCTTTATTAATTATAATATGATTTCCGGAAAAATATAGAGAGGGAAGTTAGGGAATTCCAGGGTGTTACAAAGTGGTATCATAGCTTAGTTTTCGAAATCAAAGGAAAATTTATTTTGGGGGTACCCTAAGTTTTATTTTGGGAAAGAGGATTTTCTTATTTTCGAAGGTTACTGGGAATGGAATTTTTTCTTGAAATAGTAAGTTCCAAAAATAGAAAGTTTTGAAAAATAAATGTTTTAAAATCATTTACATGTGCAGGTATGAAAGGGATTCAAATATGTATTATGTGTTATTGCTTTAATATCATCTGGTGAGATTGGGTAGGAAGTTTGGGCATGTAGGATATACTTTATTTCTGTTCTTTGATGCATTTCAGTACATGTTTTGAGATGTTGTTTATGTGAATAGTTATGTGTAGAAGAAATTGTATGTTAGCCACCAAACCTTTTTGTTTTAGAACTATTAGCTTGGTTTTGTTGTGGGAAGGATGGCCCATTATTTTTAAGTGTCGTGCAGGATGGTGGATGACATGCCTAGTAAAGACACTCAGATGGGAACGTTGGAAAAGAAGGATTATGAGAGTCCACCCCAATATGTTTGGAAGATTCTATTCTATTTTTGGTACATGGGTACATTATTGAAGCTACCATAGTGGGACTAACCCGATCATGTCTTTGCTTTAATTGTTAGTTGTTTGCCAAATCGTCCACCCTACTTGGAGATTAAGGAAAAGTTCAATGACTTTCATTTTGTTGGATGACTTCCAAACTACACCAAGTATAAGGATCCAAATGGCTAATGGGGTTGCGATTGGAGATATTTGGAAGGTTATATTGCAAGAAAGGAGCAGGAGTTTCAGGAGTCCAATGCAAGTGAGGAGACCCCACCCCCACCAGTCCTAAATGATCAGGAAGATGATGAAATGAGTGAGAAAGAAGCTACTTCTAGTTCTCGAAGCTATGGATCAAAGGATAGTTCATGCTATGAAATTGAGAATCCAAATCCAGTAATTACAGTGTATGTGGATCTAGTGTCTTATTCTGAGGAAGAAATAGAGCTTGACCCTGAAGAAGACATTAATGATGATACTGAGGAGGACATGGAAGATGATGTCAAAGCTAGATGATCCCGAGTTTATACCTAAGAAATATGTGATGTCGAAGGACAAAAATGATAATGTTAATGTTTAGAAGATTTGTTATAGATATGAGTTAGTTAATATTGTTCAATACTGTTGATGTTTAGAATTTTGGACATTTTAGATTGTTGTTTTTCTTAGTGAATAAGTGGCAATGAGCCATAACGAAATTTTAGGAGAAATTAACCAATAAGAATTCATATGAGAATGAAATAATAAATGAGTCTGTTCTTTTAGGAAATACAACCTCAAGTAAAGTAGAACCAAGAGAACTATTTTTATTTATTATGTGCTTTATTCCTATTTTAATGGTTGTGTAAACAATTAAAACTAAGTGAGTCATTCGCTCTAAAAGAATGAGAACTTCTTTTGTCAAACGAATTAAGAAAATGTTGTTATGTTCAGTTATAAGTTTATGTTGTTCTAACTTCGAGTTATACATTGTTTAATGTAAAGGTCATTTCCCACTACAGGAGAAATAGGGTGGCTGAACGCAACAACAATTAGCTAAATGATGTAGTGAGAAATTTAGCTATTGTAGCTGAATAGTTAGCTACTAGAGGAAATGGTAATGGTAATGACCCTGTTGGAGAACTTTTCAAGAAGATTGCTCAAAGTAAGCCACCCACTTACCAAGAAGAACCCAATCCAACTGTTTTAGAGGGATGGTTGAGAGAATTTAACAAGCTGTTTAGGGTAGTTTAGTGTCCAGAGGAGTTTAAGGTGAACCATGCAGTTTACTATCAGAGAGTAGAAGCTGATCTTTGGTGGTCACAAAATGAAGCTGTGATTAGGGCTTTGCCAGGGTTCAATTGGGTTGTGTTTCAGGAACATATTCGCAATAAGTTTTATCCTGTGTTGCTTCAGAAATAAAAGGCTGATGAGTTTTTGGAGCTTAAGATGAGGAGTATGTTAGTTACTGAGCAGTACTCTAAGTTCATAGAGTTGTCTAGGTTTGCTAAGGAAGCTATAGTAACCAAAAAGTTGAAGGCTAGTCGTTTTGAGAGAGGGTTACCCATAGACATCCAGTTGCAATTAGCCGGACAACTCTTTCAGTCCTTGGATGAGTTATATGGTAGAACTGCACATTTGTATGCCTTAGACTAGAAGAAGAAGGAGATGCTGAAAGAAGGTGAGACAAAGGAGAAAAGAAAGGATGGTGGAGGAAACTTCAACCAACAAGGGAGTCATGGTGGATTTAAGAAGCCTCAATTCAATAATAACTTCCAGGGTAATAAGTGAAACTTTGTGAAGCCTGCTAATGGAAATGGGAATAGGGCTCAAATGGCTAATTAAGGAGGTCATCTGTACTTCTGCAAGAAGTGTCCTAACAATCACCCAGGAAAGGACTGTGCTGGGAACCCAATGACTTGTCGGTTGTGTAACAAGCTTGGACACCATGAGTATGAGTGCTTCTCCAAGAACAAGGGAAAGCAAGGATAAGGTTCTAAATTCAAAGGGAATTCAATTGGAGGACAGTAGAAGGGTTTCCAAGGAAACATGGGAGGAAAGGCAATACACCAAGCTGGGAATAGGAATGGAAGTGGAAATGGTGGAAGTCAGACTAAGACCTCGAATACTAGAAAGCTTAATGTTATGGCTCGAAGTGAAGATGATGCTAGTAAGGATGTGATTACTGGTACTTTCTCTATTCACTCTCTTCCTGTTAAAGTTTTGTTTGATTCTGGTGCAACATATTTTTTTTTATCCACTAAGACTCTAGAAAGATTAATGTCTATGTTGGGAAAAGTAGATACAATAGATATGTCGATAGCGTTACCATCAGGACAAGAAGTATAGTGTTCAAGGAGATTTTTGGATGTTCCAATTGATATTAAGGGACAGGAGTTTAAGGCTAACCTAATTGAGTTTTATTTGGGTGACTTGGAAGTGATTCTGGGGATGTATTGGTTGAGTGAGCATAAGGCTGAGATTTTGTGTGAGCCACAGAAGATCTCGTTAGTTAATAAGGGTAAGAAAGTGACCTATTAGAGGGCAGGAAGGCCAAAACACAATAAAATAGTGCCAGTAATGAGGTTTGCTAGGTTTGTGAAGAGAGCTTTTCCAATTTACCTATGTGGTGCGAGGGATGTAGATAATGTTGAGTCTGCTAAGCCTGAGGACATTGAGGTAGTGAGGGATATTCTAGACGTGTTTCTGGAGGAGATTTTGGGGATGCCTCCAAAGCGAGAAATCGATTTTACCATAGACTTAGTTCCAAGAACAACACCTATTTCCAAAGCATCCTATAGGATGACACTTGCGGAAAAGAGTGAGTTGAAAGAGCAGTTACAGGAGTTGTTAGAGAAGGGTTACATTAGGCCTAGTGTTTCACCTTGTGGAGCACCAGTGCTATTTGTAAAGAAGAAAGATGGGAATTTGAGGTTGTTTATTGACTATAGGGAGTTGAGTAAGGTGACGATCAAGAACAAGTATCCTTTACCGAGGATTGATGACTTGTTTGATCAATTGAAAGGAGCTACTGTATTTTCAAAGAATGATTTGAGGTCAGGATACCATCAATGTGAATTGCTAATGAGGACATACCAAAAACGACTTTTCGTACGAGGTATGGCATTATGAGTTCATTGTTATGCCTTTTGGGTTAACGAACGCTCCAGCAATTTTCATGGTCTTAATGAATAGGATCTTTCAACGATTCTTGGATAAGTTTGTGGTAGTTTTTATTGATGACATTTTGGTGTACCCTAAGAGTAAAGAGGAACATGTAGAACATTTGAGGACATTTTGATGAGATTGAGGGAGAATAAATTGTATGCTAAGTTCTCAAAATGTGAATTATGGTTCGAGAAAGTTACATTTTTGGGACATTTCATGTCGAAGCAGTAAAAGAGTGGCCTACACCTAAGAATGTGACGGGTGTACGGAGTTTCTTGGGATTAGCAGCGCAAGATATTATAGGAGGTTTGTGAAAGACTTTTCAAGAATTGCTAAACCAATGACGTCGTTAATGAAGAAAGACTGTAAGTTTGTTTGGAGTGATAAGTGTGAAGAGGCATTTCAAACCTTAAACGAGCGTTTGACTACGGCTCCGGTGCTGACTTTGCCATATGGGAGTAACTCTTATGATGTATACAGTGATGCTTCTAAAAATGGGTTGGGATGTGTTTTAATGCAAAATAGAAAGGTTATTGCGTATGCTTCGAGACAATTAAAGCCATGCGAAGCAAACTATCCTACTCACGATCTCGAGCTAGCGACGATCGTGTTTGCTTTAAAGATATGGAGGCATTACTTGTATGGAGTAAAGTGTAGAATCTACACGGACCACAAAAGCTTGAAGTACTTTTTCACACAAATATTTAAACATGAGACAAAGGAGATGGCTTGAGTTGATCAAGGATTACGATTTAGATATCCAATACCAAGAAGGGAAGGCCAATGTGGTAGCGGATGCTCTAAGTCATAAAATGAAGCATGGAGTGAATTCTTTAGTGGTCGCTAACGAGCCATGTAGAGACATGGAGAGAATGAACTTGGAGATAGTGAAGGAGGGAGAGTTGGAAGGAATGCTTTGTAATCTTAGTATCCAACAAACAGTGTTTGAGGAAATTAAGGAGAATCAGAATGGAGATGTGAAACTAAATATAATAAAGGAGAAATTGAAAGTAGGAAAGGCTATGGATTTCAAAATCCATGAAGATGGAGGCTTGAGGTATAAAGGAAGTTGTTGTGTACCACAGAAATGTGAAGATTTGAAATGGAGAATCATGGAGGAAGGTCATAATACACCATATTCGGTGCATCCTTGAGGCGATAAGCTGTATAAGGATTTGAAGAAGGTGTATTGGTGGCCTAGGATGAAAAGGGAAATGGCTGAATTCGTGAGCAAGTGTCGTAACTATCGAAAGGTGAAGTTTGAGCATAAAAGTCTACAAGGAGAAGTCCAACCACTTGAGATACAAGGATGAAAGTGGGATTGCATATCATGGACTTTGTAACTTGCTTGCCAAAGTCAATGAATCAAAATGATACCATATAGGTTGTGGTGGATAAGCTTACTAAATCAGCGGTGTTTATACCAATGAAGGAGACTTGGAGGATGGAACAACTTGCAAAGGCTTACATAAAGCATGTTTTGAGGCTACATGGAGTTCCAAAGGATATCGTGTCAGATAGGGATTCTAGGTTTCTTTTGAAGTTCTGGAAAAGTGTCCAGGAGAACTTTGGTACAACGTTGAAAATGAGTATAGCTTTCCATCAAGCAACTGATGGACAAACAGAGAGAACCATACAAACTTTGGAGGACATGCTAAGAGCTTGTGTAATGGATTTTCAAGGGAATTGGGAAGGTTTTTCGGATCTTATCGAGTTCTAATACAACAATAGCTATCATGCAAGTATATATTAACATGGCACCTTTTGAAGCTCTGTATGGAAGGAAGTGTATAAGACCCTTATTTTGGAGTGACATAAGTGAGACAGTGATTCTAGGACCTCAGCTTATTGAAGAAACCACCAATAAGGTAAGGGTAATACAAGCAAAGATTCAGGCAGCACAAGATAGACAAAAGTCTTATGCGGACCAAAAACGTTAAGAAGTTGTGTTTGAAGTTGGTGATAAGGAGCTACTTAATGTATCATCGATGAACAATGTAATGAAGTTTGGGAAGAAGGGTAAATTGAGCCCGAAATATATCGGACCCTATGAGATCTTGCAAAGGGTTGGAAAAGTTGCCTATAAGCTAGCATTACCAATGGAGTTGAGCAAAGTTCACAATGTCTTTCATGTGTCTCAACTAAGAAAATATGTTCCGGATAAGTCGCATGTGTTACAACCTGAGACAATATAGGTGGACCAAAGTTTAACCTATGAATAGATGCCAATTAAGATCCTTGATAATAAAGTACGAAATACTCGTAGGAAAAGTGTCAAAATAGTGAATGTGTTGTGGTCTGTAACACCCAAGAATTTCCTAACTTCTTACTTCTTATCTTTCCGGAAAACATAATATAATTATTAAGGATTATATTTATTAAAACTTCTAAATATGGAAAAACCAAAGTATTACCACCACCGTGATAGCGGCTAAGGCATTTATCAAAGTACTACAATGGAAGACTTAAAACCAAAAACCAATTTAAACTAACTTCAAAACAATCTCAAAATAAAAATCAACTTTAAACTTATTACACTTCGGAACCATATTAATGGCTCTTAAAAACCAAAACTAAAAGTCTTTTAGGAATAAAACAACATCCAAATAAATGTTAGTAATTCATAAGCAATATAAAAAAAAGTAAAGCTACAAAACACAGCAAGCGCTCTCACTCCAGCCCAACATGAAATGACATATGCCCACTTATATTTGCAGCTTTTCTTTTACTAGACAACTACTCACCACAAGTGGGTCATTGTAGGGCCAAGTCCAAAACAAAGCCATGTACGCAAAACAAACAATCAGCAAAGCTGAGTACATAACTACTAAAGACAATGCAACAACAATCAGAAATAAAACATGCACTCAACTTACCTTTGACAACCTTTTACCTGTACATGGACTCAATTAACTTAATTATTATATTTAAACTTATGGATCCTGTATCGAACGGGTTTCCTCCTTAAAAATCATCGCCCTATTGGGCACCAACTTGGGAGCAACTCCAAGAAGGTATTACTATGTCACATAAAGTGACAGATATCCAGCGCATTAAGAATATAAAAGAGTAAAACGTCTTGTACTCCAATAAGAAGTCATAGATCACTGTTCCATATGACTCCCCTCATTGTTCATACTCAAGGTATATATGTTCCAAGAGTTTTGATGCAAGCTCTCTTACACTTTACGTGATTTAACCGGTTTAGCAATGTTATGACTCTCATGCAACATCACATAAAGACATGCGTCAAATCAATCAAGCCAAATTAATTATCTTCAATTTAAGGTGATTCAAAATTAATCTCATGTGTGTCCTTTAAATAAACTGAGCTTTCTTTACCACACATTAACTATGAGTAGCTAAATACTTACTTTCTCCTTGACCACACATTAAACTATGAGTAGCATCATGTCTAAAATAATTGCTCATAACTTCTTTTAATCATGTGAATAAAAATTCACAACTACCTTTCTTGTTGATTAAGTAACTAACCAACTTAAAAATAACTTCCTTTCTTTATTAATTGGCCAAATGATCTGATCATAACATTCCAATTCAAACTTATATGGATTCATATTACTATTTAACATGGAATGTCAACATACTACAAAAATCATGCTTCTGATATACTTGCCATGCACATAAATTCATGATTCAACAAGCATAACAATATTTCATACAATCGAGGATCATCCAAGCATGAATTCTAGTTCCTGTGTTTGTCTTTAGCACTTACGTACCTTGTAAAGTAACGGTGCTCCGCCATAACTTCTAGAAGTGGACTAGTTCAAAGTCTCCTACATAAGGAAAAACCGAAACTAAATTAAAACCTTGTTGACTAAGTTTACAACAACTATAAACTAACTTCTATATCGGAAACTTGTCCAAAATATTCCTTATATGGTCTCTATTCAATTCCACACTACACTTTACTTTTCTATTGTATGACTACTTGGTTTTCGGGACTTATTTACGCTTTATAAAACCTTAGTATATTTTTTATGCCACTTGAGAAAAGTGGACAGCAATATAAAATTACCAAAACTCCTTGAAAAACTTCAAAACCAACATAAATCAATCATACAATGTATTACTTATTAATTTATATGATCAATTTATGCTAATTGCATACTTTAAAAGCCTAATCATTCACTTTATAAATTCTGGAAAGCATGTTAAACATGCTTAAAATCACTTTTAAACTTCATAAAACATACTAAAAAATTATATGTGACATCATAGAATTCATATGTGATCATACTAGCATAATATGAACACTTAAAATTTACTTTAACTTGTTTTTGTAAAAATTTCAGAATTATTTATTAACTTTAAATCATGAAAAACTCATAAAAACATCATAATTCCATGGTAAAACTCTACTACAATCAACTAACATAATTATTAATCCAATCTATGCTTTAGAACAATTTTTCATAACCCAAAACATGTTCATAATATTTATTCAATTGAATTTCATGATTATAAATTTTGGACAGCAATTTATTTTATTTTCAAAACCTTTAAAAATCAATCTAAACTTCATAAAATCATCATAAATTCACACAACAACAATTCATGAACATAATATTGATGTTTAAGTCATAAAAACTCATAAAAATCATAACTTTCATAATTTATAAACCCTATTCTAAAATTTCATGAACAACAATTTAATTCATGCCTTAAAACAAATCATAACTTTATTAAACATGATTAAAACTCATAAAAGCATGATTAAACATAAATATGAATATGAATTTGAAAGATTGAATTAAAAAGAAAGAAGGAGATTTTTTTTATTTTTTTTTATTTTTTTATAAAGGTTCGAAAATACCGAAGAGGGGGGAGGAGTGACCGGCGATGGTGGCCCGAATGGGGTCCGGCAAGGCTCGGATCCCAAGAACACCAAAAAAAAATTTTTTCTCTTTTCCGAAAAACAAAACTACATTTTTTTAGTCTGTTTTAGCTTAATTTTGTTAGGATTTTGTTGATGATTATGCCTATAAATAATGTCATCATTAGTTTGTAAAATTCAGATTAGAGAATTCAATAAACATTATTGTTTATGTTTTATTTGTTTCCTACAAAACAAATATAAAACCGAAGGTGTGAGAAATTTCGAGTGTGAAGGAAATTCGAGCATATTGAGAGTTGGTGCTTAGGCTTTAGACTCTTGTGAGGATAATTTTAAGAATTGAGGGTGCATAGCTTTAATCAATTCACAAAATTATTCGACCTATATCGTTTTTCTTGGTGTTTTGCTTTAGAGAAAACCGAACTAGTTTTTTGTATCCTTGTGTGGTTGGCGATTTTCTATCATTAATCACGTCATGATGATAGTGGATTGTAAAAGAGTTTTATGATGGATTTATGATGTTTAGATGAGTTTTTAAGAAGTTTTGAATGATTAAATAAAGTGGTAAATTTATATTAACACATGTTCATGCCTAACAAAAATAGTAGCATGTGACATTGTAAGTTATAATTTTTGTAATGCATCTAAGTATTGTATATTGAACTTAGGACATGACTATAGTGTTTTATGATCAAAATATGATAGTTAAAAAGGTTTTAGAGTGCTTTTGAGGAATTTTACAAAGCTGCCATTTTTGGAAAATTACCAAAAATCATGTACTTTGCAACGGAAAAATTAAAATAAAGTATGGAATTAAATAGAGACCATATAGGGAATGTTTTGGAAAAGTTTCCAATGTAGAAACTTAGTTTAGAGTTGTTGTAGAGCTTAGTCAACAAGGTTTTAATTTAGATTCGGTTTTCTCTATTTAGGAGACTTCGAACTAGTTGACTTGTAGAAGTTATGGCGGATCACCACTACAACACAAGGTACGTAAGTACTTAAGGTAGACATAGAATTAGAACGCTTGCTTGGTTGATCTTATATGATATATTTGTTGTTCCTTGACTTGGTTGCGAATTGACATGCATGACAAGTTTATGAAAGTATGAGAAGTATGAATTTATATTATATTGTTTTGACATTCCACATTTATAGCAATATAAATTCTTCAAGATTTAATTGGAATGTTATAATTAATTTAAATTTGGCCAATAGCTTAATAAAGAAGAAATGAAGTTATTTAAGTTGATTGGTTACTTAATCAACAAGAAAGGTAGTTTATGAATTTTTATTCACATAGTAGATAGAAGTTAATGAGCAAATATTTATATACAAGTTGCTACTCACAGTTTAATGTGTGGTCAAGGAAAAAGGTAAATAGTTAGCCACTCACAGTTTAATGTGTGGTAAAGGAAGTTTAGTTCAATTCAAGGACACACAAGATTATTTTTAGAATCACTTTAAATCAAATATAATTAATATGGTAGTTGGATTTTATGCATGCTTTTATGTGATGTTGTATGTGAGTCATAATAATGTTAAACCTGTTAATCACGTAAAGTGAAAGAGGATTCGTACCAAAACTCTTGGAAGGTATATACCTTGAGTATGAACAATGGGGGAGTCGTATGGAACAGTGATCTATGACTTCTAATTGGAATACAAGACGTTGTGCTCTTGTATATTTTTAATGCGCTGGAATTCCGTCACTTTATGTGACATAGGTAATGCCTTCTTGGAGTTGCTCCCAAGTTGGTGCCCAATAGGGCGATTTGAAAGGAAAAGAAACCCGTTCGATGCGAAATCCAATGTTTAAATATAATAATTAATTTGTTTAACTTGAGTCTATGCACACGTGAAGAGTTGTCAACGGTAAGATGTATGTATGTTCTACTTTTGTTTTGTTTTGATCATGCTGCATAATCTTTGGTAGTTATGTATTTAGTTTTGTTGACTGTTTGTTTTGTGTTCATGGTTTTGTCTTGGACTTGGGCTTATGATGACCCACTTGTTGGCGAGTAGTTGTCTAGAATAAGAGAAAGCTACAGGTACAAATGGGCATAAGTCATTCATGTTGGGATGGAGTGAGAGTGCTTGCATTGTAGTCTTTGTAGTATCTTAGTTTAATTGCTTTTTGATTTAGTTAACTACAAAAATTGATGTTGTTTTTATTTCTGAAGTTAAGTTTTTGGTTTTGAAGGGCTATTAATATGGTTCTGAAGTGTAATAAAGTTTTAAGTTGATTTTCTTTTGGTTGTTGGTTTGGTTTTAGTTTTGGGATACTTTTTGAGTTGAGTTTTAAATTGGATTTGGTTTTAAAGACTTCCGCTGTAGTGCTTTGACGATATCACGGTGGGGGTAATGCTTTGGTATTTCCTAGATGCAGGAGTTTTAATAATTACTATTCTTTATTAATTATAATATGTTTTCCGGAAAATCTAGAGAGGGAAGTTAGGAAATTCTAGGGTGTTATAACCCAAAAGGCATAATAGTGAACTCATAATACCCATACCTCGTACGAAAAGCCGTTTTTGGTATGTCCTCATTAGCAATTCTCAATTGATGGTAACCTGGCCTCAAATCAATCTTTGAAAGCACTGTAGCTCCTTTCAATTGAGCAAACAAGTCATCAATCCTCAGTAAAGGATACTTGTTCTTGATCGTCACCTTATTCAACTCCCTATAGTCAATACACAACCTCAAACTCCCATCTTTCTTCTTTACAAACAACACTGGTGCTCCCCAAGGTGAAGCACTACTCCTAATGTAACTCTTCTCCAACAACTCTTGTAGCCGCTCTTTCAACTTACACATTTCCGCAGGTTCCATCCTATAGGGTGCTTTGGAAATAGCTGTTGTTCCTGGAACTAAGTCTAAGGTAAAATCGATTTCTCGCTTCGGAGGCATCCTCGTAATCTCCTCCGAAAACACGTCCAGAAAATCCCTCACTACCTCAATGCCCTCAGGCTTAGTAGACTCAACATGATCTACATCCCTCACGCTATATAGGTAAATTGGAAAACCTCTATTCACAAACCTAGCAATCTTCATTAGTAACAATATTTTATTATGTTTTGGCCTTCCTGCCCTCCAATAGCTCACTTTCTTACCCTTATTAACTAACGAGATCTTTTGTGGCTCACACAAAATCTCAGCCTTATACTCACTCAAACAATCCATCCCCAAAATCACTTCAAAGTCACCCAAATCAAACTCAATTAGGATAGCTTTAAACTCACTCCCTCAATTTCAATTGGAACATCCAAAAATCTCCTTGACCACTGTACTTCTTGTCTTGATGGTAAAACTATCGACATATCTATTGTATCTACTTTTCCCAACACAAGCATTAACCTTTCTAGAATCTCAGTGGATACAAAAGAATATGTTGCACCAGAAGCGAACAAAACTTTAACAGGAGGAGAGTGAACAGAGAAACTACCAGTAATCACATCCTTACTAGCATCATCTTCACTTCGAGCCATTACATTTAGCTTTCCAGTATTGGAGGTGTTAGTTTGACTTCCTCCATTTCCACTTCCATTCCTATTCCCAGCTTAGTGCATTGACTTCCTCCCTTGTCCTTCCTTTCCCTTGTTCTTGGAGAAGCAATCATACTCACGGTGTCCAAGCTTGTTACACAACCAACAAGTCACTGGGTTTTCAGCACAGCCCTTTCTTGGGTGATTGTTAGGAAACTTCTTGCAGAAGTACACACGACCTCCTTGATTAGCCATGTGAGTTCTATTCCCATTTCCATTAGCAGGCTTCCCAAAGTTTTAAAATTAATTTATAAAGCAGTCCAAATTTTTTAATCATGAATTCGAGTTGAATAAATATTATGAACATGTTTTGGCATATGAAAAATTGTTCTAAAGCCTAGATTGATTTCATAAGAATGTTAGTAGATTGTCGAAGTGTTTTGGCATGAAATTATGATGTTTTATAAGTTTTTCATGATTTTAAAGTTTATAAATAAATCTGAAATTTTAATAAAAACAAGTTAAATTAAGTTTTAAGTGTCCAAATTGTACTAGTATGATCACACATTAATTCTATATTGATCTATGTAAATTACAGTATGTTTTATGAAGTTTAAAAGTGATTTTAAGCATGTGTAATACGCTTTCCATATTTTATAAATTAATTAATTAGGCTTTTTAAGTATGCAATTAGCATAAATTGATCATATAAATTAAGTAATACATTGTATGATAGATTGGTGTTGTTTTCGGAAGTTTTCAAGGAGTTTTGATAACTTTTGGATTGCTGTTCACTTTTCTAAAGTGGCATAAAATTTTTATTAAGGTTTAATAAAGCATAAATAAGTCCCGAAAACTAAGTAGTATTGCAATAGAAAACAAAAGTGAAGTATAGAATTGAATAGAGACCATAAGTTTGGGACAAAGTTTCCAAATTAGAAGTTAGTTATAGTTGTTGTAGAATTTAGTCAACAAGGTTTTAATTTAGTTCAGTTCTTCCTTATATAGGAGGCTTTGAACTAGTCCACTTCTAGAAGTTGTGGCGGAGCATAGTTACTTTACAAGGTACCTAAGTACTAAAGACGAACATAAGAGTTAGAATTCATGCTTGAACAATTCTTGATTACATGAAATCTTGTATGCTTGTTTTGAATCATGAATTTATGTGCATGGCAAGTTTGTTAGTAGTATGTTCTTAAAGTTTGATGACATTCCATGTTAAATAGAAATTTTAATTTTTATAAGCTTGTATTGGAATGTTATGATCAGTTTAATTTGGCCAATAGTTTATTGATCAAGTAGGAAAGTTATTTTTAAGTTGGTTAGTTACTTAATCGAAAAGAAGGATAGTTGTGAATTTTTATTCACATAATTTAAAGAAGTTATGAGCAATTATTTTTAGACATGTTGCGACTCACAGTTTGATGTGTGGTCAAGAAGAAAGCAAGTTATTAGCCACTCACATTTAATGTGTGGTACAGGAGGTTCAGTTTAATTAAAGGACACACATAAATTTAATTTGGAATCACCTTAAGTTGAAGACAATTAAATTGACTTACTTGATTGGATGCATGTCTTTATGTGATGCATGAGAGTCATAACATTTCTAAACCTAATAAATCACATAAAGTGTAAGAGGACTTGCATCAAAACTCTTGGAACGTATATACCTTGAGTATGAACAATGGGGGGAGTCGTATAGAACAGTGATCTATGACTTCTAATTGGAGTACAAGACGTTGTACTCTTTTCTATTTTTAATGCGCTGGATATCCGTCACTTTATGTGACATAGTAATACCTTCTTGGAGTTGCTCCCAAGTTGGTGCCCAATAGGGCGATGATTTTTAAGGAGGAAACCCGTTCGATACAAGATCCATAATTTTAAATATAGTAATCAATTTAATTGAGTCCATGTACAGGGAAAAGGTTGTCAAGGTAAGTTGAGTGCATGTTTTTTTCTTATTGTTGTTGTATAGTCTTTAGTAGTTATGTACTCAGCTTTGCTGACTGTTTGTTTTGTGTGCATTGCTTTGTCTTAGACTTAGCCCTACGATGACCCACTTGTGGTGCGTAGTTGTCGAAAAGCTACTGGTACAAGTGGGCATAAGTCATTTCATGATGGGATGGAGTGAGAGCGGCTGCTGTGGTTTGTAGCTTTGCTTTATTTTAATTGTTTATGAAGACTAACATTTATTTTGAATGTATTGATTTCTTAAAGACTTTTAATATTAGTTTTGGTTTGGTTTTTAAGGGCCATTAATATGGTTCTGAAGTGCAATAAGTTTAAAGTTAATTTTAATTTGAAATTGTCTTAAGTTGTTTTGGTTTTAAGACTTTCGCTGTAGTACTTTGATAAATGCCTTAGCCGTTATCATGGTGGCAGTAATACTTTGGTTTTTCCATATTTAGTAGTTTTAATAAATATAATTCTTATTAATTTAATATGTTTTCTAGAAAAATGTGATGTAGGAAGTTAGAAAAATCCAGGGTGTTACAAAGTGGTTACTAGAGCTTAGATTTTGAAATAAAATGAATTTAATTTTGGGGTACCCTAAGTTTTATTTTTAGAAAGAGGAATTTCTTAAATTGGAAACTTTTTGAAAATGGAATCTTTTTAAAAATAGTGATTTTTGAAAGTGGAAAGTTTTGAAAAATAAGTTATGTCTGCAGGTATGCAAGTAATTCAGGTATGTATTATGTGTTATTGTTTTAATACCATGTGGTGAGCTTGGGTAGAAAGTTTGGGCATGTAGGATAGACTTCTTTTCTATTCTTTCATGCATTAAAGTTCATGTTTAAGGTGATGCTTATGTGAATAGTTGGGTGTAAAGAAAATTGTATGTTAGCCACAAGACCTATTTTGCAGAACTGTTAGTTTGTTTTGTTTTGGGAAGGACGGACCATTAGTTTTAAGTTTTGTGCAGGATGACACATAGTATGCCTAGTTAATATACCCAAATAGGGACATTGGAGAAGAAAGACTATGAAAGTCCGCCTTAATACGTTTGGAAGATATGGTTCTATTGTTGGTACATGAGTAATGTGTTGAAGTTACCACAATGGGATCAGCCTAACCATGTGGTAACCTTGAATGTTAGGTGTTTACCCGACCGTTCACCCTACTAAGAAATTAAGGCGAAGTTAGTGATTTCCATTTTCTTGGAGGCCTTCCAAACTATTCTAAGTATAAGGATGCTGTTGGTTAGTGGGGTTGTGATTAGGGGTTCTTGGAGGGGTATATTGCTAGGAAGGAACAAGAGTATCAACAAATGATTGCAAATGAGGAGACCCCGCCCGCACCAAGCCCGCAGGGTATCCAAGGAAGTGAAGACCAAATGGTAGTGGAGACTCCTACGGGTTCGAAGACTGGTGAACCAATGGATAGTTCGTGTTATGAAATTGAGGACCCAGATCCAGTAATCCCGGTATATGTTGACTTGATAACTGAATCTGTAGAAGAGAAAGAAGAATCAGATCCTGAGGAGGACATGGAAGGAGAAGAAGAAGAAACAGATGAAGAAATGGAGGATGACACTAAGAATGACCCATAATTCGTACCAAGGAAATATGTTATGTCAAGAGACAAGAAGGATAATGTTAATATGTAAAGACTTTTGTTTTAGATATAGTTAACTATTGATGTCTAATGCATCTAATATCTAGTTGAACAGTTTAAGTTATTGTTTACCTTAGTTTGAATAAGTGGCAGTGAGCCATAAGAAGTAATGAGAAAAGTTGAGTAATAAAATTATTTTATGAATTGAAGCCTTAAGTAGAATAGAACCAAGGGAATTATTTTTATTTCTTATGTGCTTTATTCTTATTTTAATGGTTGTGTAAGCAATCAAGACAAAGTGAATCATTCACTCTAAGAGAATGAAACTTCTTTTATGAGATGAAATGAGAAAGTGTTTTATGAATTAAGTCTATGTTGTCCTAACTTACAGTTAGACTTAAATTAATACAAAGGACTTTTCCTCTACAAGAGAAATAGAATGGTTGAACGTAACAACAATCAGCTGAATGAAGTAGTGAGGCAATTCGCTACTATAGATGAACAGTTAGCTACCAGAGGGAATGGAAATGGTAGTGACCCTGCTGGGGAACTCTTCAAGAAAATTTCTCAAAGCAAGCCACCCACTTACCAAGGAAAGCACAATCCAACTGTTCTAGAGGGATGGTTGAGAGAGTTTAATAAATTGTTTGGGGCAGTTGAGTGTCCAGATGAGCTTAAGGTGAACCATGCTGTTTACTATCTTAGGGGAGAAGCTGATTTATGGTGGTCACAAAATGAGGCTGTAATAAGGGCCTTACCAAGATTTAATTGGAAAATGTTTCAGGAGCAGATTCGTAATAAGTTCTACCCTGTGTTTCTTCAGAAACAGAAGGCTGAGGAGTTCATAGAACTTAAGATGGGGAGTATGTATGTTACCGATTACTACTCTAATTTTACAGATTTATCTAGGTTTGCTCCTGAGGCTGTAGCAACTGAGAGGTTGAAGGCTAGTTGTTTTGAGATAGGGTTACCCTTAGATTACAGTTACAACTAGCTGGATAGATCTTTAAATCCTTATATCATTTATATGGTAGAGCTGCACACTTGTATGCCATAGACCAAAAGAAAAAGGAGGTACAGAAGGAAGGTGAGACGAGGGAGAAAAGGAAGGATGGTGAAGGAAACTTCAATTAACAAAGAATGGTGGATATAAGAGACCTCGTTTCAACAACAACTTCCAGGGTAAATGGGGAAACTTTGGGAAGCCTAGTTTTGGAAATGGGAATAGGACTCAGGTGGCTAGCCAAGGAGGGCGAGTGTACTTTTGCAAGAAGTGTCCCAACAATCACCAAGGGAAGGACTGTGCAGGGAACCTAGTGACTTATAGGTTGTGTAACAAACTTGGACAACGTGAGTATGAGTGCTTCTCTAAGAACAAAGGAAAGGAGGGTTAAAATTCTCAAACTAGGGGGAATTCAGTTGGGGGACAACAAAAGGGTTTCCAAGGAAATATGGGAGGAACGGTGATATCTCAAGCCGGAAGTAGGAATGGGAGTTGGAATGGAGGAGGACAGACTAAGACCTCAAACATTGGAAAGCTGAATATGATGGCTCGAAGTGAAGCGGATGCTAATAAGGATGTGATCACTGGTACTTTTTCTATTCACTCTCTTCCTGTTAAAGTTTTGTTTGATTCTGGTGCAACGTACTCTTTTGTTTCCACTAAACTCCTAGAAAAGTTAAAACCTGTGTTGGGAAAAGTAGATGCATTAGATATGTCAATAGTGTTACCTTTAGGACAAGAAGTGCAATGTTCAAGGAGATATCAAGATGTTCCTATCGAAATTGAGGGAGTGGAGTTTAAGGCTAACCCAATCAAGTTTGATTTAGGTGACTTAGAAGTGATCCAAGGGATGGATTGGTTGAGTAAACATAAGGCTGAGATTCTATGCACTAGTAAAAAAATAGCTTATTAGTGTTAGTAATGAGGTTTGCTAGGTTTGTAAAAAGCGGTTTTCCAATTTGCCTTTGTAGTGTTAGAGATGTGGATCATGTTGAGACCGCTAAACCTGAGGATATTGAAGTAGTGAGGGACTTTCTTGATGTGTTTCCGGAGGAGATTCCGGGAATGCCACCTAAGCGAGAAATTAACTTTACCATAGAATTAGTTCCAGGAACAGCACCTATTTGCAAAGCACCCTATAGGATGGCACCCGCATAAATGAGTGAGTTGAAGGAGTAGTTGCAGGATTTGTTGGAAAAGGGTTACATTAAGCCTAGTGCTCCACCTTGGGGAGCACCAGTGTTGTTTGTGAAGAAGAAAGATGGGAGTTTGAGGTTATGTATTGACTATAGGGAACTGAATAAGGTGACAATCAAGAATAAGTATCCATTACCGAGAATTGATGACTTGTTTGATCAATTGAAAGGAGCTACTGTATTTTCAAAAATTGTCTTGAGGTCAGGATACCATCAATTGAGGATTGCTAATGAGGACATACCGAAGACTGCTTTTTGCACTAGGTATGGACATTATGAATTCACTGTTATGCCTTTTGGGTTGACCAATGTGCCAGCAATTTTTATGGATTTAATGAATAGAATCTTCCAACGGTTTTTGGATAAACTTGTGGTCGTTTTCATTGATGACATATGGGTGTATTCTAAGAGTAAGGAAGAATATTTTGAGGACAATCTTGATGACATTAAGGGAAAATGAGTTATATGTTAAGTTCTCGAAATGTGAATTCTGGATGGAGAAAGTAGCATTCTTGGGGCATATTGTGTCTAAAGAGGGAGTTGAAGTTGATCCAGCCAAAATTGAACCAGTTAAGGCCGGAGTGGCCTACACCAAAGAATGTAACGGGTGTACGGAGTTTCTTAGGGTTAGCAGGTTACTATAGGAGGTTTGTGAAGGACTTTTCAAGGATTGCTAAACCCATAACTTCGTTAATGTAGAAAGACTATAAATTTGAGTGGAGTAATAAGTGTTAAGAGGCATATCAGACCTTGAAAGAGTGTTTGACTACAGCTCCAGTGCTGACCTTGCCAGATGGAAGTGAATCTTATGATGTTTATAGTGATGCTTCTAAAAATGGGTTGGGATGTGTGTTGATGCAAAACAAAAAGGTGATAGCTTATGCTTCAAGGCAGTTGAAACCATATGAGGTTAACTACCCTACTCATGATCTAGAATTAGCAGCAGTAGTGTTTGCTTTGAAAATATGGAGACATTATTTGTATGGGGTGAGATGTAGGATATACACATACCACAAAAGTTTAAAGTACTTTTTCACTCAAAAGGATTTAAATATGAGACAAAGGATATGGCTTGAGTTGATCAAGGACTATGACCTAGATATCCAATAACATGAAGGGAAAGCCAATGTGGTAGCCGATGCTCTAAGTCGTAAAATAAAACATGGAGTGAACACCTTGGTGGTTGCTAATGAACTATGCAAGGACATAAAGAGATTGAGTTTAATTTGGAAATAGTGAAGGAGGGAGAGTTGGAAGGAATTCTTTGTAATCTTTGTATCCAACCAACAATACTCGAGGAAATTAAGAAGAACCAGGACGGAGATGTGAAACTGGACAGAATTAAGGAAAAGCTGAAAGCAGGATTTTTTTTCCTTTCCGATGCTTAAGTAAGTATTTGTGGAAGGATTAAGATTAATTAACTATGATTAACAACAAAGTAATTCTAGAGAGAGATTCTAGGGAGAGATGTTTTCAAGCTCATGTAAGAATTAAATGCCCCAATATGAGGATTTCAAGGGGTTTTTATAGCCTACTTACCATGGTGGCTAACCAATCGAAGTGTGACATTGTCGTCGTGTGATTGCCTCGCCTTTTCCTTTAGGGCTTATGGAATTCTTAATTTGGGCCTTGTTGGCTAAATATCACCATAATTTGTGATGTTATTCCATTGTTCAATAGCGAATAAGATTGCGACATGTGTCACCCATTATTCTATCTTTTATTGGCATGTGGTCTAATTACAAGTTGACATGTAGTCATGTGGGCCCCACCCATAGTGGCTCCCATGTTGTTACGTGGCAATGCCCAGTAAGCATCTTTAGTTGACTAGGTGAACACATGGTCCACTCACTGGTTGACACATGGTAGCCCTTAGGGTTGTGCATTATATGGTGTTATTCCGGATATCCAGAAAATTTGGATTGGAAATCGGGAACTCTGGACCCGGATCTAATCAAATTTCTTCTAAAGTGTTTCAATATCTTCTAAAAAAAACTAGATCAAAAAACTGGAAAACCGAATATCCAATTTTTCTATTTCTGTTTTCCCTAAAATTTGGAATCCGAATTTCATAAATTACATTCTGTTTCCAACCCAGTATTTGATTTTTTAAACTGAATATCCATTCTGATTTTTCAAATTTCAAAAAACCAGATTGGATTTCTGGATTTTTAAAAAAGAAAATTCGGAAATTCGGAATCAAATTTTTTTTGCACATCCCTATTTATAACAACAAACGCGTAGCGCAACACATTTCATTACGCTAGCCAAATAGCGTAACAAATTTAGTATTGCTGACCAACCAATGTGACAAAAGCTATCACGGTAAGCACCTACCGCTGACTTGCTTGTCACGTTGCTGCTTTAGCTTGACTTGTTAAGTCGCGCTATGTTCAAACTCTTTAATTGAAATTCATTTTAGATCTGAGATTTTTATCTAGACAATGCCTATTTGTGACTTGGATAGAAAAAGGTTGAAATTACAAATAATGTTTTCCTTTGGATTAGAGCTAATATGTGCCTATATTTTGTAGTTGTTGGGCAACACATTTTTTAGTCCACACCTCAAAAATACATAAAATGTGAGCCCATTTATGCTTTATAAATAAATAATGTTTTAAACCTAGTGCCGCATGAACATTGTGAAGTGTGATCTTTCACCGTTGGAAGTGACCGATTAGCCTAACCAACGGGCTATGGTTCAAAAACTGACGAATTAAATTCATCTTGGACCTAATTTCTTTCCAATTCCACGTTTTTTCACCCCCAGTAGGGATGGCCAGTGGGCCGGGTTGGACAATGTCCATAATGACTCGCACGGCGAGTGTATCAAGTGGGTTAGCCCCGGTTCAAGCTCGGTAACAGCCCGACATAGTTCGGATTATAGGTGGGTTTGTCGTGGGTCCATTTTTTATCCCAACTCTCTTTGACCTTTATAAATTGGCCCACCTGACGCACCAACCCACAACCCACTCAGCCCAACCCATGCAGCCCACTCAGCCCAACACACCCGGCCAGCCCACCCAACCAGTGCAACTTGAAACAAGTACTACTAATAGAATTTTAATACTATTCTAAAATTTCGGGAACTCATCAAATCACTTTTTTTATTAAAAAATTGAGCTAAATTAAATAAGTAATTATTTTTTTAAATTTTAAAAGTAATTAAACGTACTATATTGTAATTTTTTATCAAAAAATTAAATTGGACTTATGGACTCATCCGTTGAACCCTTTACAACCTACTTAACCCACAAGCTAAAAAAAAACTTAACATGTTGACCCACCCTGCCTACTAAACCTTAAATCTCGCTTGACTCACCCATGACCCACCTAACTCGTGAACCTTGCTTGACCCACCAAACACATGAACCTAGTTCGACCCATGACAAATTATTATATGCACCCGGTAGTATATTTCATAATATACTCCAGTAATATTCATTTGTCAATAAGTAATATTCATTTTTCAATAAGTAATATCCGCTTTTCAATCAGTAAAATTTTTGACAATATACTCAGCACTTATTCATTAAACTTTTCTTATCAAATACTTTATACATCAAATTCATGTATAATGATCAATATTTTTCTTTGAACAAGCTTTTGGTAAGTGTGCATGAGCAATATTCATCTTCAACACCAATATGTGCTATGTTTTCAACAATGAATATTTATTTCCAATGATATTCATGTAATATTATACACATATATATGCTCAAAATTTTCAATTTGTAATATTCACTCTCCAATATATAGTATTCAGTTTTGAAAATGCAATATTCATCTCTTAATATGTAATATTTCTATTCATTCATGAAAATGAACATATTATAAGAAAACTATTCTAACCAAAATCTATTAAAATCATAAATAATACGGAGTACTACATTACTATTCCTTTATGGAATAAGCAAGCTTCTTCCTATACTATTCACAAGGAAAATGTGACAAAAAAAGTATGGGCTAGTTAAAGACCTACAAGATATTCTTGATAGTAAGACAACAACCACTAGTAATGTACTTCCTCGACTTTAAATGAATAAATATCCTTAAGGTTATTTGTCTTTAAAATCAAATCAAGATAAACAATCCTAAATTATAGCTTAAAATATTTTAAGTAGTATAAAGTAAATAGTACATTCAACAAAATGAATATTACATGTAGGAAAATGAATATTGCATTGTAAAAAATGAATATCAGGGGGAGTATATAATGAAAAATACTCCTAGGTGTATCGTATAACAATTGTTCGACCCATCTACGACTATGGGTGTGCACCGGTCCAGGACCGGAATCGGAACTGGTTGCACCAAATAATTGAAATCTCTTGTTTCCTTGGACTGGGGACCGGACCTTAAAAATTCCGGTCTGGACCTGATTTGGACAAGTTACACTTAAATTTTGAGTTTTTTCAAATTTTTTCTAAAAAAAATTCTTATTACTCACAAAAAAAAATTATTTCCTTCTTATATACTTTCTCGGTACCAATTTAGTTGCTACATAGAGAGATGGAACAAAGTTTTATGCATGTCATTTTCAATGTGGGAGCCACCTGTTTATTTATGTGTTAAAAAGGTAAAGTAAAAAATTAAATCTTAGTTTAGTAGTAGTTAGAATGATAAATTAAGATTACGTAGATGCAAAATGACAAAAATGAGGACAATAAGATAAAGATACATATGGACCTTACTCCCTAAAATAAGTGATGTAGCAAGTAATTTTGGGATTTCCATTTAAGGGAAATGTAGCAAGTAAAAAATACGGAGGGAGTATATTCTAATTAGAACATAAAATATAATGATATATAAAACATAAATAAATTTAATATTTTAACTAAAAATACATTTATATAAAAAAAATTGGTTTTTCAAGTAAACCAGTCCAATCGGACCGGATTTGAATTTTACGGTCTTACACCGGACCGAAAACCCGGAATCTTTAATTTTCTTGAACCGAAGACCAGACCGGTCCAATTTCCAGTCCGGACCGGTTTATGCACACCCCTATCCACGACCCACCTAACCCACAAACCAAACCCTTGTATATTCATTTTCTTCGACCCAGCCCACGACCTAGCCCACCCTACCCTAATATGGGTCGCTCTTATGTTGACCTTCTCTAACCCACGACCCATCACCTACCTAACCCTAACCCAGCTCACCCAACCCGCACGGTGGTCAACTCTACCCCCAGTAGAGCATTTGCTTTCGACAATTGAAGGTTTGGGGGGTTTAAGCAGCAAAAGCTACCATTTCAATTTGAAACAAAAATTCAGTTTCAAAAGTAAACAATCAATCAAATTTCTCACAAAAGAAGAACAAATATGGGGCAAAAACGAGATGAAGAGTATAATCAACATAACCCAGCAGTTGACAGTTTAATCTCTCTTTTCACCAAAGCTAACCACGATCTTTCTACTCTTCACTTCAAACTCGACAAAGAATTCCAACAAATTTACCCTGATAATGTAATTTACTCAACACAATTTCCCTCTTTCAATTTTTTTTCCCATTTCATTTTGAAAGACTTAATTTCATTTTGGTCCAAAATTAATGCTAATTCTATTATAATTATTATTGTTGTTGATGTTTTGTGTTTTTAGGCTAATCCCATGAAACTTGTTAGTCGGATTAAGAAGATTCAGGATGAACTTTCGTCTCTTAAAGATCAGTGTCGTCATCTTCTTGCTGCTAAGCAGGTTTACTCTTTTATTNAAAATTAAATCTTAGTTTAGTAGTAGTTAGAATGATAAATTAAGATTACGTAGATGCAAAATGACAAAAATGAGGACAATAAGATAAAGATACATATGGACCTTACTCCCTAAAATAAGTGATGTAGCAAGTAATTTTGGGATTTCCATTTAAGGGAAATGTAGCAAGTAAAAAATACGGAGGGAGTATATTCTAATTAGAACATAAAATATAATGATATATAAAACATAAATAAATTTAATATTTTAACTAAAAATACATTTATATAAAAAAAATTGGTTTTTCAAGTAAACCAGTCCAATCGGACCGGATTTGAATTTTACGGTCTTACACCGGACCGAAAACCCGGAATCTTTAATTTTCTTGAACCGAAGACCAGACCGGTCCAATTTCCAGTCCGGACCGGTTTATGCACACCCCTATCCACGACCCACCTAACCCACAAACCAAACCCTTGTATATTCATTTTCTTCGACCCAGCCCACGACCTAGCCCACCCTACCCTAATATGGGTCGCTCTTATGTTGACCTTCTCTAACCCACGACCCATCACCTACCTAACCCTAACCCAGCTCACCCAACCCGCACGGTGGTCAACTCTACCCCCAGTAGAGCATTTGCTTTCGACAATTGAAGGTTTGGGGGGTTTAAGCAGCAAAAGCTACCATTTCAATTTGAAACAAAAATTCAGTTTCAAAAGTAAACAATCAATCAAATTTCTCACAAAAGAAGAACAAATATGGGGCAAAAACGAGATGAAGAGTATAATCAACATAACCCAGCAGTTGACAGTTTAATCTCTCTTTTCACCAAAGCTAACCACGATCTTTCTACTCTTCACTTCAAACTCGACAAAGAATTCCAACAAATTTACCCTGATAATGTAATTTACTCAACACAATTTCCCTCTTTCAATTTTTTTTCCCATTTCATTTTGAAAGACTTAATTTCATTTTGGTCCAAAATTAATGCTAATTCTATTATAATTATTATTGTTGTTGATGTTTTGTGTTTTTAGGCTAATCCCATGAAACTTGTTAGTCGGATTAAGAAGATTCAGGATGAACTTTCGTCTCTTAAAGATCAGTGTCGTCATCTTCTTGCTGCTAAGCAGGTTTACTCTTTTATTTAAATTTTGGTTAATTTTATCTAATTTTGCAATGACAAGGATATTTTTGGATTGATCTTGTGTTTTGCGGATTAATGTATTGGACAAAAAATTAATAATCTGCTACTTTTTTTATTTTGCAATAATTGAATATTTTATCTCACAAACAATATCCAATTGTTGTAACTAAAAAAACGGAGGTAGTAGTTTTGATACTTATTTTGCTCCGTTTTAGTTGCAACATAAATGAAGCGGTAATTTATTAATTCTCTTTTTTTTTTTTTTTTTGGGAATGCAATCTTTTAGTTTCGATTTTGGATAGATGATTAGAGGTCTTTGATAAATTTGGAGTGCTTAAGCTTGTACAATGTTAGGGGTGTATGATACGAGTAATAATATAAAGAGATATAGGACTATAAGAGGGAATGGTAAGTATAGAGAATTGGGGGTGGTCGAGTGGGATAGGGATAAGTAACTTGGGATAGAAGAAAGGTAGTGTTTGTTTAGTATTAGAAGAGGATGGGGGTAGCGATAAAATGGGGTCTGTCTCTTGAATCCCATACATTAGCGTTTTCACTTTAGTTCGCTTAAATTAGAGAGTGCTTACCTAGTTTTAGTTAAATTTGACGGTTGTAGTTGCATTTACATCTTTGATGTAAGCAGCTAGAGCTAGTAGTTCTCCCAGGTGTAAATTAAAACATCAAAATTAAAGTAAGCTGTAATGGTGAGGTATGTAGTAAGAAAGCTATTGTATGTTGTTAAAATATTATTCTGTATATTGTAATATACAGAATATTTGTGTTTTTCAACTGGAGCTACGATTTGATGATGTCTCATGTTCTAATGTTCATGGGCTAAGAGTGCCAATTTACTAATTATTTTTTGGAGATTAACATATTGGAATTGCTATTAGGTTTATGTGATGTATGAATTTTCCATTGCCGTCGCGTATTTATGCTGACATGTGATGATTAAGTATTTTGTTTCTCCTTACAGGACTTAATTGATAAGGCTAGTTCCATTCTAGTTGGCAACAGAAGCATGATGCAGCGCATGCAGTCCTCTGTTGGTATTCCAGTCGCAAATGATTCTGAAGATGCTGCCTTTTCTTGCTTCAATCAGGTCTTCATCGCTTTTCTTTGTTATATGAAGTTTTTATATCTCATATGTTTGCAGGTTAACAATTTTCTGCAATAAACATCTTTCAAAACATTAGGCTAAAGTGCTATTGATATTTTGCAAAAATAAGCTTCCTTGATTATGTGAGGTTATTACTAATACCACCTGTCAGAGATGATCGTTCTCCCTCCATGTTTTTTTGGTGGCTACGTTGTCCTTAAATGGATGTCTTTCTTTAGTTGCTACACTTCTCTATTAGGTATGTGGAGCCCACAAATTTTACTCCCTCTGTACCAAAGTACATGCACACATCCAGTATTTGACTCTCTTCTCATTGATTCATTGTCCAACAGGAAAAAAAATCATATGAGATCATGTTTGATTTGTCTTATTCAATTAAATAGTGTTTAAATGCATACTTTGTAGTTTTTATAATTTTTTTAGGTATTTAATTCTAAATGTAAATGTTTGAAGTCACGTCTTAAAAACCGTGAAAAAGCAAATCAATCAATTAATCAAATCCTTAATCCCATAATTGGGTTTGGCTACATGAACCAAAAGTTATCATTCCATGTGGTCATCCACATTATTTCCTCCTCCATCCCCTGCGATCGAGAACCTCATTCCATGTAGCAAGTATTTTGGTCTAGAGGGAATACCTATTATATACTTCATGTTGTAATTTACTTATTTTATTCTACCTATTTTAGCATTATTTTTGTCATCCACTCAATAATTACTCACTTTTTGGTGGTTTCTTTGATTTGTGTTGCATGGTACAATGTAGCACCTAACAAAATTCCTAAGGGAGTATTTGGTTTTTGCCTTCCATTTATTGTCTTGATTTCTTGTCAATGTGTGTCTGTGTTATTTCTTTTTATTTATTTATTTTTTCTCCCTTTTTCGGGCTAATATGGTTGTCTAAATTCCAAGTGGTGTTTGGAGAACGTACACCACTTGCCAGCAAGCAACCTAGATCAAACTGGGAGCAAAATACAGGCTTTCATAGTACCACTCAGTAGTTCTGAGGGGTTTTTTATGCTTGTTTTTGCCACATTGTTTCTGTTGATATTATTGTGTTTCACGAGTGTATAACTTTCCATGATTAACCTATTCAACTATTGTTTATCCACCTTATTTCGTTTTACAGGTTAGTGAGGAGTGGACAACTCATGTTAGATCAAGAACAGGTTAGACCCTTGAGGGCCTTAATCTCTGAACTATCAAGTACTTTGGTTGATTTGTTTTTTTTGCAAACATATCTAAAGAATAGAAAAAAAAAAAAAATGAGGCAGTTGTTTGATTTTCAGCATTCCTTGGTCTTCACTGATATTTGCCCTCAAAAACCATACTCTGTAAAAGAATTGTGCATGTTGCTGTCTTGCATGCATGATAGTGCTGACCAAGGACTCAAAAATTATAGCCACAATGCCGAAAAATTGTTTGGTAATGCATCCAATTCTTGTTCATGTTGTTTTGTTTTTAAGCCTATCTTTAAGATTTGTTTGGTAATCTTGCAGGAGATGATGATGATGATGCTGCACCAGAAAATATTAACAATATGCTGTTTGCATCAATTGTTCGAAGCAATTAATTGTCCTACATTCTGCACACTACTTGGCCAGCTGGTTATGGCGGTGAAAGAGCTAAGGTTGATGATAGTAAAGTTTTGTACAGTACAAACAATTAACAAAACACTTGGTTTCTTCTCATATGATAGTTGCCTTATAGATGGTTGCCTTGTAGAAGTACTAAAGAAGTATTTCTTAGCGAGTTAAATCATGAATGAACTGTAAACCCTGTTCTATCTGTTTGTGAATTTTATTTGTACATGTTAAGTAGATTTTTTGTACTTGGTATTTTAATCTTTTATGATTGTACTAAATTAAGGTGGAATCTGTAGCACAAACCAAAGCTATAACATATTGGCCGACCTTGCTGCTTAATTCTCCAGAAGCCAAGGGCCTACGAGAAATAGAAGATGAGGTTGAAGTTGTCTATTGAATGGCCCGAGGACAATGACTACTTGGATAGAAGTTGTGATTCATGGTTACCTGAAAATTCTTTGTTTGACAATTCATTGCAGTTAGATGTCGTCGTTCCTAACAGATGTGGAATGTCATTTGCAATACATTAATGAATGTTTTTTCGAAAGTAACCTAAATGCTCCAACTAATATAGTTATTGGTTAGGGAAGGGTGAAATCCTTGTGGAAACTATGAAACTCTTTTAATGCTAAAAAGTTGTAAGTGTAGAAAGAACCTTCAATATATATCATTAACTAAGGAACTAATAACATTTATTAAGTTAGGATTGTATTCAAATTAAACTAAGCGATTCACTATGAATTGATAACAAAATTAAAAAGCAACTATTAATGAACAAAATTAAAAAGCAACTATTAATGATGGGGCATATGGCATAATTTTTGGATCTACTCCACACATTTATCAATTGCATTTATAGCCTTAATGCCCTTAGCCAAGTGAATCTAGTAAAGTAGAAAGTTAAAGATCGAACTCAAAGGAGTGGATGGATGCAGGATCTAGTCCAACGTCAAAGTTGATTTGAAAAGCTATTACTTAGGTTAAACAACTAACAAGTTTAAACTTCAAGAATTAAGTGGCAACGAGCATGTAGTTCAACCAAGCACAACTATGATTTGGGAATATAACTAGCTTTAAGCTATCTGATCACCAATTTCAATGTTATTTGCTTAGCTTTAAGCTCTTGGATCGTCTCTTGAGACACCAAAACTTAATGTAATTATTTGAACCTAGGCTATAGCCTAACTACTTGCCTATTTCTGTCTTCAAGGAATTCATTAGCACATTGAATTAATAGTTTAACAAAAAAAATATATACTATATGGCACAATTGAAATTGGGAAAATTTGAGAAAATTACAACTATCACAAGTTCATGAATTCTAGCAAAAATTCAAATCAAAGCGTAAAACTACAATTATAATTGAGTTTATCCTTGTGCACTTCGTTAAAAAAAAATGGTAAGTCGTACAGATTTCTCTAACACCATATTGAGGTAGAGGTAGAGGCACTGCTCGCTCGAAACCTCTTTCCTCAGATGCCAAAATAAGGTTGACTTGCCCTTTAATTTTCGGTTTCATTGAAACATAAAACACCAAGGTGGAGGTTTGATCAAAACTAACGCCTTGGTGCATTTATCTAGTCGCTAAGTTGATAGAAAGGGATAGATGTTTATCCATTGTCTACCAACCACCAGCCCACACCCATAAACGCCAGGGAAATTCTAAGGGGGCCGTGGAAGAAATGTCAAGGCTCCACTACTTTTGCTTGTTAATGAATCTCATATTTGCTTGATATACTTTAATAAATTTATTAATATGATAAAATAAAAACCCCTCTAAACACCTCCTTTTCACACCAATCCTCAATTACCCTCCCCACCAAAACAAATATCATGACACCACCAAAATCGTTCAAAACATTGTCAAAGGTTCAAATTCAAGTTCTTTGATCTTCTAGTTTTATATTTAGTCAAATGCAATATTGAATCTCTTTAGGTTAATTCGTGTTTTGTATTGATAATCTATTTTATAAGTTGATTCTAATG
Organism: Suaeda aralocaspica; assembly: GCA_016808085.1. Lineage (NCBI taxonomy): Eukaryota > Viridiplantae > Streptophyta > Magnoliopsida > Caryophyllales > Amaranthaceae > Suaeda > Suaeda aralocaspica. The sequence continues at coordinate 1,637,719 of PYUH01000127.1, forward strand.
CAATTGTGATTTTTTTTTTTTGTTTTTTTTTTCCTTTCAAGAATTTAGGAGATGCACAAATCAAGGTAGGTTTTAGGGTGGTAATTTTTGTTGGGTGTACTTGTGTACTGAATTTAGCTTTGCTGTCTTAGATCATCCACAATGGTGAACCAAAAAAAAAGTTCATCGCTCTCTCTCATCATTTGTCTCCTTCACAAACCATTTTCATCTTCAAACCATATAAACTCTTAAGTCTTAACAATGAACCAATTATCCCTCCCACTTTTCCCACCCCAGCTATCAATTTATTCCACACATCTTTTTTACATACTCCATATTATTTATCATTGCTCAGAACTAAATATAAATAAACTTTTTAATTAATACGATGTTAATAAATTTTGACAATTATTTAGACTAAGCATAATTTGAAATTTGAAAATAGATGAAATTTGAGAGAAATAAAATTAAAATTGCTTGACAAACACTAAAAAAATTCAAAGTTAGTAAATATCAATTTATAGAGCTCCAAAAAATATAAACGTTGGAATTTTATTTATTATTTATTTTAAAGATATAGCCGTTACAAAAATTGCAATGACTAAATAATTAAAAATAAAAAAGACAAATGGCAAGCAACTACTAGCTGTTGCCAACTGACGCGTCATCATTTTACATTGTAAAACTCCAAAACTTGTCGTTTTGTTTAAAATAGCCAAAAACAAAAAACACTAAATACAACCTAATTTTTTTAGGCAATTTCTTTACATGAACCTGTCGATTTTTCGAACAATTCTACAACTACTTGTCTTCCAAACTTCCTTTTTCCAACACCCTAAAAAATGGTTTGTTACCCACACACCATTATTTGGTTTACCATTAACAATGCTCTTAGGGCCTGTTTATTTCACCTTAAAATCCGTTCAGTTCAGTTCAGCTCATTTCAGTTCACTTCAATTCAGCTTAGTTCAGTTCAACTGTTTTCAGTTGAAGTAAAACAAACCCTTAGTCTTGGTCACGGAGTTTTTCACTTGTGGAGTTGTGATGATGCATCAATGGGTGGTGGCACTAGACATGAATTATAGTTGGAGGTGGTAAAGAGAGAGAAGAAATAGCGATGCATCAATGGGAGGCGGCAGTGGTCATGGTTTTGTAGATGCAGGTGATGGTTATGGAGTAGTGAGTAGTAGAGGTAGTTAGTTTTTTGAGGAGGTAAAAGGCAGTTTTTGTATATTTTTTAAACCAAATTTTCTTATAGCAAATTAAAAAGAAAAAAAGACATCATTATCACAGCCCACTTGAAAACACATCTAAAGGGGCAACAACCCATTCACAGAAAATTTACTGTACAATATTTCTTTTTCTTCATTTTTTTTAAGGGAAGGAGATGAAGAGCATTGAAATAAATCCCCAAGATTTATCTCAAAAAAATTTCAAGTCAGAGGCGTTCAGTTTCGAGTCACGCCATATACTTTTCAAGTCACAACTCATAAGTTTCAAGTCACAATATATTTTTTTAAATCAAGTCACGAATATATACTTTCAAGTCAGAATAAATGAGTTTCAAGTCACTGAAAAACATCATGGTGAGATTAATTTAGTAAACTTATCTCGGAGATTTTTTTTTTTATTATTTCCAAAGGAAATGTACAATTTAAGCTCTGTTACATTATTAAATTATTGAAGTGTATCGATTTGGAGCTTTATTCAGCAATCCATCACTATACACCTGACATAGGTGTATAGGCAGGGGGTGGGGTTGTAAGTTGAGAAAGATTTTTCAAATCGGTGGATGACTAGCCCCTCTTGGCTCTTATTTCCCCACAGTGGATGACTAGCAGCTCTTGTCCCTTGTTTTTCCACAGTATATTGCTGCTTGTTCTGATGATTTGTTGGTCCAACGGAAATCTCATGCCAATGTTGCTCTTTTTCCTTTCACATCCCTAGACTGCAGGCATTAAATACGTTGATTCAATATGGTAATATTCACAACACTTGATCCCTTCAGGATGTCTCTAATGTAAACCAATACAAAAAACTGTGTAGGCAATAGCCATACTAGCAAGAAAGCTCTCATCATCAGTCCTAGATGTATGTCCTAAGATTTCCAAACTTATATCTAAAGTTGTAAAGTTTGATCCTAACTTCCATAATATCATAAAAAAACATAATGTAGTTAAAAACAAAATTGTCAGAAACAGCTTATAATTTAACTCATTTAGTGACACAGCACCTTTAATTTTTTATTTTTTTTTTCGTGAAATAACACTTTTAAATTACTTTTTTTTTTTTGTAAAGTAACAACTTTGCACCAAGATCCGATGGAAAAGTCAACAAAAAAAGGTTGGACTCCGGTGAGTTTAGCAAGTGTGTTTCACTCTCTAGCTATGGTACCACAACTCTTCTTCATATATTCTCTTCTGTATTCTTCCTTTCTATTTTAACCTTCTCTCTTCCCTTTTTTTTCTCGTTTATTATTAATTAAAAACCCCCAAAAAAGATTTTAAACAGAACCTTTCAAAAAAAAAAAAAAAA
>PYUH01000127.1:1640257-1677346 GCA_016808085.1 Suaeda aralocaspica
AAGTTCTCAAACTAAGAAGTCAATTGATAAGTATTTTGTTGTTATCCCATGGTTTGAAATTCTTTTTGCTCTCAGCTTTGTCAGAATCATGATGAGGTAGCAGAGGAGACATCAAGTTGATGAATTAACTATTCTTGTTAATATGGATGTGGATTATTTTAACAAGTTAAAAGTAATGATGGGAGTATTTATGGTTCCAGTCATGTATTTTACTATAGGTACATTTAAGCTAATCAGTTAGGTTTAAGTGAAATCGTGTGTCGGGTTGTTGATCAAAGTTCCCTAAGAGAGACAAGAGTTATTGTTTTTTGTTTCCTATTTTAAAAGAATAGGTTTTTTTATTTTCCTAGGTTAGGGACTGCTTTGGACTTGTCTAAACGGTTAGCGATTATACATAATTACTAGTTATTTAACATTTATGTTTTATAAATAGTTTTCTAGTTTCATTGTTTAGTATTGATATCTTTATTTAATCAATATATTACATAGTGTACTCCTAGGTGTGCAAACCTTGCAATTTTCGTTGTATGTCTGAGTGAATTGTGAGTATTAGAACTAGGTGGTTTTGTCGCTTGATGTTCTAATATCCTTTGATTGTTGTTAGTCCGGATCAAAGCTAATATTTTTTCCAACAAAATCAAAACCCAAAAATACGTTTTACTTTTTCTAGTTTAATTTCTAATTTTCGAGTGAATTTTATTTATGTCGCTGTGTGACGTATCAGATCATGTGATGGGCTCTGTGTTGTCTGCTTCTTCTATGAAGGAAGCTGATAGCCTGATACTTGCTGACTAAGCCTAAGGATGCACTATCTGTATTACTGATGGTGCCGCTGACATTGAAAGAAAGTTATTAGTTCTTTTTTAACCCTCAATTTTTATGTCCCTATTACAAGGTAACCTTAAAAAGAATTAATAATCTATGCAACAATTTTTTCCTTCTCATCATCTTTACTGTCTCTAAAGGGTTTAGTATTTGTAGGTGGAGCCTACTTCAGAAGACCTTTAATATTTCCTAAGATGTGGCAAGAATGTGGTCATTAAACAAATATAGCACTTTTTCTTCTGTGCTTGTTGTCGATGACTTATGAAGCACCTTATTTCATATTTTTTGTGGGTACATGCTACATATAGAGTGTATATTTTCTCATTATGTTTTTGAATGCCTGAGTTATATGTTTTTGGTTGAACCATGTTAATTGCTCATGTAGTGACCTGCAGAGATGTGATGTGAATTATGCGTTTTTTTCCCCCTTTTCATCATGCGTGGAAAATGAAGAGACAACTGATTAGTTTTATTTATTTTTCCAAGCAGTAGACCTGATTTAGTTGATGCTGCTTTGCTACGACCTGGACACGTGATCGCCTGCTTTTCTGTGATTTCCCTTCTTTGGATGACAGATTTGATATTCTTAAAGTTCTTTCTAGGGAAGGTAAGCGTTGTTTCTTATGGTTTGAATTTTATAAGTTATGCTTTTTTCTTCTTGATTGTTTATATCACGATTGTTGAAGGCAATATGTAGCTCGTTTAATCATCTTGACCCTGGTCTCAGACAGCAGTCCCATGTACTTTTGTGTGATATAAGGGTAGTGCTCTGCAGCATTTTGTCAGCCAAGCTACATACACCCGTTTAGTTTTTTGATCTTCAAAATTCTCTCTTAATCTGTTCTGGCCTGGTTAAAATTTGTTGCATTCGCATGATCACAATGACTTTGATGACTGAATGAGTTTTAGATTACATAGGACCTACATTGGATGAAATCATTTACTACTTCAAAAAATTTTTTTTAAGGAAAGTAATGCACAATTTGAGCAGCGACTTTTTTGGAGGACCTTGCATTATGATGGTTTTCATAGGTTCCAACCGACAAACAGCAGCATGCAGTAACTGAGAACCTTTTCTTATTAGTTTTGTCATCTTTAACTTTTCCTTTGTAGTGAATCGTAGCATCCCTTTTAGGAACAAGATAATCAACACAATCTTCTATTGTTACTTTTAGTTCGCATAAAACTGTGAGTGACCCATAACCTACATGCAAAATGCTACAATCAAACAATGAGCTACTTGCTCTCTCCATTTTGAGCCACCCTGACTTTCTGTGACTTAGATCCTGTTCATATTCTAGTCTTATTTGAAACTGATCCTTTAAGGCTTGTACGGTAAGTTGAAAGCTAACCCACAATTTTCTGTCTCAACAGGCCCATACTGCAAACAAATTCCTTATTTCACTTTTAGCGTCCATTTGGTAGGATGTAAAACATTTCGGATGAAAATATTTTCCATTAAAACCTTTTCCTTGGAAAACTCATTTTCACTAGAATTTTTACTTTATTTGGTTGCATGTAAATGGTTTTACACTTAAACATTTTCCATTGTTTGGGTGAATGAAAAATCAATTATTTAATTGTGGGGAAAGCATTTTCCACACGTGTGTGGAAAATGTTTTCCTCCCAATTTTGGGGGAAAATGTTTTCAACGTCATGGAAATGGTTTTCAAACCCCAAGTTCTACACATTTAATATTTTATTCCAAACCAAATAATGTAAAATGGGAAAATAGTTTTCGGCGAAAACGTTTTACGCCCTACAAACGGACCCTTAATGAAACGTACTTGCCCCATGACTCATGACCAAAAAATTTTCTTATTTTGGAGTTTTGGACCAAGTAATAGTTTATATTCATTTTTTATAGCTGAAAGTGTTGTTTTGTTAGATATCTTTTTAAAATTTGGAACCCATTGATATGACAAGCGAAAAGTGTGTGTATATACTTTGCGAGACAAAGAGAAGAGAGTCCACTAAAAACTTTAAAATTGCTAAAATGGCTGAAAACGTGTCTTTTAGAGATAAAAGGATTCATTTACATAAAGGGATACAAATGATACATAAAGGGTAATATTTAAATAGTACCTGGTTTGACACTATAACCTATGTAGGATTCGGATCTTCGTCTTTGTGCAATTGCCACAACTCTCTACCAAACTGATAATAAAAATTAAAAAGATGCATTAATCAGATGGGCAGAAGTTTGTAGGTTGATATTCTTGAAAAAAAGGACTAATCTGAGGATACGTAATCAATAAAGCCCCAATTTTGATCTTCAAAATTTTTTAACCCACCACAACATCAAGTTATAAAGGTATTACACTAAAGTAATAGTTAAAATCAAACAAACCATCATCATCATTATTAGCTATTACACAGCATTAAAGGATAACGTTTTAATTTATTAGACAACATGTTGAATTGAAAGATACAAATATAACCCAACGCGCTAGAATCGACATTATTATCAACAATCAAAGGCAATCTTATCATCAAGTTATACCTGTTGAGACCACTAATCAATTAATATGATGTTTGCATGGAAGATGTCAAAAACTGTTCTCTAGTAATGGACATTATTGAGACTAGAGAATGATTTTTACCTTAAATTAGTAGAGATTATTCATGATGAGCTAGAAAGAGAGATGTAACGTGGCAAAAATGAGAGGAGATAGTGAGAGGGAGATTACATCTATTGAGGGTTGAATAGAATTATAGGAGGGAGAGTGCGTTGTTGATGAAAGGTGGAGAAGGCGTATGACAAGGTTCTAAGCGATGTACTTTAGTGGCAATGTTAAAAAAAGGTATCCACAAATTTATTTGATATCGTTAAAGATATGTAGTGGAATCTGTCCACAAATATGAGGACTTGTGGTGGTTGACAAAAGACTTCCCTATAACAAATACAAATGGTTTCATCATGGGTCGGCATTAACCCTTTTCCTTTTGCAATGGTTATAGATGAATAAACAAGATCAACCTAAGATAAGGTACCATGGTGCATGTTGTTTGCAGATGATATCGTATTGATGGATGAAACTAAGGAAGGAGTTAATGCGAAATCAGAGCAATGGAGGCAAAGTTGGAGTCTATAAAGTTTAGCTAAGATGGAGTAAGAAAAGTATATGGAATGTCGTTTTGGGACACTGAGGAGGGAAAACGATGCTCTTGTGAGGTTTTGATGGAAAGCTCTTGACATGAAAGAAGTTTTTTAATTATTTTGGGTCAATCATTCAAAAGAATGGAGATAGTAACCAAGATGCGGCCTCATAGGATTAAGTCAGGGGGGCTTAAATGGAGAGCATCCACGGAATAGTTGTGTTATTGAAGCATTCCTTTAAAGTTGAAGGGGAAATTCATATGACCAGTGTTTGCTCTATGGTACATATTGTTGTGCTTCTATGAAGGAGCACATCGAAATGGCAGGGTTATGGAGATGTGGATGGTGATATGGTGTGCGAGATCACTCTAAGGATAGAATCATAAATGAAAGATGGTGTCACGACATTGCAAGCAAACTGAGAGTAAAATTGTTTTTGTGTTGATTTGACGTAGGCGGAGACCAAGGGAGCACCGTTGAAGATTGGAGTGGATCAGGTAGGGGGAACTGAAAATGACTTGGTTGGAACTTGAAGTTTTAGTATTTTATGTGCTTTTGATTTACAGAAATGAGGTTCTTGATCGCAGGGGGTGGAGGGGAAATTCATGTGATGACCACATGGAATGATCGTTTTGGGTTTATGTAGGCGACCCTATTTGTGGATTAAGGTTTTGATTATTGATTGATGAATGGTTGGATGGTATTTTTGTTTTTAGCTTATTATGTATTGATTACTCAAACCATGGGTTCCTTCTATGAAGATAAGATGAGGGGAAATTGTCTAAGATGTTTGGGTGTATAAAGAGATTGAGTGATGCATTGCGGTAAGGTGGCTAGAAAAGTTTCAGCAAGATGGTGGAGAAAGGTAGAGAAAGATAAAAGCAATATATTGAGGAGATATGGTGATGATGTGTTGGTGGAGATACGAATTATTGGGGCTTGAGACGCCAAAACTATCGCCGAAAGAAATGGACCACTAATCCCTTGGTATTGTTATTGCATATTAGGCCGCTAGACATAATTTTGAACCTCACACTACTTAAGTTGTGGGTGAGAAACTTAGTTTTGAAAGCCCGTGTGTAGGAGTATTAACGATTGTTGATTTTTTGTGCGAAGATTGAGCTTGTTATACTAGCTTATTCAACTGTCTATATCCTTTGTGTCTTTTTTTCTCTAGTGATTATTCTTATAGCCCTCTAGGTAACAATTGGCATGTAAGACGAAAGGCCTAGAAAACATCAGTGCATCAAGTTGGGAGCCATCCCACTAGATACTATGGGATTCAAATATAAAATGATACCCATAGACATTGTTATTGTAACAACTTGGGGCCAAGTTGCTTCTACCATGTTTTATAGATGCCTGCCACGCAGCTGGGCTTGTCCAGAGAGATAGGGGCTCCTCCTTGACAATATTGGCTTGGCGAAGTTCCAGCATCATAGTTGATTACACTTGCAAGAGAATCACTCGAGATTTCATGGTCACATTCCTTCTAAAACTTATTTAAAGGTTCTGATAATCGATCCCAACCTCCCACATAATTTTGCTCCTCAACAGGGATACCAGCCGATGAGCCGATCAATACTTTTCTTGTTCTTGTTCTCATTCTCGTAAAGCTTTCCCTACCTTTTTGTGCTGAATCCTCTGCATAGTTTCTCAGTTTGACTTCCTGATGCTCATAAAGATTTATTATGCAGTCGTATGACATTTACTGTCTTTTCAAATCACAACTAATTAAGTATCCCTGCATCAGATGTAATCCTTAATGCAAATCCAATGTTCATTGAACAAATAAGTTAATAATGAATAAAGGAGATGAAACAAGAGGAGAACAGTGTTTTTCATCTGGCTAGGTTCCAAAAGTAAATAGACAAGAGCTGCAAGTATCATTCAGTGATTTCATTTATTTATTTGAGAGGATCTAATTGATTTTTAAATATAAGTTGTTATCAAGACTCTGCATTTGAAACTTTCTAACGGAGATTTTTTTCCAAGGTTAATGCATCATTTTGTGAATTTTTCTATGATGTTGATGTGGGGGTAAAAAAATTGTAGGTCATTTGTTTGACCGAATATTTTCTTTGCTCACTGCCCCTTGGAAGATAATGTTGACTTGGGTGCAATAGCATATATGACTGATGGATTTAGTGGGGCGGAGTCCCCCCCCTCCCCCCCCCCCCCCCCCCCCCCCCCCCCCCCCCCCCCCCCCCCCCCCCCGGCCCCCCCGGCCCCCCCCCCCCCCCCCCGGCTAATAAAAGAGATGAGAGAGGGATAAGGAATAGAGAAGAAAAAGAGAGAGAGTTGAAAATTCGTTGGGGGAGAGGGGAAGATAGAGTATAAGCAAAAAGAGGGCAAAAAGAAATGGGACAAGAGGGGGCCCGTCCCCCCCACCCCGCGCCCGCCCCCCCCCCCCCCCCCACCCCCCCAGCCCCCTGTAGAAAAACAGTCGAAAAGAGAAAATGTGAATGGAAGAAAAGGGGCGGGAAAGGGAAGGAATAAAAAAGGAGGTAGGAGACTAAAATCCCCGCCACGCCCGACAGCACCCACCCCCCCCACCGCCCCACCCCCCCCACGCCCCACCGCAAACAAAGCGACAAGGGGCGATCGAAGCAATGATAGTAAAAATGAAGAAGAAAGAATAAACAAAAAGGCCCCACCCATGAAGAGTAAAGGGAAGACCAAGGTTCCCAGTAACGAATGCCCCCCCAGAAAGGAAAAGATGTCCATCAGGCATCAGGTGGGGCATAAAGGAACCCAACAGACCCCCACCCCCCCCCCCGCAAGGGAACGCCCCCCTCCCCCCCACCCCCCCCCCCCACCACCAAGCCCCCCCCCCCACCCCCGTAGAGCCCCCCCGCACCCCGCCCCCCCAACCCCCCCCCCCCCCCACACGGGAAAAGAAAAAAAAAAGAGAGCGAAAAGAGAGAAACGAGGGAGAAAGGAAAGAGGGCCCCCCCCCCCCCCCCCCCCCGCCCCCCCCCCGCCCCCCCCCCCCTCCCAACGACCCCCCCCCCGCGATAGGCAACTAGATAAATGGATCGAGTCCCCACCCCGCCCCCCCCCCCCCCCCCCCGGGGATAAAATGCGACAAGATGGGGAAACCGGGGGTAAAAGGCAAGGACGAGAAAAAATCCCCCCCCCCCCACCCCCCGACCCCACCCCCCCCAACAAGAAGATAAGCGCCTCGCACCCATCCCCCCCCCCCCCGCCTGCCCGCGCCCCCCCGCCCCATAAATATACAGGAGAAAATAGAGGGAATATAAAAGGGTGGGAAAAGCAATAAACACCCCCCCCCCCCCCGCCCCCCCCCCCCCCCCCCCCAACCCCCCCACCCCCCCCCCCCCCCCCCCCCCCGCCCCCCCCCCCGCCACCCCAGAGCCCCCCCTTTTTTTTTTTGGTTTAGTTTTTTTTTTGTTGTTTTTTTTTATGAACCCCCCACCCCCCACCCCCCCCCCCCCCCCCCCCACTCCAAGGCTCTTCTCCTCAGATTGCCCCCCCAATAGCTGCAGTTTCAAGAGCTTCTTGGCAATGGATATGATGGAATCAAGGAAAATCACCCTTTTTTGGTTTTTTTTATTTTTACTGATAAATGCTTCAAGGGTATCACTTCCAAGGCTACACCATCAGTGTCAGAAACAGAAAAAACAGGCTTGATTCCCATTTACATCATCTTGAATGCTATGATCTGTTGCTGCACAGGTTGGTTTTCTAAATATACCTACTTCATACTCCTTTGCAGCATTTTGCTGTAAATCTTCCATAGTTACATGCAAGTATGTATTGGAGTAGGATCAAATTATACCAATTTTAGGCAAAACATTATTGTTTTTGGAAACTTTGAAAAACAAACTCCGAATGTTTAAAAACTTTTTGTTTTTTGGAGCAACACAATACAACCTTGACTAAAACTGGGGAAAAATTGTCAGAAAACACCTATTAATTTAGTTCATTCTTGGGAAGTAGCCTTTAAAACTTTTTTTTTTTGTGAATTAAACATCTAATTACATTTTTCTTAAAAAGTACACCTTTCCACTGGGACTGGTGGAAATAGTCCAAAAAAAGGTATGACTCTGGTGAGGTTTAGTAAGAGTGTTTCACTCTCTTACAATGTATGTGATGTTGCTTGCTTTGGAATTTTTAATATTTTTAACAAAACAATCAGATTCTACCAAGGAAGCGAAGATTTTGTCAGATTTGAATTGGATGAGTCTAACTAATTACCTAATATTCTTTCTTCAAAAAACAAAAGTACCCCATTTTGCAAAAGTTGTGCTTTTTCTTTTAAAAAATTGCAACTTGTTATATTTGATCAATTTTGGTTGACGCTTTTGAAGATTTCTGGAATTCTTCTTGTAAATTAATCTCTTGCAACAGGAATTACTTGCGTCATTCCGTATAAAGCAAAATATAATCAGTTAGTGCGCATCACCTTTTTGTATGAACATTCTTGTTCAAGAGAATGTTTATTGTTAATGAAGTTGTTTTTTGTTGGTTTAATAAAAACTTTGGTGTACAAAAAATTTTGTTTTTTGTTTTTTTTTATTTCTGTTTATATTTTGAAAAAAAAAAAAAAAATATTAAACAGAAATAAAACACAAAACAAACAAATTTTTGTACTACCCAAAGTTCTTAACCAACAAACATACAACTTCATTTAACAATCAAACATTCTCTTTGAACAAGAATTAGTTCATACAAAAAGGTGATGCGCACATAACTGATTCATAATTTTGCTTTAATTTACAGGAATTGACGCAAGTAATTCCTGTTGCAAAGAAGATTAAATTTACAAGAAGAATTCCAGAAATCTCAAAAGCGTCAACCAAAATTGATCAAATATAACAAGTTGCAATTTTTTTTAAAAGAAAAAGCACAACTTTTGCAAAATGGGGTACTTTGTTTTTTGAAGAAAGAATATTAGGTAATTAGGTTAGACTCATCCAATTCAAATCTGACAAAATCTTCGCTTCCTTGGTAGAATCTGATTGTTTTGTTAAAAAATATTAAAATAATCCAAAGCAAGCAACATCACATACATTGTAAGAGAGTGAAACACTCTTACTAACCTCACCAGAGTCATACCTTTTTTTGTTGACTATTCCACCAGTCCCAGTGGAAATGTGTTACTTTTAAGAAAAATGTAAATTAGAGGTTTAATTCACAAAAAAAAAAGTTTTTAAAGGTCTTACTTCACAAGATGAACTAAATTAAAGGTGTTTTCTGACAATTTTTCCCCAGTTTTAATCATAGGCTTGTAATGTGTTGCTCAAAAAACAAAAAAGTTTTTAACCATTGGATGTGTTGTTCAAAGATTTCCAAACAATTAATGTTGCCTAAAATTGTATAATTTGATCCTAACTCCAATCACATACTTGCAATGAACTATTGAAGTATTTACAGCAAAGGATTTGCTGCAAAGAGTATGAAGTAGGTATATTTAGAAAACAAACCTGTGCAGCAACAGATCTCTTAGCATCTAAGAATTGATTATAAATGGAATAAAGCCTCTGTTTTTCTGTTTCTGACACTGATGGTTTAGCCTTGGAAGTGATACCCTTAAGCAATTTATCAGTAATAAAGGGTGATTTTCCTTGATTTCCATCATATCCATTGTCAAGAAGCTCTTGAACTGCAGCTAATTGGGCATCTGAGAGAAGAGCTTGGAGATCCGCACCACTAAATCCATCAGTCATATATGCTATTGCACCCAAGTCAACATTATCTTCCAAGGGCAGCTGAGCAAAGAAAATATTCGGTCAAACAATATGACCTACAATTTTTTTACCCCCACATCAACATCATAGAAAATTCACAAAATGATGCATTAACCTTGGAAAAATACTCCTTTAGAAAGTTTCAAATGCAGTAGTCCTTGATACAACTTATATTTAAAAATCAATTAGATCCTCTCAAATAAATAAATGAAATCACATGAATTGATACTTGCAGCTCTTGTCTATTACTTTTTTGGAACCTAGCCAGATGAAACACTGTTTTTCTCCTCTTGTTTCATCTCCTTTATTTCATTATTAACTTATTTGTTCAATGAACATTGGATTTGCATTAAGGATTACATCTGATGCAGGGATACTTAATTAGTTGTTTGATGAAAAGACAGTAAATGTCATACGACTGCATAATAAATCTTTATTGAGCATCAGGAAGTCAACTGAGAAACTATGCAGAGGATTCAGCACAAAAAGGTAGGGAAAGCTTTACGAGAATGAGAACAAGAACAAGAAAAGCTATTGATCGGCTCATCGGCTGGTATCCCTGTTGAGGAGCAAAATTTATGTGGGAGGTTGGGATCGATTATCAGAACCTTTAAATAAGTTTTAGAAGGAATGTGACCATGAAATCTCGAGTGATTCTCTTGCAAGTGTAATCACTATGATGCTGGAACTTCGCCAAGCCAATATTGTCAAGGAGGAGCCCCTACTCTTCTTGGACAAGCCCAGCTGCGGTGGCAGCATCATAAAACATGGTAGAAGCAACTTGGCGCCCAAGTTGTTACATATAACAATGTCTATGGGTCTCATTTTTATATTTGAATCCCATAGTATCTAGTGGATTGGCTCCCAAACTTGATGCACTGATGTTTCTAGGCCTCTTCGCTCTACATGCCATTGTTACCTAGAGGGCTATAAGAATAATCACTAGAGAAAAAAAGACACAAAGGATATAGACAGTTGAATAAGCTAGTATAACAAGCTCAATCTCGCACAAAAAATTTCAACAATACGTTAATACTCCTACACACGTGCTTTCAAAACTAAGTTTCTCACCCACAACTTAAGTAGTGTGAGGTTCAAAATTCATGTCTTAGCGGCCTAATATGCAATAACAATACCAAGGGATCTTAGTGTCCATTTCTTTCGGCGATAGTTTTGGCGTCTCAAGCCCCAATAATCTCGTATCTCCACCAACAACCCTCATCATCCATATCTCCTCAATATATTTGCTTATATCTTTCTCTACCTTTCCTCCACCCATCTTGCTGAAACTTTTCTAGCCACCTTACCGCAATGCATCACTCAATCTCTTTATACACCCAAACATCTTAGACAATTTCCCCTCATCTTATCTTCAATAGAAGGAACCCATGGTTTGAGTAATCAATACATAATAAGCTAAAAACTAAAAATTTACCATCCTAACCATTCATTCAATCAATCAATCAAAACCTTAATCCCACAAATAGGGTCGCCTACATAAACCAAAACCGATCATTCCATGTGGTCATCCACATGAATTTTTCCCCTCCACCCCCTGCGATCAAGAACCTCATTTTTCTGTAAATCCAAAAGCTACATAAAATTACTAACAACTTCCAAGTTCCAACCAAGTCATTTTCAGTCTCCCCCTACCTGATCCCACTCCAATCTTCACACCGGTGCTCCCTTGGGTCTCCGCCTCACATGTCCAAATCAACACAAACAATTTACTCTCAGTTTGCTTGCAATGTCTGTGACACCATCTTTCATTTATGATTCTATCCCTTAGAGTGATCTCGCACATCCATATCACCATCCACATCTCCATAACCCCTGCCATTTCGATGTGCTCCTTCATAGAAGCACAACAATATGTACCATAGAGCAACACTGGTCATATGAATTTCCCCTTCAACTTTAAAGGAATGCTTCAATCACACAATATTCCCGTGGATGCTCTCCATTTAAGCCCCCTGACTTAATCCTATGAGCCGCATCTTGGTTACTATCTCCATTCTTTTGAATGATTGACCCAAAATAATTAAAACATTCTTTCATGTCAAGAGCTTTTCCATCAAACCTCACAAGAGCATCGTTTTCCCTCCTCAGTGTCCCAAAACGACATTCCATATTGATACGCATATCAATGAGCAAAACTTCGAGGGTTTGGGTTTGATTGAAGGTGGAAAACAAGAAGCAACCATGGGGGAGTTAGTGGCTTATGGAGACACAAGGCTTCTTGGGTTGGCTAGGGTGGATTTCTACGTGTGCATGGTGACATGCACAAGCTTATTCACGTAAATGTAAAGCAAGTATAGTTAGTAGTTAGAAGTGTTGAGCTATATGGGTTTTCTTCCCACGTCATTTGATAGGGTTTTACCATATGGTGTTTTGTTATTTTCTTGATTAGTTTATGAGTCAAGGTTGATGGAATCAAGCATGAGAAACACAAAAATGGAGGTTTCTTGAAATAAAGATTGAATCTTGAAGAGTTTCTTGAAGTTCTTGAAATCGCAAGTCCAACAAAAATCAACGAGAAATCAAGCAATGCATATGGCGGGATTTTTGGAAGATTTTTGAAGTTTTGGGCAACGTTGTCAACGCGGGATTTTGTGTTGTTTGACTTTGTCAACCTAAGGTTGTTATTCGGAAATATGGTGGCTAGATTTGATTTGCAAAATATCTAAGATTTAGACTAGAAATCAGATTACAAAATATATGGTGCAAAGATATGTATCCGGTTTTGTTAGGATTTTCTTGTTATCCTAATCTTAGTTTGTTATACCATATATCTAAGGTAGTTAGGATATGTTTAGATTTCTGAAATATTGTGTGATATGTTTAGCCTATAAATAGGATGTAAAATACATCAATAAAATTCAGATTTGAGAGATTAAACACAAAGTGTTTCCGGTTTTCTTTTGTTTCACGAAGTAAACAATTTTTGAGAGTTTCTTGTGAGAAATTCGAATTGAGTGAGTGGTGTTTTGCTTTATCTCACGTGAGGATAGTTCTTAGGATTTGAGGGTGCTTTGCTTTAATCAAATTCTACTAATTATTCGCCTTAGAAGTTCAGATTTGTGGTGCGTAGCTTTATCAAATTTGAAGTCTAAGTTTCTTTGTGTGAGTGGCGTTTGTCTATAACAAAATTCACATCAACTTTTGGTGCTCTCGTTGAGAGATTCATTCAATCTCAAGTGTTCAATATCAATTATCATGGCTCAAGAAGGTGGAGACGAAAATCCACAAGGATTCACGAAGGGTTTGAGCTTGGCTCAAGCAAAAGAGCTACGTATGCAAGGGGAGATTGACGAGTTAAAGGCTCGTTTAGATGAAGTCCTAACCATCATGGCTTCTACCAAGAAAACTCCTACTAAATCTAAACAAGAGGAGGGCTCATCATCAAGTGAAAGTGAGCAAGAAAGTGTGAGGAGTGTACGTAAACCAAAAAAGGGATACTCATCAAGTTCTAGTGACGATGAGGAACCAAGATCAAGGCACAAACATAAGGGAAAGATGAGGGATGATGATCGAAATCTTAAACTCGAAATTCCTGAGTTTAATGGAGGTATGGATCCTGAAAAATTTCTAGATTGGATTCGTAGGGTTGAGAGGATTTTTCGTTACAAAGAATATGATGATCATAAGTCCTATAAATTGGCGGAATTAAAACTCACTTCCTATGCAAGTTTATGGCTTGAGGGTTTACAAAGAAAGAGAAGGAAAGAAGGTAGATCAAAAATATCTTCATGGTCTAAATTAAAAAGGGAGATGAGGAAACGTTTTGTTCCTCAAGATTTCGAGCAAAACAATTTCATCAAGATGCATACATTAAAACAAGATAGAAAAACGGTTGATGAATACATTGTGGAGTTTGAAAAATTGATCATGATTTGTGATTTAGAAGAGAAGGAGGACCACAAAGTGGCTCGTTTTGTGGCTGGTCTAGATGAAAATATAAGGGAGAAGGTCGAATTACAACCTTATTGGACCTTTGATGAAGTTTGTAGAGTGGCAGCAAGGGTTGAGAAACAAGTTGCACGCAAAACAAAGACATACTTCAAAACCTATGATTCTAAAGAAAAGCGTGATACTTTTCCTCAAAAACCAAACTTTGATAAGGTTACTAAACCACCCTTCATCAAGGATAAGAGTTCAACTTCAAAGCCCCAAAGTAGTGATTCACGCATTGTTTGTTTCAAGTGTAAAGGGCAAGGTCACATTCAAAGAGATTGTCCTCATGCTAGGGTCACAACAACTCGAAATTGGGTAGATGGGGAAAGCCTTGAAGAAGAGGAGGAGATGTATGGGGATGAGGGAGAGGAAGAGTATGCCAATTATGAAAATATGGAGGAAGAAACGGAGGAAGTCCAACCAGAAACACAAGGCCAATCCTTGGTGTTACGTAGGGTATTACAATCTCAAAGTGCACAACCTTTGGAGAGTCAAAGGGATAAAATTTTTCTCACAAGGTGTAATGTTCAAGGCAAGCTTTGTGATGTAATCATAGATACTGGAAGTTGCACAAATGTAGTATCTACGTTGTTGGTGGAAAAGCTCGCAATTCCTACAAAGATACATCCTCAACCATACAAGCTACATTGGCTTAGCAACACAAGCGATGTTAAGGTAAACAAACAAGCCTTGATTGCGTTTAAAATTGGTAAATTTGAGGATCAAGTACTTTGTGATGTTTGTCCTATGGATGCTTGTCATATATTATTGGGTAGACCTTGGCAATATGACCGTTTTGTGAAGTTTAATGGAAGAACAAATGTCTATATTGTGCGCAAGAACCCTAATGAAAAATCATATGCATTAAAACCCTTGATGATTTCTAAACCTAAAACAAGCATGGGTAATTCTAAAGGTGTTTTGTTGGTGGGTGGAAAGGAGTTAGAAAGGGAGTTGAAAACAAGTTCTATGTCTTATATGTTGTTAGCCAAAGAGGTACAAGATGAAGCCCCAGAGATTCCTAGGGTTTTGCATCCTATGTTGAATGAGTTTTCAGATGTGTTTCCTAATGAGTTGCCACCAGGATTACCACCCATACGTGGAATTGAACATCAAATTGATCTTATTCCTGGGTCTCAAATTCCTAACAAGCCTGCATATAGATGTAATCCAGAGGAGACAAAGGAGATACAAAGGCAAATTGAGGAATTAATGGAGAGGGGGTACGTGAGAGAGAGCATGAGTCCATGTGCTGTGCCTACATTAATAGTACCTAAGAAGGATGGGACTTGGAGAATGTGTATTGATTCAAGGGCAGTTAACAATATAACCGTCAAGTATAGGTTTCCTATACCTAGATTGGATGATTTGCTAGATGAATTACATGGTTCTCAATTATTTTCAAAAATTGATTTAAGGAGTGGATATCATCAGATTCGAATGAAGGAAGGTGATGAATGGAAAACAGGTTTTAAAACAAAGCTAGGGCTTTATGAATGGTTAGTCATGCCTTTTGGGTTAACTAATGCACCTAGTACGTTTATGAGGTTGATGAATGAGGTCTTAAAGCCATACATTGGTAAGTTTGTAGTGGTATATTTAGATGATATTTTGGTGTATAGCAAGAGTGTTAATGATCATCTAAGCCATCTAAGGAGTGTGTTTGGGACATTACGAGAACAAAAGCTCTATGCTAAGCTCGAAAAGTGTTATTTCATGGTACCAAGTGTGACGTTTTTGGGGTATATTGTGTCCAAAGATGGGGTTTCTGTTGATCCATCTAAAGTGGAAGCTATAAAATCATGGCCAACACCAAAAAACGTGACTGAAGTACGTGCTTTTCATGGGTTAGCCTCGTTCTATAGGAGGTTTGTGAAGAATTTTTCATCTGTTGTTGCTCCTATAACCGAATGCATTAAGAAGGATAAGCCTAAGTTTGAGTGGACTAAGGGGGCACAAGAAGCTTTTGAATTGATTAAGAAGTTGCTTTGTAACACACCTATACTAGCCTTACCAGATTTCTCTAAACCATTTGAAGTAGAGACGGATGCAAGTGGGGTTGGAATTGGTGCTGTTCTAGTCCAAGGGAAGAGGCCAATTGCTTACTTTAGTGAGAAATTGAATGGTGCTAAACTGAACTATTCTACATATGACAAGGAGTTCTATGCCATTATTAGAGCTTTGGATCATTGGAGTCACTATTTAAGGCCTAATCACTTCATATTACATTCTGATCATGAAGCTTTGAAGCACATTAATGGTCAACAAAAATTGAATCCAAGACATGCTAAATGGGTTGAATTTTTGCAATCTTTTCACTTCTCTTCAAAGTACAAAACGGGGAAGTCTAATGTTGTTGCTGATGCTTTGTCAAGAAGGTATACTTTGCTTGGTGTTTTGAACTTTAAGTTGCTTGGATTAGAGTTGATAACACAATTTTACGAGCAAGATGGTGATTTTGGACCAATAATGGCGCAACTTTCAAAGGGTTCTATGAGTTCCTATGTGCTACATGATGGGTTTTTGTTTAAAGGTAATCTATTGTGCATACCTAAGTGTTCTATACGTGAGTTGCTAGTAAGGGAGGCTCATGGAGGAGGTATTGCTGGACATTTTGGCATTACAAAGACACTAACCATGTTGCAAGAACATTTTTATTGGCCAAAGATGATTGTTGATGTTGAGGCCATAATTGCTCAATGTGCTACTTGTCAAAAGGCAAAGGCAGCCTTTCATCAAGGTTTTTATACTCCATTGCCAGTGCCAGAGGGACCTTGGGAGGATGTTTCTATGGATTTCATTGTAGGGTTACCAAGGACAGCAAGGGGAAAAGATGCTATTATGGTAGTGGTTGATAGATTTTCAAAGATGGCTCATTTTACACCATGTCACAAGACAGATGATGCTATGAATGTGGCTGATTTATACTTTAAAGACATCATAAGGTTACATGGGGTTCCAAAGACTATTGTAAGTGATAGAGACACAAAATTCATGAGCTACTTTTGGAAGTCACTTTGGAGGTTAATAGGCACGAAACTTTTGTTTAGCACATCTTATCATCCTCAAACAGATGGGCAAACAGAAGTCACTAATCGAACACTAGGGGTTTTGTTGCGTGGTTTGGTTAGTAAGACACAAAAAGATTGGGATTTGAAGCTTGCTCATGCTGAATTTGCTTATAATAGGTCACCTACTTATGCTACTAAGCACTCACCTTTCGAGATTGTCTATGGAGTTAATCCTAAGTTACCAATTGATTTTGTAAGTATTCCTAAAGGGGAGTTGGTACACAAAGATGCCAAGACTAAGGTTGAGTATATGCAAAAACTTCATGCAGAAGTAAGGGCTCGAATTGAGAAGGTTAATGATATTTACAAGGCACGAGCAAACAAACATAAATCACAACATGTCTACAAAGAAGGGGATTTGGTTTGGTTACACTTGAGGAAGGAAAGATTTCCAAATCAAAGGAAGAATAAACTTATGCCTCGTTGTGATGGACCGTTCAAGATCATAAGTAAAGTGGGGGATAATGCTTATAAATTGGAATTACCAGGAGAATATGGAGTCCATGCTACTTTCAACATTGGTGATTTAGCTCCTTATGTTCCTGATGACCAACTTCGAGGTTTGAGGACAAACTCTTTTGAAGAAGAGGAGGATGATACGCATATCAATGAGCAAAACTTCGAGGGTTTGGGTTTGATTGAAGGTGGAAAACAAGAAGCAACCTTGGGGGAGTTAGTGGCTTATGGAGACACAAGGCTTCTTGGGTTGGCTAGGGTGGATTTCTACGTGTGCATGGTGACATGCACAAGCTTATTCACGTAAATGTAAAGCAAGTATAGTTAGTAGTTTAGAAGTGTTGAGCTATATGGGTTTTCTTCCCACGTCATTTGATAGGGTTTTACCATATGGTGTTTTGTTATTTTCTTGATTAGTTTATGAGTCAAGGTTGATGGAATCAAGCATGAGAAACACAAAAATGGAGGTTTCTTGAAATAAAGATTGAATCTTGAAGAGTTTCTTGAAGTTCTTGAAATCGCAAGTCCAACAAAAATCAACGAGAAATCAAGCAATGCATATGGCGGGATTTTTGGAAGATTTTTGAAGTTTTGGGCAACGTTGTCAACGCGGGATTTTGTGTTGTTTGACTTTGTCAACCTAAGGTTGTTATTCGGAAATATGGTGGCTAGATTTGATTTGCAAAATATCTAAGATTTAGACTAGAAATCAGATTACAAAATATATGGTGCAAGATATGTATCCGGTTTTGTTAAGATTTTCTTGTTATCCTAATCTTAGTTTGTTATACCATATATCTAAGGTAGTTAGGATATGTTTAGATTTCTGAAATATTGTGTGATATGTTTAGCCTATAAATAGGATGTAAAATACATCAATAAAATTCAGATTTGAGAGATTAAACACAAAGTGTTTCCGGTTTTCTTTTGTTTCACGAAGTAAACAATTTTTGAGAGTTTCTTGTGAGAAATTCGAATTGAGTGAGTGGTGTTTTGCTTTATCTCACGTGAGGATAGTTCTTAGGATTTGAGGGTGCTTTGCTTTAATCAAATTCTACTAATTATTCGCCTTAGAAGTTCAGATTTGTGGTGCGTAGCTTTATCAAATTTGAAGTCTAAGTTTCTTTGTGTGAGTGGCGTTTGTCTATAACAAAATTCACATCAACTTTTGGTGCTCTCGTTGAGAGATTCATTCAATCTCAAGTGTTCAATATCAATTATCATGGCTCAAGAAGGTGGAGACGAAAATCCACAAGGATTCACGAAGGGTTTGAGCTTGGCTCAAGCAAAAGAGCTACGTATGCAAGGGGAGATTGACGAGTTAAAGGCTCGTTTAGATGAAGTCCTAACCATCATGGCTTCTACCAAGAAAACTCCTACTAAATCTAAACAAGAGGAGGGCTCATCATCAAGTGAAAGTGAGCAAGAAAGTGTGAGGAGTGTACGTAAACCAAAAAAGGGATACTCATCAAGTTCTAGTGACGATGAGGAACCAAGATCAAGGCACAAACATAAGGGAAAGATGAGGGATGATGATCGAAATCTTAAACTCGAAATTCCTGAGTTTAATGGAGGTATGGATCCTGAAAAATTTCTAGATTGGATTCGTAGGGTTGAGAGGATTTTTCGTTACAAAGAATATGATGATCATAAGTCCTATAAATTGGCGGAATTAAAACTCACTTCCTATGCAAGTTTATGGCTTGAGGGTTTACAAAGAAAGAGAAGGAAAGAAGGTAGATCAAAAATATCTTCATGGTCTAAATTAAAAAAGGAGATGAGGAAACGTTTTGTTCCTCAAGATTTCGAGCAAAACAATTTCATCAAGATGCATACATTAAAACAAGATAGAAAAACGGTTGATGAATACATTGTGGAGTTTGAAAAATTGATCATGATTTGTGATTTAGAAGAGAAGGAGGACCACAAAGTGGCTCGTTTTGTGGCTGGTCTAGATGAAAATATAAGGGAGAAGGTCGAATTACAACCTTATTGGACCTTTGATGAAGTTTGTAGAGTGGCAGCAAGGGTTGAGAAACAAGTTGCACGCAAAACAAAGACATACTTCAAAACCTATGATTCTAAAGAAAAGCGTGATACTTTTCCTCAAAAACCAAACTTTGATAAGGTTACTAAACCACCCTTCATCAAGGATAAGAGTTCAACTTCAAAGCCCCAAAGTAGTGATTCACGCATTGTTTGTTTCAAGTGTAAAGGGCAAGGTCACATTCAAAGAGATTGTCCTCATGCTAGGGTCACAACAACTCGAAATTGGGTAGATGGGGAAAGCCTTGAAGAAGAGGAGGAGATGTATGGGGATGAGGGAGAGGAAGAGTATGCCAATTATGAAAATATGGAGGAAGAAACGGAGGAAGTCCAACCAGAAACACAAGGCCAATCCTTGGTGTTACGTAGGGTATTACAATCTCAAAGTGCACAACCTTTGGAGAGTCAAAGGGATAAAATTTTTCTCACAAGGTGTAATGTTCAAGGCAAGCTTTGTGATGTAATCATAGATACTGGAAGTTGCACAAATGTAGTATCTACGTTGTTGGTGGAAAAGCTCGCAATTCCTACAAAGATACATCCTCAACCATACAAGCTACATTGGCTTAGCAACACAAGCGATGTTAAGGTAAACAAACAAGCCTTGATTGCGTTTAAAATTGGTAAATTTGAGGATCAAGTACTTTGTGATGTTTGTCCTATGGATGCTTGTCATATATTATTGGGTAGACCTTGGCAATATGACCGTTTTGTGAAGTTTAATGGAAGAACAAATGTCTATATTGTGCGCAAGAACCCTAATGAAAAATCATATGCATTAAAACCCTTGATGATTTCTAAACCTAAAACAAGCATGGGTAATTCTAAAGGTGTTTTGTTGGTGGGTGGAAAGGAGTTAGAAAGGGAGTTGAAAACAAGTTCTATGTCTTATATGTTGTTAGCCAAAGAGGTACAAGATGAAGCCCCAGAGATTCCTAGGGTTTTGCATCCTATGTTGAATGAGTTTTCAGATGTGTTTCCTAATGAGTTGCCACCAGGATTACCACCCATACGTGGAATTGAACATCAAATTGATCTTATTCCTGGGTCTCAAATTCCTAACAAGCCTGCATATAGATGTAATCCAGAGGAGACAAAGGAGATACAAAGGCAAATTGAGGAATTAATGGAGAGGGGGTACGTGAGAGAGAGCATGAGTCCATGTGCTGTGCCTACATTAATAGTACCTAAGAAGGATGGGACTTGGAGAATGTGTATTGATTCAAGGGCAGTTAACAATATAACCGTCAAGTATAGGTTTCCTATACCTAGATTGGATGATTTGCTAGATGAATTACATGGTTCTCAATTATTTTCAAAAATTGATTTAAGGAGTGGATATCATCAGATTCGAATGAAGGAAGGTGATGAATGGAAAACAGGTTTTAAAACAAAGCTAGGGCTTTATGAATGGTTAGTCATGCCTTTTGGGTTAACTAATGCACCTAGTACGTTTATGAGGTTGATGAATGAGGTCTTAAAGCCATACATTGGTAAGTTTGTAGTGGTATATTTAGATGATATTTTGGTGTATAGCAAGAGTGTTAATGATCATCTAAGCCATCTAAGGAGTGTGTTTGGGACATTACGAGAACAAAAGCTCTATGCTAAGCTCGAAAAGTGTTATTTCATGGTACCAAGTGTGACGTTTTTGGGGTATATTGTGTCCAAAGATGGGGTTTCTGTTGATCCATCTAAAGTGGAAGCTATAAAATCATGGCCAACACCAAAGAACGTGACTGAAGTACGTGCTTTTCATGGGTTAGCCTCGTTCTATAGGAGGTTTGTGAAGAATTTTTCATCTGTTGTTGCTCCTATAACCGAATGCATTAAGAAGGATAAGCCTAAGTTTGAGTGGACTAAGGGGGCACAAGAAGCTTTTGAATTGATTAAGAAGTTGCTTTGTAACACACCTATACTAGCCTTACCAGATTTCTCTAAACCATTTGAAGTAGAGACGGATGCAAGTGGGGTTGGAATTGGTGCTGTTCTAGTCCAAGGGAAGAGGCCAATTGCTTACTTTAGTGAGAAGTTGAATGGTGCTAAACTGAACTATTCTACATATGACAAGGAGTTCTATGCCATTATTAGAGCTTTGGATCATTGGAGTCACTATTTAAGGCCTAATCACTTCATATTACATTCTGATCATGAAGCTTTGAAGCACATTAATGGTCAACAAAAATTGAATCCAAGACATGCTAAATGGGTTGAATTTTTGCAATCTTTTCACTTCTCTTCAAAGTACAAAACGGGGAAGTCTAATGTTGTTGCTGATGCTTTGTCAAGAAGGTATACTTTGCTTGGTGTTTTGAACTTTAAGTTGCTTGGATTAGAGTTGATAACACAATTTTACGAGCAAGATGGTGATTTTGGACCAATAATGGCGCAACTTTCAAAGGGTTCTATGAGTTCCTATGTGCTACATGATGGGTTTTTGTTTAAAGGTAATCTATTGTGCATACCTAAGTGTTCTATACGTGAGTTGCTAGTAAGGGAGGCTCATGGAGGAGGTATTGCTGGACATTTTGGCATTACAAAGACACTAACCATGTTGCAAGAACATTTTTATTGGCCAAAGATGATTGTTGATGTTGAGGCCATAATTGCTCAATGTGCTACTTGTCAAAAGGCAAAAGCAGCCTTTCATCAAGGTTTTTATACTCCATTGCCAGTGCCAGAGGGACCTTGGGAAGATGTTTCTATGGATTTCATTGTAGGGTTACCAAGGACAGCAAGGGGAAAAGATGCTATTATGGTAGTGGTTGATAGATTTTCAAAGATGGCTCATTTTACACCATGTCACAAGACAGATGATGCTATGAATGTGGCTGATTTATACTTTAAAGACATCATAAGGTTACATGGGGTTCCAAAGACTATTGTAAGTGATAGAGACACAAAATTCATGAGCTACTTTTGGAAGTCACTTTGGAGGTTAATAGGCACGAAACTTTTGTTTAGCACATCTTATCATCCTCAAACAGATGGGCAAACAGAAGTCACTAATCGAACACTAGGGGTTTTGTTGCGTGGTTTGGTTAGTAAGACACAAAAAGATTGGGATTTGAAGCTTGCTCATGCTGAATTTGCTTATAATAGGTCACCTACTTATGCTACTAAGCACTCACCTTTCGAGATTGTCTATGGAGTTAATCCTAAGTTACCAATTGATTTTGTAAGTATTCCTAAAGGGGAGTTGGTACACAAAGATGCCAAGACTAAGGTTGAGTATATGCAAAAACTTCATGCAGAAGTAAGGGCTCGAATTGAGAAGGTTAATGATATTTACAAGGCACGAGCAAACAAACATAAATCACAACATGTCTACAAAGAAGGGGATTTGGTTTGGTTACACTTGAGGAAGGAAAGATTTCCAAATCAAAGGAAGAATAAACTTATGCCTCGTTGTGATGGACCGTTCAAGATCATAAGTAAAGTGGGGGATAATGCTTATAAATTGGAATTACCAGGAGAATATGGAGTCCATGCTACTTTCAACATTGGTGATTTAGCTCCTTATGTTCCTGATGACCAACTTCGAGGTTTGAGGACAAACTCTTTTGAAGAAGAGGAGGATGATACGCATATCAATGAGCAAAACTTCGAGGGTTTGGGTTTGATTGAAGGTGGAAAACAAGAAGCAACCTTGGGGGAGTTAGTGGCTTATGGAGACACAAGGCTTCTTGGGTTGGCTAGGGTGGATTTTTACGTGTGCATGGTGACATGCACAAGCTTATTCACGTAAATGTAAAGCAAGTATAGTTAGTAGTTTAGAAGTGTTGAGCTATATGGGTTTTCTTCCCACGTCATTTGATAGGGTTTTACCATATGGTGTTTTGTTATTTTCTTGATTAGTTTATGAGTCAAGGTTGATGGAATCAAGCATGAGAAACACAAAAATGGAGGTTTCTTGAAATAAAGATTGAATCTTGAAGAGTTTCTTGAAGTTCTTGAAATCGCAAGTCCAACAAAAATCAACGAGAAATCAAGCAATGCATATGGCGGGATTTTTGGAAGATTTTTGAAGTTTTGGGCAACGTTGTCAACGCGGGATTTTGTGTTGTTTGACTTTGTCAACCTAAGGTTGTTATTCGGATATATGGTGGTTAGATTTGATTTGCAAAATATCTAAGATTTAGACTAGAAATCAGATTACAAAATATATGGTGCAAGATATGTATCCGGTTTTGTTAGGATTTTCTTGTTATCCTAATCTTAGTTTGTTATACCATATATCTAAGGTAGTTAGGATATGTTTAGATTTCTGAAATATTGTGTGATATGTTTAGCCTATAAATAGGATGTAAATTACATCAATAAAATTCAGATTAAAGAGATTAAACACAAAGTGTTTCCGGTTTTCTTTTGTTTCACGAAGTAAACAATTTTTGAGAGTTTCTTGTGAGGAATTCGAATTGAGTGAGTGGTGCTTTGCTTTATCTCACGTGAGGATAGTTCTTAGGATTTGAGGGTGCTTTGCTTTAATCAAATTCTACTAATTATTCGCCTTAGAAGTTCAGATTTGTGGTGCATAGCTTTATCAAATTTGAAGTCTAAGTTTCTTTGTGTGAGTGGCGTTTGTCTATAACAAAATTCACATCACATATACTTTTCCTTACTCCATCTTAGCTTAAACTTTATAGACTCCAACCTTTGCCTCCATTGCTCTGATTTCGCATTAACTCCTTCCTTAGTTTCATCCATCAATACGATATCATCTGCAAACAACATGCACCATGGTACCTTATCTTAGGTTGATCTTGTTACTTCATCTATAACCATTGCAAAAGGAAAAGGGCTTAATGCCGACCCATGATGCAACCCATTTGTATTTGTTATAGGGAAGTCTTTTGTCAATCCACCACAAGTCCTCATATTTGTGGACAGATCCCAATACATATCTTTAACGATATCAATATAACTTTGTGGGATACCTTTTTTTTAACATTGCCCACTAAAGTACATCGCTTAGAACCTTGTCATACGCCTTCTCCACCTTTCATCAACAACTCACTCTCCCTCCTATAATTCTATTCAACCCTCAATAGATGTAATCTCCCTCTCACTATCTTCCTCTCATTATTTGCCACGTTACATCTCTCTTTCTAGCTCATCATGAATAATCTCTACTAAATTTAAGGTAAAAATCATTCTCTAGTTCTCAATAATGTCCATTACTAGAGAACAGTTTTTGACATCTTCCATGCAAACATCATATTAATTGATTAGTGGTCTCAACAGGTTATAACTTGATGATAAGATTGCCTTTGATTGTTGATAATAATGTCGATTCTAGCTCGTTGGGTTATATTTTGTATCTTTCAATTCAACATGTTGTCTAATAAATTAAAACGTTATCCTTTAATAGCTGTGTAATAGCTAAATAATGATGATGATTGGTTTGTTTGATTTTTAACTATTACTTTAGTGTAATACCTTTATAACTTGATGTTGTGGTGGTTAAAAAATTTTGAAGATCAAAATTGGGGCTTTATTGATTACGTATCCCTCAGATTAGTCCTTTTTCATTTCACGAATATCAACTTACAAACTTCTGCCCATCATTGACTTAATGCATCTTTTTAAATTTTTATTATCAATTTGGTAGAGAGTTGTGCAATTGCACAAAGACGAAGATCCGAATCCTACATAGGTTATAGTGTCAAACCATGGTACTATTTAAATATTACCCTTTATGTATCATTTGTATCCCTTTTATGTTAAATGAATCCTTTTATCTCTAAAAGACACAGTTTTCAGCCATTTTTAGCATTTTTAAAGTTTTTAGTGGACTCTCTCTCTCTTTGTCTCGATAAAGTATATACACACACTTTTTCGCTTTGTCATATCCAATGGGCTTCCAAATTTTAAAAAGATATCTAACAAAAACAACACTTTCAGCTATAAAAATGAATATAAACTATTTACTTGGTCCAAAAACTCCAAAAATAAGAAAATTTTTTGGTCATGAGTCCATGGGCAAGTACGTTTCATTAAGGGTCCGTTTGGTAGGGCGTAAAACGTTTTCGCCGAAAACTATTTTCCCATTTTACATTATTTGGTTTGGAATAAAATATTAAATGTAAAACTTGGGGTTGAAAACCATTTTCCATGACGTTGAAAACATTTTCCCCCAAAATTGGGAGGAAAACCATTTTCCATCACACTTGTAAGGAAAATGCTTTCCCTCACAATTAAAATAATTGATTTTTCATTCACCCAAACAATGGAAAATGTTTAAAGTGTAAAACCATTTTACATGCAACCAAATAACGTAAATTCTTAGTGAAAATGAGTTTTCCAATGGAAAAGGTTTTTCATGGAAAATTATTTTCATCCGAAAATGTTTTACATCCTACCAAATGGACGCTAAAAGCCTGAAATAAGGAATTTGTTTGCAGTATGGGCCTGTTGAGACAGAAAATTGTGGGTTAGCTTTCAACTTACCCGTACAAGCCTTTAAAGGATCAGTTTCACATAAGACTAGAATATTAACAGAGATCTAAGTCACAGAAAGTCAGGGTGGCTCAAAATGGAGAGCAGCAAGTAGCTCATTGTTTCGATTGTAGCATTTTGCATGCTAGGTTATGGGTCACTCACAGTTTTATGCGAATCCAAAAGTAACAATAGAAGATTGGTGTTGATTATCTTGTTCCTAAAAGGGATGCTACGATTCACTACAAAGGAAAAGTTAAAGATGCAATACTATATAAGAAAAGGTTCTCAAGTTACTTGCAATGCTGCTGTTTGTCGGTTGGTAACCTATGAAACCATCAATATGCAAGGCTCCTCCAAACAAGTCGCTGCTTCAAATTGTGCATTACTTTTCCTTAAAAAAAATTTTTTTGAAGTAAATGATTTTCATCCAATGTAGGTCCATATGTAATCTTAAAACTCATTCAGTCATCAAAAGTCATTGTGATCATGCTGAATGCAACCAAATTTTAACCAGGCAGAACAGATTAAGAGAGAATTTTGAAGCATCAAAAACTAAAACGGGTGTAGCTTGGTGACAAAATGCTGCAGAGTCACTACCCTTATATCACACAAAAGTACATGGGACTGCTGCTCTGAGACCAGGGTCAAGATGATAAAACGAGCTACATATTGCCTTCCAACAATCGTGATAAAACAATCAAGAAGAAAAAAGCATAACTTATAAAATTCAAACCATAAGAAACAACGACTTACCTTCCTAGAAAGAACTTTAAGAATATCAAATCTGTCATCCAAAGAAGGGAAATCACAGAAAAGCAGGCGATCCAGTCGTCCAGGTCGTAGCAAAGCAGCATCAACTAAATCAGGTCTACTGCTTGGAAAAATAAAATAAAACTAAATCAGTGTCTCTTCATTTTCCACGCATGATGAAAAGGGGGAAAAAACGCATAATTCACATCACTATCTCTGCAGGTCACTACATGAGCAATTAACATGGTTCAACAAAAACATATAACTCAGGCATTCAAAAACATAAATGAGAAAATATACACTCTATATGTAGCATGTACAACACAAAAATATGAAACTAAGGTGCTTCATAAGTCATCGACAACAAGCACACAGAAGAAAAATGTGCTATATTTTGTTTAATGACCACATTCTTGCCACATCTTAGGAAATATTAAAGGTCTTCTGAAGTAGGCTCCACCTACAAATACTAAACCCTTTAGAGACAGCTAAAGATGAGACAGGAAAAAATTGTTGCATTAGATTATTAATTCTCCTTTTAAGTTTACCTTGTAAATACGGGACATAAAAATTGAGGTTAAAAAAGAACTAATAACTCTTCTTTCAATGTCAGCGCACCATCAGTAATACAGATAGTGCATCCTTAGGCTTAGTCAGCAAGTATCAGGCTATCAGCTTTCCTTCATAGAAGAAGCAGACAACACAGAGCCCATCACATGATCTGATACGTCACACAGGACATAAATAAAATTCACTCGAAAATTTAGAAATTAAACTAGAAAAAGTAAAACGTATTTTTGGGTTTTGATTTTAGTTGGAAAAATATTAGCTTTGATCCGGACTAACAACAATCAAAGGATATTAGAACACTCAAGCGACAAAACCACCTAAGTTTCTAATACTCACAATTCACTCAGACATACACACGAAAATTGCAAGGTTTTGCACACCTAGGAGTTACACTAATTGTAATATTATTGATTAAATAAAAGATATCACTACCTAAACAATGAAACTAAGAAACTATTTATAAAACATAAATTTTAACTAACCTAGTAATTATTGTATAATCCTAACCGATTTAGACAAGTCCCAAAGCAGTCCCTAAACCTAGGAAAATAAAAAAACCTATTCTTTTTAAACTAGGAAAACAAAAACAATAATCTCTTGCTCTCTTAGGAACTTTGATCAACAACCCGACACACGATTTCACTTAACCTAACTGATTAGCTAATGTACCTATAGTAAAATACATGACTCGACCCATAAAATACTCCCATCATTACTTTAACTTGTAAAATAATCCACATCCAAATATTAACAAGACTAGTTAATTCATCAACCTTGATGTCTCCTCTGCTACCTCATCATGATTCTGACAAAGCTGAGAGCAAAAGAATTTCACAACTCATGGGACTACACAACAAAATACTTATCAATGTGACTTAGTTTGAGAACTTCCATAGAATTGTACTACCTCCATATCACAATACTCGCAATAAATGAGCTTGCATGTCAATATGTCATCCTACGCATTTTTTTTAACCATCAAAATTACAAAACTACCCATGTTATTAACCTTCAACCCACCACCACTCATCGGCCAACACCACTACTACCCCTCCTACCACCACCCATCACCACTACTACATAATACCCCCATCCAAACAAACCACCATCGCAGCAGCGATTGACCGCCGCCACCATCAATTGACCACCACCATCCATACCAGAAGTCAACCACTATCCACAGCAGCAATCGACAGCCACCATCATTTAAACGAACCACCACCGAGACTAACACCAGAAACTCGAACAAATTGTACACCACCAACAAAAATGGGACAACGGTAGCACATATTTGAACACCACCACCACAAATTCAAACAAATCGCAACAAATTCGAATATTAACACCAGATTCAACCCTAAATGTCAAAATAATTAAGCCCTAAAGTTTGAAGCAATTAAACTCTAAAATTTGAAACAATTAAACCCAAAAATTCGAAATAATTAACTATAAAAATTCATACAATTAAACCCTAAAGATTTGAAGCAATTAAAGTATTAAACCCTAAAAATTCGAAGGTGTTGATTGTGGTGGACGGGGAAACAAAAGGGTGAATGTGGTGGTGAAGATGATGGTGCTGGGAAACGAAAGGGTGACGATGATGGTGGGGAAACAAAAAAGTGACGGTGGTGGTGGTGAAAGATGAGCACCATAGTGAAAGATAATGACGGTGGTAAAAAAAAGATGGTGGTGCTGAAAGATGATAAACAAATTTGAATGCACTAAACTAAGGGTAGAAAGGTCAATTTACACAAGTTTAGTATATATGGAAAATACATTTGTTGCGAGTATTGTGTTAAAGCCCAAAATGGAAAATGTTGTGAGCACTACGATACATTTCAACCTAAAGTTCTAAAAACTTAAATCTGGCACTTTGGAACACAACCCGACTAATTATTAGATTCTTATTCACCCAAAGAAGATAAAAAGAGAGAAAAGGCGCTTGTTAGATTCAGTTCTAAAGGTAATTAGCCCTAAATTTACGTAACATGCTGTGACAGGCCAGGCCTTCTTGAGTCCTCGCCAAGAGCTCACCAATGGCAATTCAGGAACTAAACCACCTGGTGGGACTGACCAATTTTTTTGTGGCCACATATGAACAAACCACATCTTAAAGTGAACGAATGAACCCATACTCACCTTGTTGCTGCAAAAACAAATACTCCACTTAATACTTCAACACCATCTAATTCAGTTAAGAACTGCAATCCAATAAAGAGAGAGGGTTTGCAAATGTTAGAAAAGGCGAGGCCATTGTAATCATTTACATACATAGAAATAGACTATCACAGCAACGAGGATAAGATTAAAAAACCTGATTAACAACACGGTCAGTGACTCCAGTGTTATCATGTCCTCTCTTAGGGGCAATAGAATCAAATTCATCAAAGAAAAGAAGGCATGGAGCTGCAGCAGCTGCTTTCGAGAACACATCTCGAACCTGAAGCAAGTACATCGTTACCAAACTGGAATGTACAGGCAATAAAAAGAACTTACACATAACATTGATTAGTACCAAATAATGAATGAGCAAAAACAGAAGCATGTTCCAGCCATTCCATGATCATAGGGTTTATCCAAAAAGTCATGAATGTGAAGCTTTTCCTTACAAATTTCACGGTGATGCTATAGTAGCCTTGGTAAGACAAGCAATGCAAATATAAAACTCATAAAAGCCAATTAAATGCTGATGAGAGTTTACCAATCCAATATTAGATTAGCTGTGAATAAAGAGAATCAATTCTATGAAGGATGCTATACCATCCATTCGATGATTATAGAGTTTATCCAAAGTCATGAATACAAAGTTTTTCCTACACTTACAAATTTCAGGGTGATGGTATAGTAGAATTAGTAAGACAAGCAAT
This sequence comes from Suaeda aralocaspica, assembly GCA_016808085.1. Lineage (NCBI taxonomy): Eukaryota > Viridiplantae > Streptophyta > Magnoliopsida > Caryophyllales > Amaranthaceae > Suaeda > Suaeda aralocaspica. The sequence goes on from PYUH01000127.1 coordinate 1,670,052, forward strand.
GCAAGAATACAACTCATACAAGCAAATTAAAAGCTGATGAGAGTTTACCAACCCAGTATTTCACCAGATAGATTAGCTATTAAATCAAAAAGAGTCAATTCTAAAAGGATGTTATACTAATTTTAATATTATCTCTTGATGCAAATGCAATCGGAAATTGGTAAAAAATTGAATCAAAGATACGAAGAGAACTATTTTAGCTTGCAATGTATTATATCAATCAAGCCACGCCATGTTCCTCTGAATGTTATTTTAACCTAATGAATAGAGAAAAGGAGCATAATATTTTTCAAACTTACAGCTTGTTCAGAAGCACCAATGTATTTATTCAGCAGTTCAGGCCCTTTGATAGATATAAATCTGAGAGAAGAAGCAGCAGCAGCAGCCCCAACAAAGTGAGTCTTTCCACAGCCAGGAGGACCATATAACAGAACATTTGAGCGCATCCTTAGAGGAGATTTACCAAAGATATTCGGAAATTTTGATGGTAATTCAATCATCTATTAGCATACAAGGAAAACAAAAAACATTGCACTTCAGATCCAAAGGAGCAAATGATAGGATATAGAAAGCTAAAGAGATTACTACACTGAATATGGAAACAAATTAAAAAGATGCTATAATATTGAGGACACTAGGCACTGGAAATTGTATGATCTCAATTTTTTCTGTAGCTGCACAGATGAAACCAGATATGGATCAAAATGCTAAGGTTAAAATTTTGAGTAGCAGACAAATAACTGTGGGTAAACAATGACAACAACAAAGCTTTAGTCCCAAAATAGTTTGGGTCAGCTAGACATGAATCAATAAGAGGAATAGCAAAATTAAAAAATCATCACTCTCCATTCTTCCATGTTTTAGAAAAAATTCTTCTCAAGCCCCAATACACTCAAGTCTCCACGACTCCATCAACCACCCTTCATCCACAATCTTCTCCATCTATCTTGTTGTCACTTTTCTAGCCTCTTCACGAGTGCATAACTTAGTCTCTGTTTAATATGTCCAAACAATCTTAATCAATTTACCCTCATCTATCTTCAATAGAAGCAACTTCTACCTTCTTCCTAACAGCCTATTTCCTTAATTTTATCCTTTCTTTTATGCCCACACATTCGGCATAGCATACAGTCTCTGCCACACTCATCTTATGAAGGTGACAATGTTTCGAAGCCTAACATTTAGTCCAACATTAATCTTATTGAGCATACCTCGATCAAAGAGAAATCCTAAAGCTCCGTTTCACTTCAACCAACCTAATTTTTTTTTATCATGAGCCACATTTCTGTCCAATTCACCTTCCTTTCAAATAACGGATCCAAAAAACCACAACAGAACATTGAACAATCCATCCATCCAAATTAATCAAGCTTGTTGTTTTGCTCCTTGTCCTACCAATATAACACTCCATATATTTTGCCTTACTTCTATCCAAGTTAAAACCATGTGATTCCAACATCTTTCACAAAAACTCCAACTTACTTTCCTCCACTTTCGTCTCATCAACCAACACAATATCATCCTCAAACATCATGCAAGAAGGTATATCATCTTAGATTGAACTTGTCAATTGTTCCATAACTATGGAAAATAGGAAAGGGTTAAGCGTAGAACCTTTGATGTAATCCAATAGTGATAGGAAATCTTTTGTTCCCCAACACTAGTTCGCAAACTCGTGCTAACCCCCTAATATATGTCTTCAATAATGTCAATATACTACTTAGAAATACCTTTCCTTGTTAAAGCCCAACAATGCACTTGCCTCAGTACCTTATCATACGTGTTCACTAAGTTAATAGCCATATGTAGATCCTTCTTATCCCTATAGTTCTTCATAAGTAGTCTCAAGAGATGAATAGCAGTTAACCTCCCCGGTATAAATTCAAACTAGTTCTCCGAAATTTGTACGGATCTTCTCAACCTCATTTCAATCTTTCGCTTTCAAAGTTTCATGGTATGACTCATCAACTTGATCCCTCTACAATTGGCACAATCTGCACAATCTTGTACATCACAATTGTATGCCATTTCGGTTCTCTTTCCCTACCCCATTACGCATCTTATTGCTTCCCCATGTCTTGTTGAAGAAAGTTGTCAACCACTCAATCCCCGATCACACCCATCATCAAACTCCAATAAGGATATCATCCGCCACATTGCTCTCTTCAATCCCATCTTTTTTAGAGCCCTTTAACTTCCCCTTATGAAAGTTCCTCATAAAATCTTGATTTACCATACCATGAGTAACAATTACATCCTTAATTTCTTGCCCTCTAGCCGCGTTGGAAAAATTATCACCGTAAGATCTCCTTCTATCTTTTATCTTGTTATCACCCACCAACAGTCTTTGATCAACATCTTTCACACACTTAACTGGCTCAACATCCAAAGTTCTTGTCTTTTATACGGGCAATGCTGTAATTTTCTTCCTCCCGCTCTTTTGTAAACGAGGAAACGTAAGTCAACAACAATCCTCTTTAAATCTTCTTAGATAAAAAATGCATAGTTAAGGCTGCTGATGACGATGGGGCATTTTCAAATCATGTTTCCCTGACCACCATTGTATAAAAACATAGAAAGGCTCAAGGCAGACCAAGGCGATTGAATTTCTTAGCGACTAACGTGCGCCTTATTGAAGTGAGGCGCACTCGTAAAAAGGTGACAAAAAATCCTTATAAAACTCTGAGAAAAACTAAAATACGCATTTACTGTGCTTTTATCAATTATTTATTTTTTGTTTCATTATAGCGGATCTAAATCGACAGTCATGTTTTTGATAATTTTTTTCTACCAAGTTTGGAGTAATAGTTTTGAATTGGAATGTTCATCTAATCACATTTTTGGAAATTGCTTTGAACTTCTATTGCTAACATTTTCTTAATCTTGGTCCTAAATTAGTTTCAGATTTTTTTCGTCTCCAAACATTTAACTTGCTCTTCTCAAAGATGAATTCTGATTTTTGTTTAATTGTTTATTAAAAAGTACCATTAAATTTTATAATGTGTCCATTTTTCTATATGTTGTAACCTTTAAGATGTATTTCAATAACCAATACCATGTTCTTTGCCTTAAGCCTTCTTACAAAGTTACAAAGTCGAAGAATAGTTTAGCTACTGAGATACATGTAATTCATATTTGCAGAATTTTGGTGTAGTCAACACTTTGTAGATGTATTATGTAACATATGTTTTTTAGTGTACCCTTAGCAATAAAGAATGTATCCTTTAGTGAAAATAAGAAAATGGCAAACGACAATGTATAAATACTCAACTATATTACTTGTCTATAATATATCAGTATTGACAAGCCTATTAGCTCAATCAGGAGAGCATTGTGCAAGTGCACAAAGATGTAGGTTCAAATCTTACGTAGGTTATATAATTACAATATTACTTTAAGTAAATGTTACCTTTTTAATCAAATGTACCACTTTTTTAAATAAATGTACCCCTTTTGTTCGTAATGTAGTATGGTTTTCAGCGTTTTCAGCAATAACAAGTTTTTGGTGGATCCGTGCCATATATATGTATACATATGTATGTATATGTTTATACATATAGGGACATAAAGGGGTATACATGCTCATTAATGACATTTTCATAAATGTTGAAAACTTCGATTGTAAAAACAAGCGTACCCCTTTAATAGTATAAATAGGGGTGGAATTGAATGAAAACTAAAAGTTTGCTAAAAACCATGAAAACCAGAAGAAAAAAAAGGGTACAAAAATGAGTCTTCAAGGGGTACATACAACTATTAAATGGGTATGCGTGTTTTTACAATCAAAGTTTCCAATATTTATGAAAATGTCATTAAGGAGCACATGTACCCCTTTATGTCTCTAATGTACCGATTTTCACAGCAAAAATGTTTTCACATGATCCTCTTCCTAAATATATATACACTTCAGCAAACTGAACAGTGTTTTTGGATGAATCAAATGCATTAACAAATTTCTATAACATATAACTATTGATTTCAAATCAATCTTGCCAAACAAAAATACATACAAGGATTCAGACTAGCAAACCTAAGCAAGAAGAAAATGAAATACATCATAATACATTAGGCCCTGAATCCTGATTTCCTTCATTATGCAAAACAATGCACCATATGAAGTGAATAATCCAACTAAGTCAGTTAAAATCAATATACCAACTCTGTAATTAATTAGATGCAACTTTGAGCTTTTAGCTTGACACAGACTCCTACACAAAATATAAAATGGGGTAACTAAAAGATGACAGAACTATCCATGATCACTGATCACATGATACAACGATAGTCCTAGACTGTTATGTATGAGCATCAGAAAAGAAGCATTAGATTGAATTAAGTTTAAGTGTTAAACGACCATCATCATATCTCATGCTTAACTAAAAGATACGAGGAATTGGTTAAAACGTCTACCTCTTTCACTGCATTTCGTACATCACTGAGACCACCAATATCTTCCCAACCAACACGACCTCCATCAGAAGGAGACTTGGTAATATCACGCATGGAAACCGGCAGGAAATCCTCCCTCGCTTGAGCAAAGTCATCTGCATTTATGACCGGGTTGACACTTTCAACGGCTTCATGAGAAGGCAAAAATCGACCAATAGCTGAATGAATACACCTGTCAACTAAAATGCCCTGCAATGTAACATTTAAAAAAGTTTAAATTAAAAGGCTTGAAGCATAAAATCAGTAGACACAATGAAGAATATAAACATCTCGGAACCTAAAAATGATGGTTAAAGTCAGTCATTCAGATTGTAGATATAAAACTCTTCGGTTAAAGCCTATTTTCACCTCTAACGAGTCCTGCTTGTTATCACTGTTTTCAATCACATGTGAAGTATGTTGATCAAGTGATGCTTAATCATTAATGAATCACTAGACAAATAGATAGACCGAAAATTGTATTTTTATAAATCATACATAACCAAAGGTGTATATTTAAACAGTGTAAGGTGCATTACCAAATCATATGCATCATATCCATCACATTTTGAGGCTACATCTAGCAACACATCCTCTGAACAATTTAAGGAACGTTTCTGAACTTCATGCCTCAGGATAGCAAGACGTTCTGAGGTAGAAGGAGCAGGAAGTTGTATGTGAAAGTCGAATCTCCCTGAATATGGCAATATTTTCAAATGAAAAATTGAGCAATAGAAGAAACACACATAGAGGCAACACTTACAGAATCTACAATGAAGTATTACATAAGTTTTACTCCGCAAATGAATAAATATTGGATAAAAATTCAACAGAAAAAGAAAATACCTGAGGACCTCAATGACTGAGGTATGCTATCAAGAGCATGAACACAAGCTACAAATGCAACAGGACCAAGGCCACATGAATGCTTCCTCTTTTCCTGTTAAAAAAAATAGAATTAATAACTATTTAAAAAAATTTAAAAAAAATTAGTATTAGTCTACCACAGAACGACGAAGTAAATTTTTCTCCAAATTCAAAATTACAGTTAAAAAAGGTACTAATCAGTAATCACTAACCAATGAAAACTAGAGCACGTGATGTGATGTGGTTTAGGAAAAGTAGAGCTAGTTATTAATGATTAGGCCTAGGAAATGGCTGCAATTGGTTTTGGAGGTTGGCCTATTTAAGCTCTTAAGCCTAATAATACTGCTTAAAGTTTGTCACATACAAAAATCAGAAACAAAACAGAAGCTACAATACTTGAGACAACCAAAAGGTGTGCATTACCCCATATTCATCAATAATTCCAGTGATTAATTCTGTTAGTGCTACCACAGAAACAGTTGCTTGAGACCCTTCAGCGTCACCATCACCCGAGGACGAAATGATGCTATCCAGATCATCAAATATAACGACAGATGGTGCATTATCCAGGGCATCTGATAAATAGTCACATATCATTTGGCGAATCGAAGTGGCTTTTTCTAAAGCCAATTTTGAGCATGGTACGAAAACACTGAAACATGAATCACAATTAGTATAAACCTCAAAACAAAGACACCTTCAGAGCCCCAAAATATCACATATACATGTTAAGATTATATAGCAGAAGATAATTACTAAAGAAATAATTCACATTAAGACAAGGAGAAATTGCACCAAAAACCATAAAGACAATGCAAATATGCATACATGTGGACCAAGATGTCTTTGTTTTCCTCTAGGGATTTGGCAGCAGCTGAAGCTAAAGCTGTTTTCCCAGATCCCTGTTAATAACATAAGAAGCTTGATCAACTTTAAAACGAAGAACTCAACATCATATCAGTTGCAAGAATTTAAATTATAACCATCTGTCTATAGTAATTAAAATATAAACTTTCTGCACTTTCTCTTTAGGAAAGGCAATAAAATTGGTTTGCATTGAATGTATTCTATGAAAACACAATACCTAAAATAAGGCTCTCCCTAAAGCCAGGGAAAGAAGAGGAAGTGTTCAAAAATGTATGCAGGATGACCAATACAACTGCGAAAAGGCTCTTTCAGTCTTGCCCCCAATAGCAGCTATTGTTTCCTGTGACCTTTAATACAACCTTCATTTCAGAATAGATGCAACAGTTTCTTATTTGGCCCTGCTCTATAATAGATGAAACATCTACCTTCTTTCCATTCTAGATAAGTTTTTTGCTGTGAAAAGACAGGTTGCCCTTTTCTTGATAAGTTAGCTAATTATGCAAATTGAAACCTTAATGGTCATTCCTAAACCACGTTAACAACGTCAACCAAAACAAATCAGGCCATAGGAAATCAAACCAAACAACACTCCACCAGTCCACTATCAACCACATTCAATGTTCATCTTATCACTCAACTTGTAACCACCGTCCATCCACAGCCCCATTCGCACCACTACCACCAATATTCACACCATCCATTCACATCCCCCCCCCCCACCGGACCCCCAAACACCGCCAGGTTGCCCATTTTCTTCGATCAGTAGCTACAAGTCCAGCACAACTCTGACCCCTAATGGATCATTCCTCCACCACCACAGAACACAACTAACACACCGCGCACCCCCCCCCCACACACCACCAACTCCGAGCCATCGGAGGGGGAGACGACACTCCCCACAAACACACACACACACTCCACCAATACACAACACCCACCCCCATATACAGATCCTCTATCACTTTACAAACAAAAACCAAACCCAAAATCAACGTGTACACCACGATACCATCCAGCCCACCAAGTATATCAGCTTAAACCACTACCAGAGGCGGAGACCACCACACACACCAAACGACCATCTACACATACCCCACCACACACCGGACCCCACAAAAACACCCACAACGGCA